>OZ026525.1:26493421-27093421 GCA_964019695.1 Loripinus fragilis | reverse complement strand
CACCATTTAAATGGCTATTCACGGGCGGGCTGATGATGGCTTAGTAACTTTGCACCATTACTTACTTTTATTATTTTTCAGGGAATCAGGACCAGTTTTGCTAAGAAACCCAATATTTTTTTTTTATTTTCCAGGGGGGCTCCAGACCAACACCCCCATCCCCCCCTTCTGGATCCACGCATGGTGACTAATTCCTAAAAGCAAAGGATCTTGTAAGGTCCCTTCAAATGAGCACTACACCAAGGTTTTCATGATGAGGAGCCACAAAAAATATTGCCACTCAAAAAGAACACCAAAAACTGGTTTTCAAGACCATTTATCGCTTAATACAGGTCAAAAGTACTGCAGAACTTTTGACCTTCATTAAGCTACCATTTTCCATTAAGACCTTTGTTTTGTATATTTTTAAGTGGCCGTTTTACTCAGGTTTTACTGTAGGTATCAGCCGTTGAAATTTCACATAATCATGTAAGGTCCTTTTCCAATGCACAGGCTTATATCATGGCTTTTGATGGGGGCATTTTTTCGAAACTAAAGATGAAAGAAAAATCTTTTATTTCTCCTCAGAAACTTTTAATGTGGGTACTCATTGAAAGTATCTAGTACTCAGTGAGATGCTTGCAATGAGCACCCACAAGAGATGTTTTTTTTGAAGTAGTAAGTTAAACAGTGACCTGGAAAACCCTTTAATCTTAACAAATACTTTCAAAACCAGGAACTATAATTCTACTAAAAATAAGGCCAAAAAAAATATATAAGTGTTTCTCAGGCCATTTTTTGAAAACAGATGCGGTAGGGTAGGTTTTTATTTTAATTTTTATTCAGCAGAAGATAGCTGCGGGAACTTTTTTTCGAAACTCGAACTATATTTTTTTAAAAGTTGTGCTTTGGCGGTTATTTCATAGGATATTATTCAAGTCAGGCCATAAAACTTGATAGTGAAAGCCTCTGCACATTGAGTAGAATTGACTTCATCACCGATGCATATATCTTACACTGTTGGGGCTCGATAACTAACAAAACACAGTTGAAAACATCGAGCTGAATACCAAAAATGGAGTCGAGAATAAATAAACTATCCAACATTATCCACAATTGAACCACAATGTCAAAGCGAAACATACATGGTCGTTACCGATAACGATGTTATGAAATTGGAAATGCATTTTTTTTTTAATTTTTAGAAAGCAACAGAAAAAAAGTAATGCAGGGCTTTTAAAACAGATGGGGTGGTGCCTGAGAAACAATTCATTTTTTATTTGGCCTAACATAAGCATATTGATATAACAATTTCACTCTTCCCTTTGTGATAAGAGTTAACCGACCTCTCATATGAAAAAACTTGCTATATGCAAATGCCACCTTATGCTTTGAGGGCCTGGCCCAAAAATAAAATCAGCATGATCTCAACTCATTATGCTGTGTAATTTTTCATGCGTTTGTTGTCATCTGTTGATATTTTTTTTCAAATTAAAAAAAATATATAAAAAGAAAATTAAAATTAAAAAAAATCTTTCAGGAACACATCATAGTGTTAAACAGTTTAGATCAAGATCAGGACCAACATTATGAAATTAACAAAAAAATCTCTTAATTGACACATTTTATGGACTACAGAAATAATGATTTGAAAAGTGGGACTAAATTTTATATTAAACGAAATAAAGTTTTATATTTTAAAAATAAAGGTTATAATAATGTTTGTGAAGCAAAATAAAGGATTAATAGGTGTTTAATACTGTAAATTTGGAAATTTTCACGAGGGTTTTATTTTCGCGAATTCGTGAAAATAAAATCCTCGCAAAATAGCGAAATCACTTTGTCATTTACTAATATAGGTAAATCATGCCTTAGTAGCGAAGTTTGAACGCCGCAAATATGTCTTTTAACACTTTTCGTGAAAATAAAATTTTCGCGAAAATTTCTGAATTTACAGTACTTTTTTTACAAAATTATAGGGTTTTAAAGGTTTTGCTGGGAAGCATGTTACTATTATTATTATTTATTACATGTATTATTATTTTTATTATTAATCATCTTTGATCTTTATACAATTTTTGTCAAGCAGCAGCACAATAACTCCTTGCATGTGTTTCCAGTCGTCTGCTGACTTTTTTCAAAATTCTTTCAGGAATACAATCAGAGTGTCAAACGGTTTGGATTCAGATTAGGACTGACAAAATGTTGGTCCTGACCTAGGTCAAAACTGTTTGCATAGGTTGTCAGCAGATGACAGAATGTCGG
Organism: Loripinus fragilis; assembly: GCA_964019695.1. Taxonomy (NCBI): domain Eukaryota; kingdom Metazoa; phylum Mollusca; class Bivalvia; order Lucinida; family Lucinidae; genus Loripinus; species Loripinus fragilis. The sequence goes on along the minus strand of OZ026525.1, from coordinate 27,091,177 downwards.
TCCTGATAGCAAACCATTTGACACATTGATAGTGTTCCTGAAATAATTTTTTGAAAAAGTTAATTTTTGACAAAAGTCAGCAGATGACAACAAAAGCATGAAATTTACCAAGCATGCAGAGTTAAGAAAAAAGCTAAGAATTTTCAGTTTTTTTGCTATTTACAGTGTTGGTCCAGATAATTTGCAAGAATAAAAAAAATCCCAATCTCAGGGACAGAAATACATTATAATTTAGGACTTGTAGACTATGACTCCTTAACCCATTTATGCCAAATGTATTTTCCATTCCCTATCAATTGGACGAGTCCATTTCCAATTTTAGGGTTGTTGGGTGGTACTTTTCATTTTTATTCAAATTTTAAAAGACACGTCTGTATGCAAACAGTAGAGAACCTGATCAGATGCTGCATTTTGCGGCGTCTGATCTGGTTTTGCACTGTTTGCCAATGTCCCACAAAAAGGATGCTTAATATACATTATGGACCAGCCAAACATTATTGTACCAAGCTGAATGGAAGATTCTATCAGATAAGAAAGGAGGCTTTGTTTGCTTGAGTTGTTGCTTTATGTCCCTGTCAACAACAATTAAGTCCCATGGCATTTTCTACTAGAATAGGGGTTAAGACGGAATATTCCATCAGACAAGAAGGGGTTAAAGATGGAATATTCCATCAGACATGAAAAGTATTAAGCCGTTATTATGAAGAAAAGAGTGATACTATCATTTATGCTTATGTCAAAAATGTTAAACAATCCAAGTAATACAGGCATTGTCAAATAAAAAGGTACCTAAGCAAAATGTGCGGATATCAGAGATCACACAGGCTAGGTTATGTATAATTCAAGGACATTATTAAGGAACACAAACAAAACTTATAAGGAGTTCAAGTTGATGAAAAATGCTAATTTACTCTTCATGTTTTCTTCAAGATTTTTAAAAACAAATTTATTTTATAGTAATTTGTTTTTAAAATCCTGCACCAAATAATGACAAATGTTATACTGATTTTGGTTTCTATTCAGTACTTTTAATGGTCTTGAAGTGATTTCATTGCCGATTTTTCAAGGATTTTTCAATTACTTCTCCAGCCTGTCTGAACCCTGGTCCCAGACTCAAACAATTTAACCTTTTACTCCATAGGCTATTTTTAGATCATGACATCATTTTCTTTTCTTAGACAACATTGAAAAAATTCAAGAAAAATTTAAGTTAAGTTTTGAATACTTTCAAGAGCAGTCTGATCTGGGTCTAGACTGTTTGACATAAAGGTTTTTAAAACATTTCAGCCGATGACCAAAGCAGACACATTTGTTGTGATTGTCGATTTATTTAATGGTTAAGGCTGTCTGGAAAGCATTTGATTGAGCAGACAATTTTTTTAGGACAAATGGCTGAGGTCAGCACAGGTTTTCATGACATAAAAGCCCAGGAGCAAACAGCTTAGCAGTGTAGGCTCATCTTGATGTACCTTGTGATGCTAAAGTAACTTTCTATATGACATGCCCCAAATGATCAAACCCCTTCACCGTCCCCAGATTCCGGGTTATTACCACAATATACTTACTGTTCAATGCTAGTGTGAAGGATAGGCAAATCATAAGTCTAAGTGGCATTGCACGACAAAACCAACAAAATAGAATGAGTGTTCAGCGAAGACTAAGATCAGCCTGTGCAATTGCCCAGGCTGATCAGAGCCTTCCACTTCTGCAAGAATAAGGCTTAGGGCCATGACCAACTTTTGTTGCTGATGTTTTGCGGTTTAATGTCCCTTACAACCTTTGTAGAATTGATGCTTTATTTCCCAGTCAACAATTTTTCAGTCATGTCGGAACATTTCCTGGGTTGACCAGTAATATGCAGAGTATAAAGTGTCTCGCTGAAGGATATAACACATTGCCTCCTTTGAGACTCAGACCAGTTACCCCTCAATCTCCAGTTGAATACTCTACCACTGAGCCATTCTCTTTCTACGGAAGAATATTTCCCATGAAAGTATGTCATTGTGACAGGTCCGAAATACAAGTTGAGACCCAACTCACACCCCAAAGAAAGTAATTATCAATCAGACCAGCTACCATGACGCTAAGTGTCCTGGCTGACAGTTCTTTGAGTGCAATGACACTGACAGTGACTAAACTGTGCAGATTTCCAAGCTGATATCCTTCTTACATGGAGACATTTGTCATTTAATTGGTTTTGTCATGTCGATGCTCATTAGTAAACATGTGACCAACAACCTGTCAATACCAATTTCCCTACCTACAATGTATGATGTCTACAGAGGGCTAGGCCTATCACTTTATTAGCCACTTTACCAATTTTGACCTATTAACAGTACTAGGTACATGACTTTTAAAAAAATTCTGAACCGTCTTTTAAAAACAGTGTAGATCCAGATCAGCTGGCTTCATTAGAAGTTAACTGATCCTTTAAGAGGTAAATAGAATACTACCCCTCCTCTTCTATCCTCCTCTTCTATCACAAAACTAGAAAACTGATAATACAGAAGATCTTACATGAGTGCTTATGTTTTATTGAATTTATTAAACGAGTTTGAGAAAAGCATAAAATGTGAGGCTTACCGAGTATTTTATCGCTTTTTCACAACAAATTTAATCAATTCAATAATACAAGAGCATGAATGTTAGATTCTATTTATCATTCTATTTATCATATGACATTAAGATTACCTTAAAATCTCATTTTTCACCTTAAAAAAGTCATCATGTATGCAACATTATTTTAGACATCATTTCATACATGTGACGTTACCTGAAAATCTGTAGACCACTAGTGGTTTATAGATTTTAGTGCATGGCCTTATTTAACTCCCAGACGTGATGTCACATGATAAAATAATAACACAAACTGACCATGCAGCAATCCAAGTTTAAGCATTGCTTGGCCTTATCACCTTACCCTAATTAATCAAAGATATATCAAACCACATGCTAATATGAGTGAGAGCAGTGAAAAGAGAGTTGACATATATAGCCTGTGTACACCATATAAATCCAGCTCAAACTATGTAATGATGCCATCCCATCTCATTCATTTTGCACCCCTTACCAACTACAGTAAAACCTGTGTAAAACAGACACTCTCAAAAACACAGATTATTGATTTTCAAGACCAATTATTGCTTAATGCAGGACAAAAGTATTGCAGAATGCTCCCTTAAGCTACCATTTGTAATTAAAATCTTTGTTTTGTCTATTTTGAGTGGCCGTTTTACACAGGTTTTACTGTAGTCAGAAGAATATGTTTAATTTAAAGACAAAAATGCTTAAAATCTTAAATGTCTGACTATACACAGGATGGTAACAAAGGAGATCTTAGGTCTGGATTAACAAAATTTTGAGCGTAAAAGTGAATATTTTCTTATCTATATATATAACATATGTTTGGGTGCTCAAAAGAACCGTCTCATTGAGACTGTTCTTTTTGAGCAACCACAACATATGTTTTGGATGAGAACTAAGAAAATCCATTTTTAATCACACAATCTTATCTAGAAGCATATAGACGTAAAAAACAAGTTTTTGAGAAAAAAAATCAAAGAGTGAATAAACTCACTTGAGGACATATGCTACTAAATACTTCCCATATTGAAATATTTTCAATGCTTTGCATACACTTTGTTTCATGCATGGGCTATCCATTTATGAAATAAAAAGGATATGTCACCGTGCTTATTTTTTCAGAATCTCATATTGAAGTTTACAGCATTTGACCAATTTTCTAGAAATATAAAATAATAACACTAGTCCTAATTATCGAGCTAAAACGGTTGTAATCTTCAGCCAGCTTCTTTCTTTTAACTTAAATTACTGCCCATGACCTCAAGCTGTTAAGAAAATGTGCATGTTTACTTGTTATCCCATACTGTGACAAGATACTGCATGATCTAGTTTGGCAATTCGTCGAAAAATGGAATTTGTTTTTAGAATAAATCATGTATTAAAAAAATCTGATATTGAAAATCTTAAAAATTTATTTTTAATTCATGGACTATTATAATACCTTTCAGAAAAAAGAATAAAAATCTGGGGTCACCGAACTAATTCTCTTTCTAGAGGGCCAAATTTAACCCCATCCCCATAGATTTCATACGTAATTCAATATAAAAAGTTTGGGGATGACCATTTTGGTCGTTTTGATGACGCAATTTTACTAGCATATGAAGTAATTTAGCATTAAAATGTTAAAAAAGAAAGAAAAAATACACTGAAAATATGTGCGCATCCGGGAATCGATCCTGGTCCTCTGGCTTTGTAGCCAGACACGCTAACCACTAGGCCACGACGTCAGGTCGTGCGCCGCTCGAAATAACCATACAAATAGTATAGACTCTGCCATTATCGTATTCGTAACCAGGGTTATTGTGTATGTCGTTTGATTTCGACTGAGCTACATTTATCTGTCTTTAGTGCTGAGACGATCAGTTCTAAAAAGATGTCAAAAGATATTTCGAACACACTTTAATTAGTTATTTTGTGAAGAAAATGTCGGAACACCAATATGACATAAGAATTTCGGAAGCTGTGTTGATCCAAATCCGTTAAGGGTCGAAAGACAGGACCTAGACAACTTTCCCCGTTTGCAGACGCGGGAAAGGTGCGCATTGGAAATAGCCGCATATGTCTTTAAAGGGTTCAATATAATAATATTCAAGCACAGTTTTTGGTGTTTCATATTTGTTGAGTCTCTGGTTGAAATTCACATCCTCTGCTTTGCATAAAAACCATCCACCTAGGGCTGCCAAAAATGATAAGCTCATCTTACTTGTGATTGAATATTGTGTTAATTCTTTGCCCCCTAGGAAATTTTTCATGCTTTTTTGTCGTCTGCTGATTTTTTTCAAAATCAACTTTTTCAAAAAATTCTTTCAGGAGTACAATCAGAGTGTAAAACAGTTTGGATCCAGATCAGGCCTGACGTGTTGTCGGGCCTGATCTAGGTCCAAACCGTTTGCAAAGATTATCAGCAGACAACACTTGAAGGTAAAGAATTAACAGTGAGATAGTAGATACTTACTAGAATGTAATTTAAAAAGGGATTTGACAATATAATCATAAAGTTGGCAGGAATCCTGGATACACAATATCAGCGGTGCTAGTCTACACTGGCCCGAACTTGTCATGGAGTTAGAACGAGACATATCCAATGAACCAAATACTGAAAAAGAAATACATTTGTTTATGTATACCGGAAACCCCTAAACGGGAACTAAGGCCAACAGTGAAGACCCAGATAAAATGCTGCATAATGCATCATTTCATCAAAGTCTGCACTGTTTGCTTTGACAAAATCGATCTACAGAGAAGCAAACAAAATATTGTTTTCAAATTATAACCTGGGACCCCCATGGGTGAAAGTTCAAAATTCCCAAAATCCTGAACTTTTGAAATTCAAATTTTAAAACTTGCAGTATGCCTTCAAAATAATAATATTTCAAATTTATACTTCCACAAAAGGCTTTAACGTGTAACTGTTAAAGTAAATGCATTGAATGAATGGAGGGTCAATACTTAGAGGTCGTGGTAGAAGTATACATAGTAAATTGTCTTTAGATTAACTGTAAATATATATAAAAAAAGCTATTATATCCGGCCTGACTCAGGATTTTGAGGCTGACTTTCTATGGAAAGTCAGCCTCAAAATCCTGAATTCAGGAATAATCCTGAAAACTTACACCCATGGACCCCGCATAATATATAATGGAAGTTCCTGACTTGACTGTATCAAACTTTTTGGAAAATTCCATTGGTCTCTAAATGGAAGCCATATCAGCCAGTTCATGAGATTTTGGTACTTATTGCATACACAAGGTATGGATGTAGATGAAGACACCAAAATGTATACCCTATAGCTCCTCTGAATGTCAGCATGGGTGTTTCACCCTTTATTTACTGGTGACTCCTTAATGTGTACTTTTTCAAATAGTAAAGACCCAGATGACCTGTTGGTCCTGATCTATAAAAACTGTATACAACAGTTATCAGCACGACGTTTGATCAGGTTTTGCAATGTTTGCTTACAGAATGAACCAGGTGCGCAGCCAGGTGGAGGCAAGGAAGCCTGGACTTCAACATCACATGGATCTAAATGCTAGAACCCCTGACTTTGTTGCTTGCAAACAACAAAGGCGCAAACCAGCCTGCACATGAGCTCAGTCTGATCAGCACATTTGTTATTCCCTACCTGAAAAGTAAAGTGACTAGGTCAGATATCTCTCCATTTTTTTATGTGGGCTTCAACATGATCAAGTCTCTGGCTACATCCCTGAGTACTTTTGAAATTTAGATAGAATTGAAACCTACTACCCAACATCCTTTAAATTCGAAATGGATGAATGAGGAGGATCTTTATTTTTTCTTTACTATTTTGATTTTTAATTTTTGTTTCGTTTTGATTCTTTACGTCCCAGGCAACAATTTTTCAGTCACATCGGGACAAATTTTCCTGGGTTGAACCAGCCCTATGCTGAGGATAATGTGTCTTGCTCAAGGACACAACGCAGTGCCCCAAGTGAGGCTCGAACCTGCAACCCCTCTATCTCGAGCCAAGCACTCTACCACTGAGCCACCACGCACCTCATTTTGTTTTATAAAAGTTGACTATAGTAAAGCATCTACAGGGGTATGGAAATAGTAAAATTTTCTACTTGTCTAGGGGCAAGTAAAAAGCCAAAATGTACTAGTCCATAGAAAAATTTACTTGTCTGAAAGAACAAATTAGCTTACCTTACAGTGCTTAAACAAATTATTCTTTCAAAAACAGTATGAAACCAGATATATATCAACTCTTGTAAACAGTATGGATCCTGATCAGCTGTCTTCTCTTGAAAAAAGTGTAGATCCAGATCAGCTGGCTTCATCAGAAGCCAGCTGATCAGGATCCACAGTTTTCAATGCAAGATGTGAGCTCGTAATAATTAATCAAAATATGAAATACAGAATTGTATTAACTTTATACATTGTACTTGTCCAAGGACAAGTAAATGGAAATTTTGGACTTGTCCTGAATGAAATGGGACCAGGTCGGACAAGTCAGGCATGGTATTTCCACAGTCCTGGCATCTATGTTTGACTTACCTAACTGTTGCAATTCTAGGACTTCATCCATATAATCTAACATATCAACACTAATTTCAAAACTGAAAATAGAAAGCAATATCATATTTGTAAAACTGTCCCTTTATAGCATGGTTTACTTATAGCATGGTCCATTGATATCCTATGGATCCCAAACATAGTGTTATAAAGGGACTGTACTGTAGTGTGAAATAGAGGATCTTACATGAGTGCTCATGATTTATTGAATTTATTAAACAAGTTGAGTAAAAGAGATAAAATGCGAGGCTTGCCGAGCATTTTATCTCTTTTTGGCAACAAATTTAATAAATTCAATAATACGGAAGCATGTTTGTTTGATTCTATTTATCATATGACATTAAAATTATTTTGAAATCATATTTTTGGCATGAAAACGTTAGAGATTGCCATATGTGTGAAGTTAAAAGCATCATTTCATAACAATTTTAATGCATGGCGTTATTTCACTCTCATGCGCGACATCATATGTTAAAAAAAATTCTTCTCTCAAAATAGCAAATGAATTTGTTATTTATAGGGAGGTGTTAACCAATTGACTGTTCACACCAAGATGGAAACCTGTCCTTTACTGTAAAGCTGCAATATAATCATAGGGCCAGTTAAGCAAATTATTTTAGTGTAAAATTGCGATTATTTTCTTATCCAGCAGTTTAAACATGTGCTTTGGGTGCTCAAAAGAACTGTCTTATCGAGACGCTTCTTTTGAGTACTCACAACATATGTTTTGATTGAGAAATAAGAAAATAATTTTCTGTTACTCACTCTTACAAAAATTAGATTTTCTTGCAATAAAACTTACAATCACATACATATACTCATGCTAAGAAAAAGAAGGCTACACTGAGATTTGTATAATACTGTAATGTATTGTTTGTTTTACATGTAATTCAGGGCACGCTTACAGTCCAACGCTATGTGGATGAAGTCCTTCACAAACATGTCCTGCAAATCTATCGGACTATTGGAAACAATTTTCACTTCCAGCAATGCCCCCATACCTGCAATATGGCAAAGAACTGTTTGCAAGCTTCTGGATCCTGCTCCATCTCTAATCAACCACCTCTTGGATATTCTACACCGGCGGGTACATGACTTATATCCCGTTCAAGCTGCCACATAACCAAAATCGGAATGCCAGCTGGTTGAAATATGGCAACTCATTCTACAGGGGGAGGGGCACAAATATATACCAGGCTTCTTCTAAGCATGCGCAAAAGGCTTAATGAATGCATTAATAAAGGTGGCGGCCATACAAGATATGACTTACAATATATAAAGTTTTAATCATAACACGTTCATGTCCATACTTTTTTTTCAAGAAAACCAATGATTTGGGGTGGCCTTCTTTTTGTTAGCATGAGTATACACTGAACCGAAGTTCTAAGTAGCCACTTTTCAATTTATTTTTTCTGACTAAGCCCTAGTGATATTGAAATGAATTTTTGCCCAAATATCTGTTTTGTAATGAACTAACGTTAAGCGGTGTTTTTGAAGATTTTTCTATCACTTCATGATTTTTGGGTTCAAAAATGCAAAAACCAAATTTTTGAAGAAAATAAGCGTTTTAAGTGCAGTTTTTATCAAATTCAAGTACAGGTGATTGCAAACCTGCCTAGTCGACTTGAAAAACATCAAACACTTGACATTTTGCTTATGACAGATTTTTTATGAATTTTTAAAAATTGATAATTTTCCGAATTTTCCGAAATTTTCGGAATCATCAGCTGCACATACTAAACTCATTGTATGTGTTTTATTTTACGTTAATATGTTTGACAAAACACCATGCAACTTGATGAGCCCATTTTCTAATGACATTTTTTACTAATTTGGTATCAACTTCCGCTTTTAACGTGAAACTTTAAAGGTCATTTAAATGGCATTTGTTAAAGATTTCTTTTAAGTTTTAGGCAGAACAGTGATGCGAATTCATAATAAAGAACCCCTGAAAATTGCACTACTGTGCCGCAGATAATAAAGCGTTTAGAGCAATGCAAAGTGTGTATGCAAACTGCATGGTTACGCTAAAAATCCTTTGGTTAAGTTGTTGACTGTAGCTGTCTTCATGTTAATGCAGAAGAGAAATGGAGTGTTCATTTGTCAAAAAAAACTTTGATTCTGTTTATCTTATATCACAGTTGTTATAAACATCTTCAAACTAATTAAAATATAAATGGATAACATATCTGATGAATAGTTTATATCACACTAAAAAGTGTGACTTTTTGAAATGATGGTACCTTTACTCGGACCTCGTCTGTGCAAGTCCTACCAGACATTTTGAAATGACATAATTTGCAGAGTCTCAACAAAGCCTTGGACCTTCTTATAGAATTTAAATTTTGTGAAAGCGAATTTTACTTTCTGAACAGGAGCAAAAATTGAATGATGGCTACTTATAACTTCGGTTCAGTGTATATCAAAGGACAGTATATAACCAGATGCACTTCACCATTACTTTCAAGAATGAGCTGAAAACATTTTCACAGGTTAAGTTAAACAAAATTTTTGAGCTTGAAATTGCAAATATTTTCTTACTTATCTATTTTAACATATGTTTTGGGTGCTCAAAAGATTCGGCTCATTGAGACAGTTCTTTTCAGTACCCGCAACATACATTTTGGTTGAGAAATAAGAAAATTATTTTTTCATTACGCACTCTTAACTAAAGGGCCAGCATGTTTAACCATTTGTATTCTGATATATTTTCCCATATATATCGATACAATAAGCCCATTGTCCACTTTTAAAAGGGGTCAAAAATAGAATTTTCTAAATTATGATGTATACTTTATACAGCCTACTCTCGTTAACTCCACTATGCATAACTCAATACTATCACTTATCTCGACCTGACAGCCCGGTCCCGGTAATTTCCCCTATATATTATTGCAATTCCACAACGTTTATCTCGAAAACGGCTAAGTCAATAAAACTGATAACTCGTTACAAAAAACTGGTCCCGCTGATCAATTTTAGTGTATTTTACAACGCCTAACTCCATTCCATTTCATAAGAAATTACCTTTTTATCTGAATGTATCTCCAATTAATCCACCTCTTTCAACGTTAATCATCCCCATTAAACCCATCAATTGTTTGATCACTTGGTCCACGTGTGTGACATATGCAGTTGTAAATTAGTGTGTTATACATGTAAAATTACATAATTGACCGTGGTCGCCGAATTCTATTATTCTATTGTGTACAACTTCAAAGTGGGTTCATGAGCTTATGTGTCATATTTGAGCAATCTCTGTCCCATGACTGCTCGTTTTAAATAAGGCCAAAGTATAATTTCATTGTTTCTCGGGCCAATTTAAATTTTGAAAACAGACCAGGGTGTGTAAGGCTATTTTCGGACATTGGTCATGTCATGACAAAAAGTGATTGGGAAGGCATATGCACATCAAGCCAACAAAAATTAAAACATAAATGTACACTGTTGGGGCTTAAAATATGATGAATTATGGAAGGGTAAAACCTGCGACCGTGGGACCAGTTGCAGATACTTATTTAGAACTAAAAAATGCTTGTCAGGACTGTAGCGGTACCTGAGACGATTCTATACTTTCTTTTTTATTGTTTCAATTCCAAATGTCAATTGATTCTTGGGTCAATTCATCCCGTGGTTAATTAATGTAATACCTCCCTACAACAACCTATCAATAGACGAGTTGAACATGAATTATTTCGCCCCAAAATGGTGGCTATACATCATGATTTGGTTACCTCGAACTACTGATAACTCGACATATTTTCCCCAGTCCCTTGAAAATTGAGGTATCGAGAGTAGACTGTATTATATGTTCCTGAAGGTTCTTTTAATCTTAGCAAACAGTGCATACCCTGATGAAATGCAGCATAATGCTGCATTCTATCTGGGTCTATACTATTTACCAAAGTATCCGTTTAGGGGTTTCCAATATACAAAGGGTTAAAAGATAAAAAATCTTAAAAATGCATACGATTATGTATAAATTGTAATCTTTTTCTAACCTTGAATTCTCTGAATAAAATGGCATAAGCAATGTCACAAAGGGTGTTTTCTCTATTTTTGGCCTAACCCTAACCAAAGGCCTACCACAAAGGGTGACTTTCTCTATTTTTGCCCTAACGCTAACCAAAGGACAACCACAAAGAAAAAAAGGTGTCTTTCTCTACTTTGGCCCTAATTCTAACCAAAGGCCTACCGCAACGGGTGTCACCATGGTATGTTTTCATAAGCAAAACATAAGCAAAATGGTCATTCCAGGTCGCAACATTTACTATGTAACATAATGCAAAATTGGTGCTCATTTTAAAGATTTTCGAAGCTAAAACCACGTTTTCTATTTTGTGCTCTATAGGCCATTTTGTTCAACAAATCAGAACCATATGAAACATCACATGAACTTCATGCTTTGATTATTACTTACTTAATTACTAGATAATTACAAGATTTTCATCCCAGCCCGCCCCCCCCCCCCCCCCTGAAACCTCCTGACCCCGAAATTTCATTTGCCTCTCTAATAAAAAATATCTCCATTTTGACGGTGCCGGTATTTACTCAAAAGTCCCATTGTTTATCAAAAAAATGGATGAAAATCTAGCAATTAATTTATTATGGCCTAAATTTTCATTATTAACTCTTTCCTTGCTAGCGGCGACTTTTGTTGTCTACTGATAACATTTCCAAACAATTTGGACCCAGATCAGGACCGACAAAATGTCGGTCCTGATATGTCTCCAAACTGTTTGACACTCAGATAGTGTTTGACGATAGTGTTCCTGAGAGAATTTTTGGAAAAAGAGAATTTTGAAACAAGTCAGCAGACGACAACAAAAGCATGAAAAATTACCCAGCTTGCAAAGAGTTATATCTCCTATCATCTCCATACTTACTAATTATTTACATCAGATCCAAGAACTTTAGAAAATTTCTCATCTGTCATCAAGAGATTTCCCGGAATATCAGCATTCTGAGAAAATAAAAACAACAGTATATCATCAGCAAAACTGTGTTATAGAGGCTAACTTTCTGTAATTGGTGAAGTCGTCCATTTTTTTCATCAAGACATTTCCCGGAATATCAGGATTGAGAAATAAAAACAACAGTATATCATCAGAAAAACAGCGTTATATAGGATTACTTTTAGTGACTGGCGGAGTCTTCCATTTTTGTTTGTTTCAGTTGATGCTTAAGGTTACAGTCAACAATTTTTCAGTCATATCGTGATATTTTCCTTGTATGAAACAATACTAAGCAAATAAGGATAATTTGTCTTGTGAAACTTAATCCTTTACCTCATAGAGACGCCTTTGAAATATCATGTATTTATGGAAAATGGAGCATTTGCTCTTTTAGAGCAAATGCTCCATTTTCCATAATATTTTCAAAAGTATTCAAAACCTAACATAAATTTTTCTTAATTTTTTTTCAATGTTGTCTAAAAATAGAAAATGATGTCATGATCTAAAAATAGCCTATGGAGTAAAGGGTCAAATTAGGGACCTCTTGATCTCAAGTTCAGCACTTCTAGAATTGTAACCTGTGGCCCCTCCTAACATATCATGGGCCATCCAAACTTTATTGTCATGATTGTATGAAAGTGGATGGAAATATTCCATCAGACTTATAGGGGTTAAGCATTAGTAGGACTCATTTGAATTTATACTCTTCGGCTGCTAATCACAACTAAATATCGTCTGCTGTATCGTCTGCCAGTCCACTTAAAACACCTCTGTAGCAAACAGTGTGGACCCAGATCAGACTGCTCCTCTAGGAGCAGTCTGATCTGGGTCCACACTGTTTGCATGTATGTCAAAATTAGTCATTGACGTAAGCATTTACATGCAACAGATGACATCAGCAGATGACATTTTCAGATGCAATGTTTTCGTAGCAGGCTAAGGGTTAACCAAAACTTACAAAATTATTATCTTTATGGTGAAACAAGGATACTGATCTCAAAATGCTCCATTTTCACCAAACTTTTAACAAATTCATCAGTGTCTGCTCAATAATTTGTCTCACACTTTTCACTGCTCAATATTTCCAAGGAAAGACAGAAAGCCAATATAAGCTGCACAGTCTTTGAATTATTTATTAGCCCAATCATGCTGAAGTAAAGTTTAACAAATATTAACCCTTAAAGTGATGATTACCAGTGTAGCAGATGGCAAACTTTGGTTATCAATCTTCATTTTTAGGGAAAATAAGTCTTGATGGCTGCTAGCAGCCAATTCACATGTTATATCAAGCCTGATTTTGTTGATCAAATATTTAACAGGGGTGTTAAATTATTTTTTTACTCACTCGCCCTGCAGGACTAATGGGTGGAAAAAGCTACTTGCCCTCATGACATTATCACTCGCCCTTAAGACTGATCATACATGTTCTTGTATCGTATTGATATACATTTACTCTCTCCGATTGTTTTCGTACATGTTCAGGAGACAAAGTATTTCAATATTGCACTTGTCCTGTAAACACATGCACTTGTCCTTTAAAAGCGTATCCAGTAAAAACATAAGGGAGTAATAAATAATATATGACTTCCACGAGTAATTCTTTCCAACGCACTCGTCCTACAGGACGAGTGCTCTGGGAAGAATTACTCATCCTTTCTAGATTTCACTCGTAATTACGAGTGGAATTTTTGTCCCCTGATGTTTAAAGTTTACACATGAATTTTATTAAAATTTTATTATAGTCTTTCTGCCAAGGCTTCATTGTTTTTATTTGCTTTATGACACGGTCAGTCTCTTGTTATCTCCTCCCCCTATTTTCTTACCTTAAAACGATCTGAGCCGTGACATGAGATTTCCAACAATGTGGCATTTTGACAAGTGTAGACTCAAACTAACCTATGCAGCCTCTTTTTAAGCTTAGAAATTCCAAATGATATTCAGTCAGTAGCTTAACACTCATAGAATACTCAAGCGACAAGCAAAGACTCTGATCAGACTGCGCATATGCACAGCCTGATCTGAGCCTTTGCTGGTCGCACATACCACATTGTTGGAAATCACATGTCGTGGCTCAATTATAATGTCTCGCTGTGACATTTAGTTTTGGCAGCAAATGTACTAAAGACCAGCGTTGATGTAAACAAAAATGTGCTGTCCAATGTCTGAATATGCATGCTAATTTTGGATGAACTCCATCGTCTAGAGCAGGCTCCACCAATAAATTCTTCTGATATGTGACTGCTGGGGAGTTAACTGCAACCAGTCAGAAAATGTTCATGCATAGTTGTAACAGTCTGATATAAACATCCGGTTCACAATCGAAAAGATCGATGATTTGTACTTTTACTCTTGTTTCGTCTTCGCTAAATGATAAAATGCATTTCACATGTCAGAAATTGCACTTGACCATAAGGGCGAACTTCGCAGGTACTCTACTCGCCCAAACCCGAAGCTTACTTGCAAATGCAAGCGAGCAAGTGTAATTTTACACCCCAGAAAGAAGCACTAAAATTTGAAAATGTAGTCTGCTGCAAAGTTTAGGCAGGGCTTTATTCTTATATTTCTCTGCCAAACTATTGGCTAGCAGACAATTCACAAGAAATATCATGACTTAATTGATATCTTAAAGAAGTAACAAATTTTAAAAATGCCTGCTGCAAATTTTTTACAGGTTTTATGGGTTAAAGTAAAACCTGTGTAAAACGGCCACTCTCAAAAAGATTGCAAATTTTTGGTAGGTTTTATGGGTTACAGTAAAACCTACATGTGAAACGGACACTCTCAAAAAGACCAAAAATTGGTTTTCAAGACCAATTATCCCTTAATGCAGGTCAAAAGCATTGCAGAATGCTCCATTAAGCTACCATTTGTCATTAAGATCTTTGTTTTGTCTATTTTTGAGTGGTCGTTTTACACAGGTTTTACTGTATACTGATTTTTTATCCACCAAACTTACTTTTCTGTGAAAAATAAGTTTCTGGTTCAGCAGCATGGTGTAAGCGGAGATAAGCCGACCATATCCCTCTTTTAAATGTCCCTGAAAATAGAACATAAAATTACATAAACTTAAAGGATCTTACATGAGTGCTCATGTTTTATTGAATTCATTAAACAAGTTGAAGAAAAGAGATAAAATGCAGGGCTTACAGAGGATTTTATATCTTTTTTCGCAACGAGCTGAATAAATTCAATAATACATAAGAACGAATGTTAGATCCTATTTATCATATGACATTAAGATTACTTTGAAATCTCATTTCTGGCGTAAAAAGTCATTATGTACGCAACATTGTTATGGACGTCATTTCATACATGTAAGGTTACCCGAAAATCTGTAAACCATTAGTGGTTTATCGATTTTAATACATGGTGTATTTCACTCCCAGACGCGACGTCATATGGTAAAAGAGTTTGAGCAATAGCGTAGCATGACAAAACAGGTGACTTAATTGCAATTACAGCTGCAGCTGGTTTGTAGAATAATTTGTCATCTTTTTTAAAAAGTACTGCTTTTTATGGAGACCTCCACTTCTCACATAGCCTTATTGAGGATAAAAACCCTGCCCCTATGATGACTATTTTTCGCCCATTCACCATTAAATTTGAGCCCTGCATTCTAAGATAACTGGCTACCAGGCCCTTACATTTTCTTCTGATGGTGCACTGTAATAATACCAATGTTTCATACTCGTCTTGTTAACCCCATAAAAGCCTAGCTTCCTTATTGTGGGACATAGGCAAACAGCGCAGACCCAGATCAGACGCCGCCGCTGAATGCAGTGTCTGATCAAGGTCTCCACTGTTTCCTTACAGAATAGTCTATGAACTGTTGAATAAAATTGTAAAACAACCTTTGAAAGGAAAATGGACTGGTCCAATTGATAAGAGTGTAAAATTCGTTCGACTTAAATGGGTTGAGGAATTTAGAGAGTGGATGTGTGGGGAGAGATAAAAAATATCAAATAACAAATCATTTTACCCATAATTTTCCTAGTTCTGTGAGATGTGTTGTGTATTTCAAGGAATCAGCATGTACCTGAAAATAAATTTAAAAAAACCCCATCTCATTCATAAGATTTGGCTTTTATCACACAAGCACATACGCAAGAATGATTGTACAGACTATGGGGATAAGTAAATGCAATATATTGACCTGAATGCTTTTCCTCAGTAAGAAATAATATATGGACCAGCTTATGAGTTTATAAGAATCAATCATGCGTGTGAGGTAGGGATAGAAAATCTTGTCCCAAGGATCACCGATTGGCATCACGAGGCTTGCCGAGTGATGACAAACGGTGATCCCGAGGGACGGATTTTTCTATCCCATCCTCACACGAATAATGGATTCTTTTTCTTGCTCACCACTAAGTATTGGAAAAGCATGAAAAAAGCTTCCAGATTATCCATACGCTGTGATGTGACATGGTGAAGTCATTTTAAGATTACAATAATGTCACGGATTGACATGTGGCAGATGTGCAGCTGTGTGTTTTTTATCTTTCCCACTTGCTGGTACGGGTATGTGAGAGATAGAATTATCTTACATGGGTAAAACAACGGAAATCACTAACTGGTGTGCGAGAAAATAATAGTTAACTCTTTGTCTACTTGCTAATTTTTTATGTTTTTTTGTTGTCTGCTGCTTTTTTTCAAAAACCAAATTTTTAGGAAAATTCTTTCAAGAATATCATCAGAGTGTCAAACAGTTTGGATCCAGATCAGGCCCTACATTTTGATCTGGACCCAAACTGTTTGCAAAGGTCATCCTAATGTTCTAAAAGTGATTTTCCATGCCATAAGGAACTGCTCTTAAAGGAAAGAATTTGCTCCCTCTATGAGCAAATTCTTTCCTTTAAGTGTTCCCATTTTGAAAAGGGATGCGATTTTAGAGAATCACTGTTTGATCCAGTAGTCTCCCTTTGATGTGTGTAACTTTATAAGGGATCTGGCTTCGCCATTGATGAGTAGACATGAGCAGCAACGACTGTTTGTTTGCACTCAGGCTCATCTGAGTGTTTCCCACTCACCATTATGCTTGAAGCATCAATATCATATCAGTTTCAAACTTCATTAAAGCAGTACAATTCAATGATTTTATAATTGTGCTGCTACTCAGCTGCTGCATGACAAAACCAACAAAATGGTTGTGAATCCAGCAAAGACTCTGATAAGCCTGGGCATCATCCAAGTCAGTCTGAACAGAGTCTTTACTGTCCGTATGAAGAAAGCTTGGATCATCAGCTACCCAATGAGCTTACAGTGAAGACTATGATCAGACTGGGCAGATGCCCAATCTGATCTAAGTCTTTGCTGGGTGCACATTCATTTTTTGCCATGTCAAGGCTCATATCTATTTTGCATAATTATAGTGTAACTGGATTTCTTCTGTACTTATCACTTAGAAGGCGACCAGCCGTGACTTAGAGACTGCACATCAACTCAGTCTCAACTGACCCTGCACTGATTTTTCACTTTAAGAAGGCCTCCAGATAAGTGTGCATAATTGAAAAATAATTAGTTTTCTTATTTCTCAAAAACACATGATGAAGTTTGAAAGTAGATGAGATTTTGGTCAAAAAATTAGATTCTGGCCTCAATAGGTACATTGTAGATGGGTATGCATGTTGAAATCTTTAATTTGCTGATAACCTCTGCAAAACAGTTGGGTCCCAGTTCAAGCCCAACAAAATGGCGGACCTGATCAGAATTCAATCTGTTTGATACTCTGAAAGTATTCCTGAAAGAATCTTTTGAAAACATTAATTTAGAAAAATCATCAGACAACAGAAAAATCATAAAAAAATTTCTAGCATGCAAAGAGTGTTTAAAAGCAGCCAAAAGTACAGATGAAATGCTGCCTGCTTATTACATCTGCTGCATGTATTCAAATGCACTCAATACTAATTTTATCATTGAAGCAAGCACTATGAACCCCAGTCAGACTGCTCTTATTATAAAAGGCACATATTGTTGACACTATACATACTAGGTTTAGAAATTTTTGAGTGTAAAATCTTAAATATTGTCTTACCCATCAGTTTTAACATAGGTTTTGGGTGTTCAAAAAAAACTTCTCATTGAGACGGTTCTTTTGAGTACCCATAACATATGTTTTGGTTGAGAAATAAGAAAATCAATTTTTTGGTATGCACTCTTAACTAAAGTCCTGACTATAGCCTATAGGTTACCTAAGTCCTTCAGCAGATATAAGCAACAGACTGTTTATGTGAATGGCAGGATGTTATTTAGTAAGAGCAATTATAGTAGGCCTATAATTTGCAGCAGACGACAATTTCAAATTTTTCTGTTTTTTTTTTTTCAAAAATAACAAATAAGGCATGGTATTTCATGAGAATCGTCTGCTGGCAGACGATTCTCATGAAATATCATATATTTTTTTCGAAAATTGGGAAAGATGTTGAAAAATTTGTCGTCTGCTGCAGTCGTGATTGGCGCTTTAAGGGTTAAAGTGCTCTTTAATTTGTCTGCTGTAGATGGATAGTCTTTAAATGCAAAATAAGACTATGTAAATTTTCTCCATAAGATATTTTCTTTGCTTACTAACTTTACTAAATTGCACGCTGGGTAATTTTTCATGATTTCTTTGCCATCTGTTGACTTTTTCAAAACATTTTTTTTCCAAAAATTCTTTCAGGAACACTATCAGAGTGCATGACTTTTTTTGTGTCAAACTGTTTAGATCCAGAATGTCAGGCCAGATCTGGGTCCAAACCGTTAACATGGTTTGTGTTTGTCAACAATTTTATGTAATTTGAGGTATTTCCTCGGTTGAACCAGTACAGTCAAAGTAAGTAATGGTGCAAAGATCAGGAATCGATACAATCAAGTACCACACCTGACCCAGGATACCAATGGGAAAGTGACAAACTCACAGAAGACACCACAAACGAGAGCCAATAGGTCAGCCCTTTCCCAGCAGGTGACCACAAAGCACATCTCTTTACAATGACACTGTTTGTCCCCAAATAATTTGTCGTTAAACTGAATTTCTGACGGTAATGAATTCAAATTTAAGTGGAACGGTACATTTGTGAAAATACAATTGACATTGTAAAGAAGTTTGCTTTTATAAAAAATGTTGCTGTAAATGGTTTTCACTGTACTTAGCATAGAATAAAGTGTCTTGCACAAGGACACAACCCAAATGTGGTAAGGCTCAAACTAGAGACCCCCTCACTCCTAAGTCTAGAACTCTGCCACTATAACACTGCACTCTTCATTTAACAGTGTGCTACAATCTAAAGTCAAGCGGTCAACCACTGAGTCATTGCGCTCCATTTATAAAAGCATGTGTGGCAGCCTTGCTGGGCCCATCATAGCTCAACTTGATGTTTTCTTTAGCTCTATCTGCGAGTCATGAGCCCTTTTCCTTGTATTATCATAATGTGTACTTCCCACTGTTTGTGGGAGTTCTGTATATGTATTTGTTTAGTTTTGCATTACTTTGTGTCCATTCTAGTTTTGCAATCATCTTGAAGAGAAAGCTGGCTGCTTTGCTTGTTTTGTCTTACAGATGTATTGTTACTATAAAAATTATGTGGCTCTTCCTCACGGTGCCATGGGTTGGTCTGCAGTGTGTGATTGTGGTATTTCCTGATTATACATACTTACGTTTTGGCATCTACTTACATTTTGATGTCCCTCTCTAAGCAGTTTATGTAAGACATGACAGAACTTCCAGCAGATGATGGGGTTGGCCTGTAGAGGGAGTTTTGTTGTCAGGTGCCAGAATAAGCCTCCACCGTGTTCTGTAAATGTGCCTAGAATTGTATCTGTGCAAGAGTTAAGGTCACAGTTCCACACCAACAAGTTTATTTGAGCCATGACATGAGATTTCCAACAATGTGGTATGTGCGACCAGCAAAGGCTCAGACCAGCCTGCGCATACGCGCAGTCTGGTAAGAGCCTTTGCTAGTCGCTTGAATATGCTATGACTGTTAAGCTACTAACTGAACATCATTTGGAGTTTCTGAGATTAATAAGAGGCTGCACTCAAAATGTATGTTAAAAGTAAATACCAGAATTTTACGCTTGGGCTATTCTTCTAATAAACCAGTAAGATGAAATTGGTGAAAAGCAACTTTCCGTTTTTGGCTCTAGAGGGGACAAAATAGCCCCTTAATGCACGTACCCCTTTGAAATTGTCATCTGCTGCAAATTGTAGGTGGCACTTTATGGGTTAATGTTTCATGTGAATCTTCTACTTGAAGAACATACACATAAAAATGATGTCTTAAAAGATATATTTGACAGAAAATTTAGAAAGATATAGCAAAATTTGTTGTCTGCTGCAGTCAGAATTGGCATTTTAAAGGTTAGTATTAATTACATCTAATGGTAAGGACTTGCTTCCCTCTGTACGGAATCTTGACTTGCTAAAGTCATCCCAAACATTTTGGACCCTGATCAGGCTGCACAAATTATCAGGCCTTTTCTGGATCTAAAACTAAAGAAATTTTCGATAGAGTTAATTTTGAAAAAGAAAATTAGCAGATGACAAAAAAACATGCCATTTCTCAGCATGCAAAGAGTTAATCAGCAAATTTTGATGGGCTCTAATCTCATTATGAAGCCTTGCTGAAATCAGAAGTTTTAAAACATTTTGCCTACTGGGTAATTTTGCATGATTTTTTGCCATGTTCGACACACTGATAGCATTCCTGAAATAATTTTTCCAAAAGGTTGATTATGAAAAAAATCAGCAGTCGACAATAAAAAAACATGTAGCCAAAGAGTTACATATAAATGTGTACTAACATTGTAAAGACCATGATTGCTTATTAAGTTGAATATGGGTGGACTAAATTTTCATTTACATATATAGAGAGGTTGCAGATGATGTCATACACCTAGAGTTATCTTTCATGCTGGAGACACTCAATGATGTTTTTAACTACCTTAATGTACTTTTAGCACATTTTCTTTCATTCGAAAACTAAGATAAAACCTTAATTATTCAATTTTAAGGAGCCTAAAGAGTAAACATAATGAGGTTCCAAAATTCAGACTCTTTTTATCACTGCGTAATCATGCTCGGATCCAGGAATTTTCGTCAGGGGGGGTCCAGGTCAGTCTGACAAAAAAAAAGCTCTGACAACTTCTTTTTTTAGTCCTCAGCTTATTTTACCGAAGTCAAATGGTCAATTTCAAAGAAATCTATCATTTTTCAAGGTTTCAGAGGGGGTCCAACATTTTCCAGGGGGCGGGGGGGGGGGGGGGGGGGGGGTCCAACTTTTTCGTGGGGGGTCCAATTGCTTATTGCCTATAGAAACCTATATAACTTGTGATTTTCCAGGGGGGGTCCCGACCCCCTGTCCCCCCCCTCTGGATCCGCACTTGGTTATCAACTGATAAAAATGATTAAAAGTGTGTACATAACCCTGGTTATTGTCTCCAATATGGTGGATCAAGGGAGAATAATCTTACAAAACTTTGGCTTGTGCAACCTCTGGATATGCTTCATTTCCATTTATGCCGATGATTCATCAGAAAAGTGAGCAAATGTATTGTAAAATCTTGCCCATGTACAAATCAAACAAATTAATATTATGCCTTCAGAGTTAATATTTAATATTCATAAATAAGTTTTTCTAACCTTAAGGGTTTTCGCAAGTATTTTCAGCAGAGGACAAAAAACATCACTACTGTCGTGCCAATCAAGAGTGACAGTAACGTAATATTATGTTTACAATTGTTAAGTAAAACATTAACTTGTACACTCCATTTGACCTTACGCGAATCCATAGATCACTTGTGTATTAATCCTATCCTGCAGATAGGATTAATACACAAGTGATCTATCCATTTTAAGTCCCTGATATCTTTGTAAACAAAACATGATGTCACTGTCACTCTTGGCTGGCAACACAGTAGCCGTAATTCAGTCAGCAACCAGAATGACTTTAATACATGCACAGATCCAGAAAATTTCCTCAGGGGGGTCCTGACATCTTTTTTTAGACATCAACATAAATTTTTATTTCACAGAGGACTGAACAAACCTCTCCCGAGAAGCAATTTCTCTAAGATAACCTATAGCCACATGATTTTCCAGCTGGGGTGTCCAGATTCCCTGTCACCCCCACCATGATTTATGCACACAGCGATAAGTACCCAATACACTTCTTGGCCAATAAGTGAATTAAACTTGATTTGATCAGGGTCTTTCTATACAGGGTCTTTATATATTGTGTACAAAGACCCTGATTTGATATTGCATTTAAATCCTGCTGACAGACAATCCACATACAATTACCATGAGGGAGCGCAGTGGCTCAGTGGTAGAGTGCTTGACTTGAGACCGAGGGGCCCCGGGTTCAAGCCTCACTGGCGTCACTGATTTGTGGTCCTTGAGCAAGACACATTTATCATAGCTTAGTACTGGCTCAACCCAGGAAGACCCGTCCCTGTTTAAGTGAAAGATTGTTGATGGGACGTAAAGAATCAAATCAAACAAACAAACAAAACAATTTCAATGCATTTTTCTTATTTTTTACATTGCAGAATTTGCTTTGACAGGGAAAGTCAATAGATAACATTTTTTTGTTTTATCAGAGACATATTATGTCAATTACATTGCCCTGGGGTAAGGGAAGTCTGGTTAATTACAACTGTTGTAGTCATCTAGATCACAATTTACTCATAAAGTCAAATATTGTCAACAACAGTACACCTAAGGTTTATGGTTTGTTTAATATGTTATAAATTTTGACGTCACATCTTGATGTGTTTGCTTGGAGGGTATATTGGTATTCTCCTAGTCAAAATAGCTATCATATAAGGTCATGTTGGGATGGTCCAATCAGGGATTTCCTTGAATGTTTGTTTGATTTGATTCTTTATGTCCCATCAACAATCTTTCAGTCGTATCTTCCTGGGTTGAACCAGTACTAAGCTAGGATTAATGTGTCTTGCTCAAGGACACAACACAGTTATGCCGGTTCAGGCTCGAACCCATGGCCCCTCGGTCTCGAGTCAAGCACTCTACCACTCAGTCACTGCGCTCCCATTTCTTACATGTACAGTAAAACCTGTGTAAAAAATCCACTCAAGACCAAAAATTGGTTTTCAAGACCAATTATTGCTTAATGCAGGTCAAAAGTATTGCAGGATGCTCCAAGGGGAGCATTCTGCAATACTTTGGACCTTCATTAAGCTACCATTTGTCATTAAGATCTTTGTTTTGTCTATTTGAGTGGCCGTATTACACAGGTTTTACTGTACATGTAATGGGAGCGCAGTGGCTCAGTGGATGAGTGCTGGACTTGAGACCGAAGGGCCACGGGTTTGAGCCTCACCGGCGTCACTATGTTGTGTCCTTGAGCAAAACGCATTAATCCCAGCTTAGTAGTGGTTCAACCCAGAAAGACCCATCCCTTTATAACTGAAAGATTGTTGATGGGCTGTGAAGAATCAAATCAAACAAGTTATAGTTTCAGAACGAAATTGTATTTCTTTCTCTGAAGAATTTTTTTGTTCTAGCCAACAGTGTAGATCCTGATGAAATGCTGCATTATGCAGCATTTCATCAGGGTCCTCACTTTTTGTCAAAAAGCTCATCTAGGAGCCACCGGTTTACAAAGAGTTTAAGTAACTGGATCCAAGGACATCCAGCATGCACACATCAGACATTCTTCTGATTTAGAAACAGTTCCTCTGATTCAGAGACAGTCCTTCCCATTCAGAGACAGTTTTCCTCATTCAGAGACAGTCCTTCCCATTCGAGACAGTTTTCCTCATTCAGAGACAGTTATTCCCATTCAGAGATAGTTTTCCTTTTTCAGAGACATTTTCCATTCAGAGACAAGTCTTTCCATTCAGAGACAGCTATTCCCATGCAAAGACAGTTCTTCCCATTCAGGCACAGGTCTTGCCATTCAGAAACAGTTTTCCCATTTAGAGACAATATTCCCGTTCAAGGACGGTTATTCCTCTTCGGAGACAGTTCTTCCCGTTCAGAGAAGTTTTTTTCCCATTCAGACACAGGTCTTCCTATTCATAGACATTTTTTTCCATTCAGAGACAAGTCTTTCCATTCAGGGACAGTTTTTCCCATTCAGAGCAGTTCTTTCCATTTGGAACCAGTTTTTTACATTCAAGGACAGTTCTTCTCATTCAGAAACAGTTTTCCCATTCAGAGACAAGTATTTCCATTCAGAGACAGTTCTTCCCATTCAGGGACAGTTTTTCACATTCAGAGAAAGTTCTTCCCATTTGGAGCCAGTATTTCCCATTCAGAGACAGGTCTACCCATTTAGAGACAGTTTTCCCATTTACAGACAGTTCTTCCCATTCAGAGATGGTGCTTTCCATGCAGGGGGATATCTTTCCCTGCTAGTGACCACATTTGCCCTAAGATCAGAATATAAGAATCTATCATGAGTGTGAGGGTAGGATAGAAAAATCCGTCCCGAGGATCAGCGATTGGCATCACTCGAATAATGGATTATTTTTCTTGCTCACCACTGTTTTTATTTATTAATTTATATTAAAATAAGCTTCCAGAAGTCCCTAAATACGCTAAGATGCAATTTCACATGATGATGTTACTTGACGTCCTGGGTAAGAAAGCATGGGTAAGATTTTCTATCCCAGAGTAAAATCTCAGATATCCTTATCCGGTGTGCAAGAAAAAGAAATGCTGTGCCTGATTAGTATCCAAATTGTTAGGCACTTCAATGGTATATTTCCTCCAAAAGTTCTGCAGACCCATAAAAAAGCATGGAAAATTACAATTTAAAATCTTCTCATTTATTTGTTAAAATTTAGGTTCTATGAATTCTCAAAACAACTGTCTCCTTTGAGTAACCATAACATATTGCTTGGTCGAGAAACAAGAATTTTTCATTACACCCTCTTACATGTATCTGGAGGCCTCCAATCAGTCATGAATGGCAATTACCTTGACTTCTGAGATATTGAAAAGGACAGTTTGTCAATATCACTATACTAACAGACAAGGCAGACGACACTCCAGGCTTTTACATGTAGTTAAGAGTGTGTAACAGAAAAATAAATTAATTATCATATTTCTCAACCAAAACATATGTTGTGGGTACTCAAAAAGAACCGTCTCAATGAGACGGTTCTTTGAGCACCCAAAGCATATGTTAAAACTGATGGGTAAGAAAATATTAACAGTTTTACGCTGAAACATTTTGTTTATCTAACTTCTAAGTAAAAGGATACTTCTGAGATGTTTCTCTTTTACTGGGGTTTCCTGTGAATTGATAGCCTTGTTAATAGCAACAGTCTGCAATAGAAAATAGGAACACAAGATTACATCAATATATAGTCGGGGAACCAAGCTAGAAAAAAATGCTAACCCTTGCACCCGAAAGGTATACAGCTAAATTTTGTATGGTTGCAAAGGTAATTTTATGGTGTATCTGAAATCACTGTATAGTAGACTCAATCGACTTGCACAACGCCAGAGCAGTCAACTATATACGGAAAACCTAGCAAGTACATGTCAAAATATAATTTTTCAAAATGTCATATATCTTTATCAAAAAAGTTCAGAATTGAAAAATATTGGTTTATATAATAATACAACATCGGCATCGACCTCAGAAGCAGTAGTGGTCATCTAAGAATACAGCTGATTGATTTTTAAAGCATGTATATTAGGGCACCCCCATTTTGAAATTAAATTTATAGATTTCTTTGCTCATTAAAACTGCATTTACTGCCCAAAAAGGTATCTGAAAATTATTTATATATCGCTTGGAAGCATATCTCGTAAAAAATTGTGTGCATGCTTTTTCACTTTTGTCCTCCCGCTGTAGACTGGCATCAGTCCAGTAAATATATATAATTACATTTATAATAATATTTACTATGAAAAAAAAATCATCTAAAAATTCTATCCTCTCTGATAGTCAAATTTACTGATTTACTGATGTCCAAGCCGAGAACTTCTACTTCCAAGTAAAGTTTATAAATTGCTATCTTAGAGAGATTATCAGTTTTACTAAAAATTGACATTAGAGACTGGGGCCAGTCTCCTCCCGCTGAAGTGGTTTGAATTGCATATTTTTTACAAAAAATAATAAAATTTAAATTGAATGTGCTTAAACACTGCATACAGTTAGACAGACATTTGGGACATAATCTAAGACAATTTTTTTTATTTTCTATGGCAAACTAGAAAAGGTAGCTGAAAAATAAAAATATAAAACCACAACAATTTGATACTTAGTTATTTAGTCTATGCCAGCTGGTGCGTAGATAAATACTATGGATAACTTAAGAGCAGTTTAACACATAAATGGAATTTATCAAGGTTTAAAGGATGTTTATCTTCCATATTTACAGCAGCTTTGAAACAGAGGGTCATTGTAGAGACCAAGGGAATTTATATCAACTGAAAACAATAATTTCATTTAACAGTAGTAAAATAAATATGAAAAACTCGAGTAACTATTATCATATCACCATGAAAAACCTGTCTGTCCCCGTCGGAGATCCAGAAATGTCACCGCATAGTATTTGTAAAGAAAAACTAGAACACATTCGATGGCACACCATCGCAAATCCCCACGCTCTCGCAGAAATCTAATGGTAATTGACCCTTTGACCCCATCCCAAGGTCAGCAGTTTTATCTATCGTTGGTTAAAACTGTTCAGTCTTTCGTGGTCTACTGCTCATCCCCTTTAATTTGATATGCCACATGACCATGTTCAGAAAATTAAATTTTTGACCCCTCCCCAAGGCCCCAGGGGGCAGGGTCCCAAAAAATTGTGCCAGTGCATGTGCCATTCATGTGAGTAACTCACACACCAAATCTGGTTGAATTTCAGTCCGACCCCTGGGGCATGACCCAGGCCACCAAATGAAGATCCCGTCTGATATGTTTTATATCTTTCATGTGTGAAAAGACACACAAAGTTTGGTTAAAAAATCTTTGAATTTGACTTTGTAATTGAAATTTAATGATATTTGACCTTTTGGCCCCTCCCCAGGGCCCCAGGGGGCGGGGCCAAAAAAAATTGCCGTTGCTCACCCCATACATGTGTGCAACTCACACACCAAATTTGTTTGGATTTCGTCCAGTGGTTTAGGAGGAGATAGCGTGATGGACAGATGGACGGAGGCGATTGCAATATCCCCGACGCTTTTTTAGAAAAGCGTGGGGATAAAGATGTCCCTAAGAAGATTATTTTCGTGCACAAATGACTGCTCATATGTTTAATTACACTTGATAGTGTATTATTGTGTTGTCAAACGGTCGAACGGCTTCTCATACCCATCCTCCAGATAAGAGTGCGTAATGGAAAATTATTTTTGTTATTTCTCCACCAAAACATATGTAGTGGGTACTTAAATGGACCTATTAAATGAGACTGTTCTTTTGAAGACCAAAAGCACACTCTTTAACTTATTGATAAGGGGAAATATCGCAATTTTTTTGCTATGAAAGATTGCTTAACATGACCTATGTGGCATGCAAAAAATGCTTTTTTTCCGCGAAATGCAATTCTGGTCCCATTGCTATACAGTGGTTTCATATCAAGCACTATTTAGACTATCAGTATACAAAATTCCAGCCATATACCTTTCGGGTGCAAAAAAAGTGTGTTTTTGCACGATACACGACTTTGGTTCCCTGACTAATACTTCTACCACGACTTGATTCATTTAATGCATTTACGGTTACAGTCATGCCTCAAAGCATTTTGTGAAAGTATAGACAAATATCATGCTTTGGTTGCCATTGTACTAAATTAACTTTTTATAAACTAATATTTCACTAACACTACGATTAATGCTCATCAGCTGCCAATTGTGACCTATATGGTATTAACCTTTTACTGCATAGGCTATTTTAAGATCATGACATCATTTTCTATTTTTAGACAATATTGAAAAAAAAATCAGGAAAAATTTAAGTTAAGGTTTGAATACTTTTGAAAACATTATGGAAAATGGAGCATTTGCTCCAAAATACATGATATTTCAAAGGCGTCAGAAGGCGCTATTATGGAGTCAAGGGTTAAAAATGTTCAAAGCTGAAAATTACAACAGCAAACAGGGAATATCCTTGCCAATTAGGCTTCTTCTGAAGGACTAGTTCGATCTTGGTCTGCACTATTTGTGCCCAAGTATTCAGTATTTTCAAAGGGAGCGCAGTGGCTCAGTGGTAGAGTGCTTGACTCGAGACCGAAGGGCCGCGGGTTCGAGCCTCACCGGCGTCACTGCGTTGTGGTCCTTGAGCAAGACACATTTATCCTAGCTTAGTACTGGTTCAACCCAGGAAGACCCGTCCCGCATAACTGAAAGATTGTTGAGTGGACGTAAAGAATCAAATCAAACAAACAAACAAAATCAGTATTTTCAAACATCTACCATACTGTGATTGCATAATTGTCCCCTGTCTTTGCAAAGGAAAGCGCAGGGACAATTATTAGTATTTGGCATTCTGTCCATCCGTCCATCCCCTTTCAAGTAAGTAGGTATCTTGTGTACTCAACTTCTCCTAGTCCTACAGTTTTATGCCTATTACTTTGAAACATTACAGGCGTTTAGGTCATGGTCTGAAGATGTACATATAGTGTATGTTTTAGATATTTTTGTTACTTTTTTTCACAAGTTGTGAAGTCGTTTTTTTGGTTCTTTTTAAAACTTTGCATGTGCTTATATCAATTAAGGCCTGAAGATATGAATGTGCTTAGGATGAAATTCTCAGATTAAGAATTATTTCTGTTTGTGAACGTCTACAAGACAGTTCAAATCCTTGACTGCCATTTTAGCTTGGCCTTCACCCAAGGCCATTGGGCCCCCTGAGTGCAAGAGTTTAACACTTTGCCTTCTAGTGTTGTCTGCTGATAACCTTTGCAAACAGTTTGGACCCAGATCAGGCCCGACAAAACATCGGGTCTGATCTGGATCTAAACTGTTTGACATTCTGATGGTATTCCTGAAAGAATTATTCGAAAAAGTTGATTTTGAAAAAAATCAGCAGACGACAAAAAAGCATAAAAAATTACCCAGTTGGCAAAGAGTGTAGCTGTCTATATTTGCCTTGAACAATCATGATCAATATGGAAGCAGCTGCAACAGTGTTTATCCTTAAAGCACCACCTACAATTCGCAGCAGACGACAATTTAAAATTGTGCTGCTTTTTCAAAAATAACAAATAAGGCATGATATTTCACGAGAATCGTCTGCTGGCAGACGATTCTCATGAAATAACATACCTTACAGGTATTTTGTTGAAAACTGGGAAAGATTTTGCAAAATTTGTCGTCTGCTGCAGTCGTGATTGGCCCTTTAAGGGTTAATCTTCCGATCTATTAATTCTTTGCAAGCTGGGTAATTTTGCATGATTTGTTTGTTTTGTTATTGCTTTACGTCCCAAGTTAACAGCTATGGTCATGGCAGGACAGTCAGTTCATCTTACCAAACTTTTTCCTGGGCAAGCTTGAACAAGCAGTTAACCAGTGCTTTGTGCACATACTTTCGCTTGTAACTTACAACAACCCTTCTTGAATGATTCAGCGGAAGGGAGGAAAATGACGGTAGAAATTATTTCATGATCAACCTCCACGAAAGTATGGGACCGGGCCGGGATCAAACTCGCGACCCCTGGATCTGCAGCCAGACTAGCATCTTTTGCCAGACACGTTAACGACTGCGCTACGTGGCTCGGTAAATTTTGCATGATTTTGTGGTTGTCTGATGATTGTTTTAAATTTAAATTTTTAAAATTTTTGTGATTCTTTAAAAAAAACTGACACATACATGTATGAATCAGATAAGTTTTAGTGAAGACTTGTCATCTGCTGATAACCTTTGTAAGTGCCAAGCAGTATAGGCCCAACAAAATGTCGAGCCTAATCTGGATCCAAACTGCTTGAAGCTAAGATGGCATTCCTTGAAAAACAAATTCTTTATGGAAATATTCAACAAAAAAGCATGCAAAGAATTAATTAATTTAATAGATCGGATGATTAACACCTAACAGAAAAACCTGCAAGATACATGTAATAATGAGAAAATTATTTTAGAGAAAATCAATCAATTTATAATAAAATTCTTATGTAATGGCATCCTGACTCCAAACAGAGTTGCATAGGTCCTGATAAGGAAATTTTGTTTGCGTAAAATTTTAATTATTTTCTTACCCACTAATTTAAACATGTGTTTTGGGTGCTCAAAAGAACCGTCTCATTGAGACGGTTCTTTTGAGTACCCACAACATATGTTTTGGATGAGAAATAAAGAAAATAATTTTCCCATATGCACTCTTATCTGGATGCCTGGAGTTGCATGCAATAATGAGTCATTTCCTGTGAAAAGCTGGGACAATAGGGATTACCCTAATCAATGCAAGTTTAGAAATGAGGGATTTATGTACATACAGTCCTTCATTAAATTAAAAAAATCATTTAAATTCCTTTTACAATCGGCAAGATTTATTATAGATAATAAATCATATATTATCTTTATAAAGGGATTAAGTGGGAACAAGCGCAGCGGGTGAACCACCTTATTTCTTTATTATTGTAACATATGATCTATGACCTACATGTGCTTATAGTTTTCTCCTCCTCCCCCATTGGAAATAGCCGCACTGACCACTTTACCGATTTACTTCATGATTTTACCCGGTACTTAATAGATATGACACATATTGAAAAAAATATGTGATTAAGTTGGCAAAAAATTTAAATTTCTGTGCTATCCGATTGGTTGTGAAGCCCAGGAAAGGGCAGAGTTAACTATAAGAGACATTTTTCTGAAAACCGAAAAATATGTATGTATGAAAATATCAGAGTACCCCCCCCAACCCCCGGGATTGGACCCAGACTAGGTCCTAACAAAACTACCTTACCAGCTGACTTATTTTTATGCATAGCAAGACAATTCTTTAGAGTTCAGAAAATATGCTTTGGAGCTTACGTACTTATGTAGTCTATTTTTACCCGTTGTAGCATTGTGTTCTTTACCCCCTTTGTATACTATTGGATTTTCCATCTGGTTTGATACAATAAACTTGGAATAGTCCATTGTACATACCTAGGGGTGTCAGGTTATAATTAAAAACAAGAAATGTCACAGAAAGGTGATGAATGCCCCCCAAAGGAATTGGTCTAGCATAAGACATTTGAGGAAAGTTAGCCATAATATAGGATATGCTCTGTGTGGTGGCGTAGTTTTTTGTCTAAGCTCTAACGTATTACCGGTTGGATTTTATCTTAACTTGCACAGATACTTATCTGGTACAGTGAGTCAAAACAAAATGTTAGTTTTTGGTGACATTGACCTTATTTTCAAGGTCACCAGGGTTTAATATAACTCTGCAAAAAAAGGCTTGTCTGTACTCTATCTTCTTAACCAATAGCCAGAGCTTTACCAAACTGACAGGTACACAACATTGGGAAGACCTTAATGAATGACTATGATTCGGTAGCATTGATCATTGCAGATGACCGGATTCAATTGTTGTTGTTGTTGTTGTTCAGTAGAGCTCCGCCGAACCCGGTTTAACCGGTAAAAGGGGGATTATGGAAAAAGTTCAAAACTAAAAAGTCACCTACACCAGTATACAGTGTGTCTATTGTCACAAAAATTAAGTGAAAATCACAAAACACCTTCACACGAAGTTCTATGTACAAAGAGAGCTTTATCAGTTTATTTTGCTGGTTTAGAGATTGGATAGATTTGCACATCTGCTTGAGAGAGGGCCAATCTGATATCTGGCAGTCTTTGCTGCAATATCTGAAACTTTTAAAGCCTGTACAACAACGTAATTCAGTCTGATTTCCTCTTTTCAAACAGTGCGCACACACTACGTCCGAATCTTTATCGTTTTCCAACAGAATACTGGAATGCTCAACTGCAGCCTCTGCAGATAGTCTATTTGAATCCAAATGAGCTCGGGTTGTGCCGACAGGTTACCTTTCAATGGTTAAATGTCTAATTGACTGTGAAACAGCAGATGTACGATCCAAGCAACCTTTCTCTGGCTGACTGACCACAGGGGACTGTGGACTGGCTACCGTCTCCGTTTCTTGCAGTTGGTTGTACCCAGCGAGATTCTCAGCATGTAGCTGTCTGGCTATTTTCATCCGTTTCCAGTAATCCTTTTGCCTAGCAAGATCCCTTGCCACCTGAGCTGGGGATTTCTTCTTCTTTTGCTTTAGGTTTTGGCTGGCCCGACATTGGAGGAATCTCTCAATTTCGTATCCGTATGTGGACTTGCAGGCAATCTAGAAGCACGTGGTGAAGATTTGTTCCTTCTTCGCTTTCACCTTTTGTTTTTACGCAGCTTGTTGTCGGAAGAAAGTACTTGCTTATCCTGATGAGCTGCTGTTCGTTGAGCGGAAGCGCTGTTCTTCAATGGTGTCGATCCTCCATTCTTGGCGGGAAATTTGGTGATGAGAGAAAAATAATTCTTTTTTTCGTATAATTTGTACGAGTGGCACTTCAAATCTCCTTTCTCAAGAATGCAGATGATTTCTAAAAGGTCCTCCGGCATAAAATTGGAAGCAGTTAGCTCTTTTTCATCCATATTTTAATCATCCAAAATCCCATTTGAAATTCACGTGCAGCATCTTCGAGCGCCATCTACCTCTACATTCAATTTTGCTCAAACTTCAGAATTTTAGAAAATCACGTGCATTATGGGGCATTTTTGGACATATTATAAAAGTGAGTAAAATAAGCTATCTAAAGTAAAATGTGCTGTATTTAACTGTTTGTGCCTCATTTTGACAGGATTAACTTTTATTCCTAGTGTTTACACTTCCTTAAAAAATTTCCCACGGTTACTCTCCCGTGCACTCGAGATTTTGCCATAGGCACTGTCTCCGAGTCGGGTACTGGACCCCTAGACTACGGGGCTACGGATCCGGTACCGGACCCCTAGACACTGATTCTAGGGGTCTGGTACCGGACCCCGAGCCACGCCTATGAAGACTTCTCGGGGTCCGGAAGTTTGTGAAACAACTACTGACAAGTCTAGGGATACGGGTCCGTACCTGCACGTATATGTAGTAACAGTTATTTTACCAACAAAAACTCATGTTGAAGTTTCACTTTGCTTCGTCCGCCATCTTTGATCATCAAAGGGTAAGCGATCTGTATTTACTGTCATGCCTCACACTATTCAAACAATTAAGCGTATACAAAAGGTATAAAAAAATAACTGTAAAGTAAAAAAAGAACTTAACTCACCTGTAACAAATCAATTATCTTCTCATCTTCAATTAAAGGAACCAATTAAACTACTCGTTGGCAGCTGATTAGTGAGATGAGTGAGCAGTGTCAAATAAGCTTACGTAGATTCATTATTCAACTATAGCTTTCAAACAGACTCACTACTGGTACAATGGCAGTGGATCTTACTGGTATATTTTGACATTCAGATATAGCTTTATAAGAAGACTCTGGGTCTTTTTTTTTGGTCTTTTTTTAAACAACTGATAAGGTCAAAAATTGAAATGACTTTTTAGCATAAAGACAAACAGTGTTGAACAAGATCAGACTGCTCATACAATAAAAGTCTGATCTGGATCCACACTGTTTGCTAGAGAGACGTTACAAATGGATATCCTAAGGTTGAAGACTCGATCGCGGAAATGCATCTAAAATAATGACAAACAAAGATGAACAAGATCAGACTGCTCCTATGATAACAGTCTGATCTCGGTGCACTCTATTTGCTACAGAGACGTTACAAATGGATCTACATAGGTTGAACGACTCAATCACGGAAATGCATCTTAAATTTATGTCTGCTGGAGTTATCTGCTACATGTAAATGCTTACACCATCGGCGAATTTCGCCATGGACACTGATCAGACTGTTCCTAGGAGAGTAGTCAGATTTTGGTCCAAACTGTTTGCTACAAAGACGTCTTACGGACAGACAAACATTGTGAAACCGGTTCAGGCTGCTCCTAGGATAGTAGTTTGATACGGGTCCACACTGTTTGCTACAAAGACGGCTTATGGGTCGTGATGTCAGGGAAATGCAACTTATAACGTCAATGGCCAATATCCCCGTACAGACAAACATTTGGGACCAGGATCAGACTGCTCCTATGAAATCTGGGTCAATATCTATTGCTTCAAAGAGGTCTTTCAATAACGAACTAGTAGACGACATATGTCACATATGGGTCGTTATGTAAGGAAAATGCAACTTATGCTTACATCAATGGCTAATTTCTCCGTACAGACAAACATTGTGGACCTGGATCAGACTGCTCTTAGGAGAGCAGTTTAATCCGGATCCACACTGTTTGCTACAAAGACTGGACTGGAATGATCGAGCAGAACATAAATGGTGTTTCGCTGGCGAGCTAATGATGGCCCAACATTGCTGGCTTAGAACCTTTTTAACTTTTCAGGGGATCCTGGTCAGTATTGCTAAGAACCCTATATTTCTTATGATTTTTCAGGGGGAGGGGGCTCGGAGCCCCTGCCCCCCTCACTCTGGATCTGCGCATGAATACGCCCAACTGGTGTTAGATCCCTATCATAAATTTCTGAGCACCACAGCCATATATAGCTGTTTTGTTGTGAATATCGTCCTGTGCCAGCATGCTATTACCGAGCCACCATCGGCCCATGCATTTGTCTGGTGTTCGACGGTGGTCTGATTTTGTGTGCTTATTTGGTTTTAAGCTTTTGGTTGCTCAAAAGAACCGTCTCACCGCTGTGAATAACTTCCCGTGCTAGCATGTTATATCGAGCCAAAATCGGCCCCTGTTTTTATCTGTTTTATTTTAAATAACTTCGGACCACCATCGGCCCATGCGTTTCACTGGTGCTGGATGGACGGGCGGGCAGACAGACAGACAGATATGTGACCAATAAGCCAGTATGAAAGCAATTAAACAATGCACCTGCAATCCCCAGGGTGGGGTACTCTATTTTTTCTGCATACGTAGGCTTTGACCCAGCATCTACCGTTCACCCAAAAAAAATATCAGAAATTTCAAGCACCCCCAAAAAATATTTGAAACTTTTGCAACCCCAAAAAAATATCCCGATTCTGTATATTTACCTTAAGAAAATACCCTAAAATACATAGAAATAACCCCTAAAACTAGTCCAATTTTGGGATGACCCCAAAAAAATATCCACAAAATTTTCATACCCCAAAAAATATTAATTTTTCTGAAAACCCCAAAAAATATTGATATTCCAAAATTTGACACCCAAAAAATGGCCCGAGCCTTAGTATGTATGAAAATATCAGAGTACCCCCCTTTGGGCTGCAAACACTGTTTGCTTACTTCAATAAAAGTGCTAATTGGATTTAACCTTTAGGTTAATAATCAAGTAGACAGATAACAAGAATAAATTAATAAGAACATTGAGACAAACATCAATTAAAGAACATCAAACCTGCGCCAATTCACTGATGCGATAGTAATTCCCCCTGACATTAATTACCTTTAACCTTGACCTTATTGAATAAATAAGAAAAATAAAAGGAATAAAGTAAGACAAATTATATCTATTTATATAGATTTTTTTCACTCTTGTCCGTTAAAAATCTTATACCTTTTGTAAGCTTATACTTGTTTGAATAGTGTTTGAATAGTGCGACAGTAAATACAGATGATCAATGATGGCGGACGGTACCGGACTCGGAGACAGTGCCTTTGCGATACTACAGGGTTAACAATAAACGTGGCGGATGTTTTGAGCGGGCGAACCTGACCATCAGCTGCCTCAAATCTTATAATTTTTTCTATCTCTTTAATTCTTTCTCTATATACTGCCTGGTGCTCGCTTTCTAGCATTATGGGCAAGTGTACATTGTTCACTCCTGGTTGCAGGATGAAAGCCTACAAGTAACCATATCGAAATTACAGTAGGGTTCTTTAACCTGCCCAAGGGGTGACTTTCACTGCATTCTATTGTTAAGTCATCCGGGTATTTTAGGCTTTATGTAACCTCACGCTGAAGAGCTCCACTTAGCTACTCGGTGAAAATAATGCCAGACGCTTATTAAAAAGCGTTCAAAATCATGAAATTTTAATCAATAATATGGCCATAAACATGTCCGATTATTTTAAAAACACTTTATCTATCAAAAGTCATATTTCTAATCGATACTGAAAATTTCAGTGCAAAATTTTGAGTAGTTTTAAAGATATTGCAAGGTATAAATTCACCAAAATACGTTGGGATAACGGAGAATTAACTGTGTTTTCACCGAGTGCGTAAAGCGCCTCGATGATCCAGAGCGGGATATGATGTATCACTGTTTAAGAGAATAGACCAGTCCAATGTTATTGTTTTCATCCGGGCTTATTGACCATGTGATAACAATTTTGACCACGTGACTTTTTATTGTGGTGGGCAAAAAACCTTCCGCTCAATGCAATGGCCATTGAGCTGACCAAACATTTACGTGAGAAAAAATCATCTTAAACGATATTTTAGCCCCAGGTTTTGATTTAGATATGTAGAATAATTATCGGACTTTGATTTACAATAATTTTCTTGTGAAAAAAATAATTAAGTTATTTGTTTTAATTTGTTTTTGGCGGACCCCCGGCGGACCCCTGCTCCGGTGTTTTGGTCTGATGTCGACCGTTTCGATCCCCAAAAAAAATACATCATTTGATAGGTCAATGATCAAACTATGGGAACCAGTCGTTAGATTTATTTTTATGAAATAAATTTGGCTTTAAATCGCTATAAAACATCAGGTTCAGTTGATCATGATTTCTAAGTATATACTTCGATCGAAGTATATACTTAGAAGGAAGTATTGAGATTGAATGGGATTGAATGAGGTTGATGTATATTTTCGTAGGGATACAGAATTGCAAAATTATACTAAGACCCGGGTGAAGAGGATCATAAACCCTTTTATATTTCAAAATAATTTTCAATTTTCACCCCTGCGTTTTTGCATTTAAAGGAAAAAACATGCATTCAGGATATTTTTGAGGATGTCCCCCATGTCACTGTAAGGAGAAAAATCATCAAGCGTGACATGAGTGTGTATTTCTGTTTTATCTGAGGGGGCATCTCAAAAGAAACCCTTAAAACACTTTTCAAAATAAAGAAATGCAAAGGTAGAAATTGAAAATTATTTTGAAATATAAATGGGTTTATGATCCTCTTCACCCCGGTCTTAGTATAATTTTGCAATTCTGTATCCTTACGAAAATAATCATCAACCTCATTCAATCCCATTCAATCTCAATACTTCCTTCTAAGTATATACTTCGATCGAAGTATATACTTAGAAAGATTCCGGGACATCTCGGCCCCTAACAAACTCGGCCCCTGACAAACTCGGCCCCTAACAAAGTCGGCCCCTAACACACTCGGCCCCCATATATTCGGGGACCAAATTCGACCCCTACAAACTCGGCCCCCAACCGAAATATGGTTCCGGAGGCTGGCTAGTTTCATTTTTCATGCGAATCATTGGTTTAAATCATTAGTGCCCGTTAAAAACGTAGGCTATGCAGATAATACATGGTGTGATGGATATTGGCACTTTATGATGTTGACGCTGTCCATTTTTGTGAAAGAAAGGTTCAGTCGAACACTCGGGTATGTGTACTCAAACGTGCATGAGTGTTCTACATGATACCCGGGAGAGTCTCGATCCGAGAATTCGACACGAG
Organism: Loripinus fragilis; assembly: GCA_964019695.1. Classification (NCBI taxonomy): domain Eukaryota; kingdom Metazoa; phylum Mollusca; class Bivalvia; order Lucinida; family Lucinidae; genus Loripinus; species Loripinus fragilis. The sequence continues at coordinate 27,053,470 of OZ026525.1, read as the reverse complement.
AAAACCAGAGCTTTCGACCGCCATTCTGTAAATAAAGCTTACATATGCGGAAATCGAATGGTTGATATGGGTCTTGATTAAGCTAAAGCTGTCATGATCGAGCCTCAGCAAATGCACAGACTCGAGAGAGTTTTGGACCGCTCCTCGGATAAAAAAATGTTGTGCACCTGGCTAGAGCATCATACATAACATGTGAAAATCGACGGAGTGATATCGTTCATTTATCGCACTTGTTTAAGCTCAATCGAGCCTGCGCAATTGCACAGACTCGACAGAGCTTTCGACCACCGTTCAGTGAATAAAGCATACATATGCAGAAATCGAATGGGTGATGCCAGTCTTGGATAATTTTAGACAGTCGAATCTCAAAAATTCGAGTCATAGGGACTAGAGATTTTATTTTGAAATATTGAGAGTTCGAATTAGCCTATAGGGAGAACTATATAAAATACATTCTTTCAAAAATGATTATTATCAGTGTTTTTTCCCTATCAAACAAATATTTTGTGTGCATAAAAGAAACGTCTCGGGGAGACGTTTCTTTCATTCATTTTAAATAATTCATAAACAGGCCCTATATTCTCTGATTCCAATGTGTTCGAAATTTATTTCGTTCGAAAAATCGGAGTTCAATATTCCGAGGTTTTGCTGTACACAATTCAAAATTTCTTTAACTAATATTTCCAAATATTTCCGTCTCGCAAAGGAATTAGCGTTATATCAGAACGATACAATTATGAATGCTTAATATATAATGGATGCAGCACACAAGACTATCGAGATCGGCGAGGAAACCTGACGTAGCTCGTATATAAAAGGCAGTGATAAAGGTGTGGGTCGCTTCTGACAAAAGATGTAACATCTATAGCCCCACTTTAGACACCAGTTACAATGCGGTCTGTGCAAAAAAACTGTATGGTATATAGATTATATAGGGGCCGAGTTCGTTAGGGGCCGAGTTTGCTAGGGGCCGAGTTTGTGGGGGCCGAGTTTGTTAGGGGCCGAGTTTGTCAGGGGCCGAGTTTGTTAGGGGCCGAGATGTCCAGAAACCCTTAGAAATCATGATCAACTGAACCTGAACATGTGCTGTTCCCATGTCCGAGACAGGTAAACAGCAGTTTTCTGCCAACCAGAGTATTTACCAGCTATCGGATAAAGACCGTAGTGTTCCGGATGATATTGATTTGTGACGTAGTGCTTGGACTCGTCTATAGCGGACATCCAGTTAACATCCTGATCCGAAGGACGATGCACTTATCTAGTTTTTTTTTGTAGAACAAAAAAGGTTTTAAAATTTGCAAGTATTTCGCTGCTAGCTAGCTTTTTCTCGCCTCTTAGAAATCTTAATAAAAACCCTGACAAGAAATACTTTTGCAACTAACACCGACTAGGCCTAGGTTTATCAGAAAAATATGTCAACGGTGTTTACTTTTTCATTTCGCCTATCATAGACGATCTTACCTGGTTTCTTTCAAAGTTTTCTCTCTCAACCTCAAGGGTAGACTTTCCTCTTTGTGTTATAACCCGTGGTAAATGTCTAGAAGACATCCCGTCTCATTTAACACTACAGTTTCCTCAGAGAATATAAAAAAAAATAACTCTCAATCTGACATCTTCGATATCCGGAAATGAATTTGCAGCGCTACCTTGCCGTTTTACAAGGGGCGTAATCAGCAATCAAGGGAAGCAAATCCAAATGGTTACAGTCCACCAAACTACTATATACATGTCACCAATATCTCAATATGCATACCTCAGAGATGCATACTGCCCCTAGGGGGTGGGGGGGGGGAGGAGGGCTCTGATATTTTCATACATACGTTGACCCAGGTCATATTTTTGGGTTCAAAATTTTGAATTTCAATATTTTTTTTATTTATTTATTTATTTATTTATTTATTTATTTTTTGGGGAGGGGGGGGGGGGGGGGTCAGAAAAAATAATATTTTTGGGGGTATGAAGATTTTGTGGACATTTTTTGGGGGTCATCACAAAATTGGACTATATTAAGGGATAATTTCTATGCATTTTAGGGACTTTTCTTTATGTCAAGGTACATAATGGGGGATATATTATTGGGTTGCTAAAATTTCAAAAAATTTTGCGGATGCTAGAAATTGATAGTTCCACTCAACCGATAGTCACTTCCCTTTGAAACATAGGTCAGCCATCTTGATGGTCAAAAAACAATAAGACAAATAGGCAAAAAATAAAAATACCTATTTTTCTAAAAACCTCTGCATACTTGTGTCGTGACAGTTGCAATGATTTATGCAAAAATGGAATTCAAAAATAAACATGTTTGGTTTAACTCGAAAAAACAGTCTTATTTTTTTTTCAAATTCGCACCCACAATTTTGGAATTTTCATCTTTTGTATCTATTTTTCAGCTTCTGCTGATTCAAAGTTTTTTTTTTTCAGTTACAAGCGAAAGTATGTGCATGAATTACTGGTAAACGCTTACCGAAGCTTGCCCAGGGTGGTTAGTTGAAATGACCGTCCCAACATTTCCATAACTGTTGACTGGGACGTTCAGCATCAAACCAAACAGAATTCCATTGACATGTGTTGTTGCAAGAGTATGTCAGTTGTGTAAATCATCCAGATTATTACTTTTCTATAAAGTGAAACAGATATCATAAAAACTTTTCAATTATTTAGAAAAAATGTTTATCTTGCTATTCAGCACTTTGAAGTTTATTAAAAGTCCAAAGCTTCACATATTGCAATTTTTAGTGATCACAATACTGATAAAATGATAATCGTTTTTATTTTTAGATGGTTACACATTTAACAAAATAAAGACTTATCTTCCACGAGGCCCTCTATTATTGACACTATATACAACAATCAATGGTGAACAATGTTATATGCTATGTACAACCCAAAAATCCCTTGATGACTCTTCTCTGCACAAGCTGGTGTATCATTCAATAGCAATACTACACTAGCTTTCCTAAACCACCCCCAGAAAACAAACAACAATATACAAACAAACAACAACTCAGACAGAGTCCTTTATTGCAAGAATACAATCTTGATATTAGACATATTAAAGGGAAAGACATTCAATTTCTGATGATCTTTTCATGGTATAAATTTGACTGTTATCATATTCAATTGCGTTGGTTGGCAATGACAGTAAAGACATGTTTTATATGTTTTGCATATATACACATTATAAGCATTAGAAAGCTTTATTTTATAAATCTATCTTTTCTTTGAAAGGGAGGAAAGTAAGAGTTACATGTATATGACATATTCAATTTTCTGTCTATGGCTAGAAAAGCATTCATCTAAAACAGCTAAGTTGATTTGGTTCTCGAAATGGGCCAAGCGGGTTTTCAAATTGTAGGCCTATGTGAAAAGAAAACATTATTATTTTGGTCATTCTGGAATTTGGAAGAAAAAAATTAATAAACAACCCCCTTCTAGAAATGCCCAGAATTATTGTTTTAGATTATTGGTTACCTTAAAATGCTGAAAAAGATCTCTTATTTTTTTGGTCAGATTTGAAATATTGTCTTGCAGAATCTAGGGCAATATTGCAACCACTGATAATAATAGTAAATTGAGCTGTTTAGTCCAAAAATAATGTGTTACACATATTTTGAGTTCAACAATAAATAACTCTAGGAAGATTTTTTTCATTTAGTGAGATATCTATCAAATGAACTTAAGAAATTGGTTTTACAGTTTCACTGGGTTCCTGAAGTCTAAAACTAACAAAAAAGCACACTTAACAGGTTCATCATTTAATAAATTGCAGGGAATTTTTAAGCTGGTGTATTATAGATCTATAGTAAATACATTCACTGGAAAAACAGCCATTAAAAAAATGAAATATTCAACATAAAAAGCTAACTTTGCACATGACCCTTTTTACAAAATTGTTAATTTACTCTCTTTTGAAAACCAGATAGACCCTGTTAAATGATTCCTGGTTCAAAAGAAGCCAGCCAATCAGGGTCAACATTAGCATACATCCATTCTGTTCTGATACCAATAATAAAATTATACTGGATTAACTGGAAATCAGAAGTTGAAATATTGCCAAGATGTAAACGGCCCAAAAAGTAATGAATACTGTGCTCAAAGTGTGTTAATCTTATATAGGATAATATTCTATGTTTTTCTTTGAAATACATGTTTTGATGATTAACTGACCAAGAATCTATTATTATTATTACAAACCTTGATATTAAATGCATGGGTATTGATATTGGGATCTCATATTTAAGTGAGTGGGTGGTTTTCGTTTGATTTGATTCTTTACGTCCCATCACCAATATTTCAGTTATGTAGGGACGGGTCTTCCTGTGCTGAACCAGTACTAAGCTAGGATTAATGTGTCTTGCTCAAGGACTCAGCGCAGCGATGCCGGTGAGGCTTGAACCCGGGGCCCCTCGGTCTCGAGTCAAGCACTCTACCACTGAGCCACTGCGTTCCCTATGTGAGTGGGTGGGGTAGACCATCACTGAAGCCCATGGGTTAGGGAAACAGGGAATTCGTTTAGGGGAACAAAGGAAATAAATCTTGAGGGGAACAGGGGCTGTCCACAAAAACAATATTGGGGAACAGGGAAAATATAAAATCAAGTTTTCGTCAATGGGGAAATAATTAACCCAATATATTTCAGGTTCCAACCCCCCACTCATTTGTAAAGAATTAATAAGTGCATAATTGGGTGTAAAATGGACTATCTTCAGTTTTATCAACCCCCATTAAACAATTTAATGTAAATATATTTTTATTTGAATTTTAATACATTTTTATGGTCTAGTTTGTTTTGTGTGATATGAACTGGCTTTGCCAGGCGCATACCCAATCCTCGTATTTCCGCCATATTGGAAGTTTGATTTCTTGAAGACCGCAGGACCTCGCCAATTTAATGGAGCGTGTTTTGTCTCCAGAATGATTTTCGGCACAAACTGGCACATTGATAGTTTGTTCATGACATTTATGCCGCGGTGGGACCAAGTTGGTAAATTAAGAATTTGTAACCAAACTGGACTGAAACTTCGACGGTCACATCTGTCTTGCAAGGTGTTTGCTTCGACCATCTCGTAGACCCAGCGTGTTGTCTAAGGTTAACAAGCTTATGCCCAGGTCACACATTCACGGATCTCCTCACCGGTTCTACTACGGATTAAATATCACGGATGACCAAGGAACTGCAATTTCCCTAGTCCGATACGGATGCACTATATATGTATAATTAAGTACTGATTACGGATGCAATACGGAAAGCTACGGACCAACACGGATTGTCACAAATTATGCCAGATTGTATCCGTGGCTAATCCGGCGTCCAGTCCGTGAATGTGTGACCTGGGCATTATGCGATGGGAAAACTGGCCTATTTTTAACTGCATAATATTTGGGACATTTGTGCGACAAGCTGTTAAATTTGGGATGTCATTCCTCGCTTCGCTGAGAAAGCCGAAGCATTCGAACGTTTTGTTGGTATGCATGTCTGAAAATATTCCTACTCCATGGAGTTGCGTTCTGACTGTACATACAGCTTTATTTTAGAGAGCAAGTGAGTATGCCAATCACATAACACAGAATAACCCACTGCACCGCGAGGAAGAGACACGACAACAAGAACATCCTCAAAAACAATCAGATTTCTCTTCCCCTGTAAGATGATTGCAAAACTAGAAAGGACACTAATGACTTCACCAAAACACACACACACACACACACACACACACACACACACACACACACACACACACACACACACACACACACACACACACCTTATCATTAAACTGTCAAACTTGACATTTCTTTAATGGTGCGCAAGGGAGAAACTAACGAGAAAAAAAGTAAAGTGAGAAGTATAGTTACAGTCAGATAAGGAGGATGCAATTAAGTAAAAGGAAGAAGTAGTAGAAAGTTGTACCCAGCCACTTTTCGCCTATCTGAGTGTGGCCAATCCGCCTTACCTGGGGGTACCTGGGCACCAGGCACGACGGCACAGCTCAGCACTCGTCATTTAGGTTTACTTCATGGCCAGGCGGAAATCCCCATTTAGATCGTAAGGCTCCCCAACTCCCTCTTGAATGATACCAAAGAGGGAGCCTCAGCAGCAGCTGCTGGCAGTCTGTTCCATACTGGGATGGTTCTGTGGAAGAAGCTGAATTTGAAACAGTCTGTAGATGTAGGGTACTGTTGGAACTTGAAAGAGTGTGCTGCTCTTGTCTTCTTGCTGGCTGGTGTCAAGTATCTGGAGTGTGGTATGGCTATCAGGTCGTGAACAATTTTGTAGAAGACAGTAAGTTGTAGCTTTGTTCTTCTGGATTCATGTGTCTCCCATCCAGGGTAGTCCAACATATCCGTCACGCTACTTGTATTTCTGTATCTGCCTGTCACAAATCGGGCCGCCCTACGCTGCACCATCTCCACTTGGTATTTCTGGTCTCTTTGGTGAGGGTTCCAGACGGTGCTGCAGTAGTCGATGTTTGACCTGACCATGGACATGTAAGCTTGAGCCTTGGTTTCTTCGCTGGCCTTTCGCAAATTACGGCGTAGAAATCCGAGCATGCTGTTTGCCTTTTTTGTAACTCTGCTTACATGTTGATTCCAAGATAGGTTGCTTTGCAGGTCCACACCAAAGTACTTGGATGTTGCCTCCTCGGCTAAGACTGTGCCTTTGAGTCCGTAGCTGATAGGTGATTTAGCTCGTGAAACACGCAACACATTACATTTCTGAGGGTGAAAGTCCATCACACACACACACACACACACACACACACACACACACACACACACACACACACACACACACACACACACACACACACACACACACACACACACACACACACACACACACACACACACACACACACACACACACACACAGGGAGAAACAACAAAATGTATAAACAACAGATCATCGCATCAGAACGGACAGCGACCGAGGTCACTGGTGGAATAATAAAAACAAGCTCAACTAGGTATAGGGGATACATACTGCCCAGTCCATGTGATAGAGGTAAAATAAAATTAGTAAAACTATGAATGTCACAGTATGAATCAGACAGGGCGATAATATGAGCCTTTTTTCAACATTTAAGCTACGTATGATCCTGCATAACATGTTAATTGTTTACTCTATGCTGATGATGTGTTTCAAGTATCAAATTTATCATTGTCCGAATAAGTAGTTTTTGTAAAAAAATGATGTTAAGATAAAAATCAAAACAATTCTAAAATTTTTAGAAGTTAATTGGTCTGTAAGAATTGTGAAATTTGAGTTTCTGATACTTAGTTGGTCACATTGAGGGGAAACCTGATTGTGTTATTTGCGAACAACAAAGGCACAGACCAGCCTGTGCACCCACGATAAACACTGTTGGATCTTATTCTCTGAAAAGAAGTAAAGCTTCACTTACAGAATGCAACGTTTTAAGTATGTAATTAGTCTTCGTAGCCTGAGCAGGCTGTTTTGAGCATGACCTAGTCATAAACCAAGAAGGCAAGTGCCAAGTGATAAAGGCAAATAAAGACCAGGGTGCATATCTGGATAAAGTGCTACGCTAAAGTGATATTTCACACGAGTCCTAAAAGTTTTCCATAGTGTCCATTGGGGGGGGGGGGTAGGCTACAGGAATCATTTTTGCGCACCAAAAAGGAACCGGTAGCCTTATTACCCACCCAAACGCCTTTGTTCCCCTGTTCACCAAAATTATAATTTAGTTTTAATATACTGAAGGACTTTAAAAACGCACCACCTGCTTAAATGCTAATTATGTCGAAAATTGGATATTTTCATTATGTGAAAAATAAATTGACGCGTTCCGTAATTAAGCTTGCATTTAATAAGAAAAGCGAAACGCTGTGGCTTATGACTGCCGTGACGTCGTGATAATTCTGAGACAACTCAAATTCAAAAAGTTACAGAGTAGGCCTACCCATACCTTCCATAATGATGAAGCTTTCGAACTGATGTTTGCTCTTGAAAGCAAAAGGAAAAACAAAATCAAATTATGAAGTTTTAGGCCTCTGGCAACGTTCATTACGTCTACATGACGTCATTGATTTTTGACGTAATTGACCGTTTATATCCTAAGGATCAGAATTGATAAAAAAAAATGTTGCCAACAGATACTCCTCAATCGGTTGCACAAAAGACTAAAGTATCGCGACATGCGCGGACGTAACCCGTCTGTTATTTATGTTTGAAAAATTAAGACTGACGTTAGCAAAGAAACGCTGCGAGTGGGAGTGTAATAAAACGATTATTTCTATAAACTTTTGTGTTTTTCCATTTGTTAAGACATCTGGCTACCACCTAAAAGTGTTTGTTTTCAAATTGAACTAAATTCGCATTTGTCAGACGACAATTGTTGAAAAAAAACCCACTTACGTCGATAATACGACAGAATGAACAGCATGAGCAAATCGAAATCATGGCGAATCATGGTCCATTTTGCAAGAGGAAAAAAAATGATAAAGAAAACATCCTCAAATCAATTATGTGGAAGATAAAGAGAATGTAAAATGGTGCGTTTTTGAAGTCCCTCAGTATATATTCCTTCTTTCCCTTATTCAGATTTCAGATATATTCCTTCTTTCCCTCAAAGGCACCCGACCCATTTCAGACATCCCATATTTTTTAAGTAAATACCCTTGCTTAACCCCCTGTATTTGAACCGTAACTGGACAGCCTGTTACGATACCGACAGTTCTTTACCTGGACACGTGCATTTTGGCGCTTAATTGCGGAATCGGGCATTCTTGTCAGCTTCCTTGTTGTTCGCTGCCATGATAGTATAAAAACTATACTAGCTGCCTTCGAATTTCTAGTCTTTGTAGCTGAGCAGGCTCGTAAACGTCAAACATACATGCACACTGTAAAGAATACGCGTATGTTAACACCAAAAAGGGTGCCAGCTAGGCTTCCAATTACTTTTTTTTAAGTAAAACAACTTGAGAATGAAAAATGTTTAACACTATTAATAGGCCTTGAGCTGGCTATAGACCCCCTCCCCCCTGGGGGAATTTTGTACACTATGATTTTCTGAAACTGCATTATATAAGACACAAAATAAAAGATGTTAGCCTTCTGAGAGTGGCAGCGATAACGTGTAACATCACGTTATATACGTTACCCAACCTAAATGACATTAAATGTCCCTGATAATGTCTCAACCATGACATGTTCGTACATATTTGCATGCTGACACAGTTTTATGAACTTCTTATAACACAGTTGCAAATTTTTGGTATTACTTTTATAAATGTCTTGAGTTATTATCGTTGTATACGTTACTTAGTGTTTCCTACGTTGTTTCCGAGTATCAGTATGATATTTATTGACTATACGTGTATTACATCTGTCGCAGAATATAGTAAATCTATAAGGCTGGTACTTAAATGATTTAAAGTTCTTTATTATGGTCACTTTCACTATTTTTCAGGCCCATGTTACGTGTGTTACCCTCAAAAAAAGCATTAAACATTCAAGTTAATGTCTCTAACAAGCACTGTTTATACTTATTAGCATACTGGCACCGGTTTATGTACTTCATTCAACAAGGTTTACCTATCTTAAGTATTCATTTAATAAATGCCATGAGCTTTAACTGTTATGTGTGTTACCAAATGATACACAATTTATTTCGAGTATCTGTATAGCAGTTGTTGGCTATACATGTATAAAGTCTGTCAGAGAATTTGGAAAATTTAAACGGCTGAAATAAATTGAAGCTCCTTATTAATTTATGGCGACTTAAACTATTATTACATGTATAATGTGATCTATCAACCTTCGATGTTTGCTCACATAAACAGTAGATACCATGCATTCAAATAGGCAGTTCTGAAAGACAGTCACTGTAAAACAGATCAGTTCTGGGCAAGGTATATGGATATAATTCAGATGGTGTTGACACTGACTAGGGCAACTTTGAATTGCATGTCATCTCTATCTGTATGCCTTGTTCTCAATGTTCATTGCACACGATCACAACGACTACGCACAATATGTACCTGTGTAACTGATTACACTCATAAATGTGTCTGATACACATCACAGATGCAAAGAACTTCTCGAACAAAATGGGTTTAGCGTGTCACAATCATTGGTTCTTTGCTTGAGTAATGCTTTTGACATAATTATCAGGCAAACAATAAACCCCATAAGGCCCCATGCCAAGTCAAAGGAGGTATTATAGGCTTCAGCAGATAGAACAATGCTTCGTACTACAGATGGAATTGTGTATTGCTCATCACATCAGAGCTCAATATATTGAAAAAAACTCTTCACTGCACTGAAATGAAATATTCAATCTCCTCAGATGCAAAGTAGAACGAGTACTAGTAGAGGCAGTTTCTGGCGCCAATCATCCTTTAACTGTCTTTCGGTGTTCCTGCTATGCCTGGCATAGCTAAGGATCTTTTTGAGGCTGATGACATTGGCAGGAAGGCTGTTGCAGACTTCATTGACTCACTTTTAGTTGAAAATCTGTCTTTCACGACCCCATAAAATTCTACAAGCTAATAAAGTTTTGAGACTTACGAGGTCAAGAAGAAATTGTCGAATTTACAAAACGTAATCAGCCAGATGAGAGCTTAAAGGAGCGTCTTTGGTCAGCACGACCTTCTTACTATTGGACACAATGCTGACATTGAGTTGACACTGCCATTCCTTCTGGGACCTGTACCATGGTCACTGTCAACTCCCGATAGAATTTCCACCCAAACAGACAAGTCCAAACTTCTGCATGGCTTGCAATCACACATTGAACCAACATTAGATTGGCCATGTACGTATTGCTGCACATAGCTTTGATCGTAGTGCCATCCTACAGAGCATAACAGCTTTTCCTGTCACCTTCAAGGTCTGATGGAACCAGTATTCAACCAGGCACTAAAGGCAGGGCATGTTGGTTTTATCACTGACACATATATAGAATGTACTTTAAAGTCTATAAACATTCTCGCACAAGATAACCCGGGTGTTTGTTCAACACTGGTGTATGAAACAAAAGGTGCATCTTCTGAATGTCGACAACATTGGCCAACACATGGGGGAAGAGATCTGCAGTCATACACTGTTTAACAGATTGTGGCACTACCAATGTGCCAATGTGTTAGTACCATGGAAAGGTTGTTCCTATCAAACTGATAGAAAAGAGGGTTTATTGTAGTTTATGTTTTGAGTTACTTCCTCAGCTAATGAGTCAGAGTAAAAGGAAGTACATAGACCTGTGCCAACACTCAAATAAGTACAAGCAGGTCGTGTTGGAGACCTTATCTTGAACGTTTAATGGTATTCCGATAGTAACGTATGTAACCTGGGCTGTAAAATAGTGTAAGACACCCTAATAAGGAACTTTTATTCATTTGAATAGCAGCCTTATAGATTTGCTATATTCATTGACGGATGTATTATTCTTGTATAGTCAATAACTGCCATACTGATACTTGGAAATAACATATGAAACACTAAATAACATATAAAACGGCTAAAACTCAAGACATTTATAAGATGAATGCTAAAATTATGTAACTGTGTTACAAGATGTTCTTAAACCTGTGCCACACTTAAAAAAGTGTGAATATGTCATGTTGGAGACATTATCAGGAAAATATAATGTTATTTTGTGGGTAACGTACGTAACATGATGTTACACGCTATCGCTGCCACTCTCAGAGAGCTAACATATTTCATTTCGTGGCTTATATAATGTAGTATCTGGAAATTATAGCGCACAAAATTCCCCCTGTGGGAAGCGGGGTCTATAACCAGCGCAAGGCCTAGAGAATTACATTTGACATTTTTGTGTGATATGGGCCTACCATGTTCAACATCTAATAACTCAAAAGGTATATAAGATAGAAACGTAATGCCTGCAGTTTTGAAAAGGTTAATATTTTTTTTAAATATAATGTCAAAATAATGAACATAAACAGGTTCCAATATAATTTAAGACAAACTATATTAGAGTAATTTATCATCTTAAAGGGGGTTCAATGAAAAATGTAACATACACTTCAGGGGGTGACTATTTAATTTCAAATGTCAATATCTGTGGCCCAGTAATAGCTAACTTAGAAGATATAACCAATTTGGAAATCTTACCTTATCTTTTGCATTTTTCTGAAGTCTTAAAAAGAATGTTAATTATCAAATATTTTGTAGGGTAACGTATGTAACAGGCTGTTACAGCTTAATGCTGCCATTGGTAGAGGGCTAACATGTTGCTAAATCCCTGCAAGCCATTGGGCTATAAGAAACATATGGTCTACAAAATTCCCCCTGGGGGGGGGGGGGGTAAACCATATCGAGCCAGTGGCCTATAAGCTTAAAGTAGTTGGAAGGTTACACCAAGATCAGTGGCAGTTCAGCTTCCACCAAATTTGGTGTCAAGCTACACTACACTTACTTTTTACAGTGTGGTCGTTACTTTTCTCGTGAAGTGTCATATGTTTGGCCAAAGGGTCAGTTTGACCAACTTTCACTGTAACTTTTGTCATGATTGTGTGCACCTCCATTGATAACACCATATTAACAACCACTAAAGCGCAAATCATATCTAGAGCAAGATATATATTTTCAGACATATTTTTCATTTTTGGGGAAATAAGGCTTGCCATTTCAGGAAACACATGTTAGCAAACGATGCACATAAAGTATTAACCCATTTAAGCCGAATGAACTTTCCTACTCTTATCAGTAGGACGAGTCCATTTCCAATTTTAGGTGTATTGGGTGTTATTTTTCATTTTTAATTACTAACATTCTAATTGAATATTCTGTGAGCTAACAGTGGAGATCAGGGACTACACTATTTGCCTTTGTCCCACAAAAAGTACGCTAGGCTTATATGGGTTAAGCCTTATTTGGCTTCTTAGAGAAGCAACAATCTTGAAAGGGTCGCCACTTTCAAATTTAAGCTGGCGCTTTGAGGGTTATCATGTCGTGCCATGAGATATAGTACTTACGACTATGCTCGCAATTAATACATACACCTGCATACTTTTAGCCATATCAGGGTCAGTTTTGTACGGTGTCTTAGCGCTACAAAAGCGCAGACTTGTCACAGGCTGAGCTGGGCTTTCATTGTCATATGCATAATATTCAAGTACGATACATGTACATGTACCGACATACTATTTTCTGGTTTAACAAATGAAACGCATAACATTATGAGCCACACCATGTAAAAAGTGTGTTTGTCTTATGCGAACAACTAATGCGCAGATCACATTTTTGTTCGCTGTCTTGAACTTTTTGATAGTACAAATGCTAAAACCAATTAAACGATTTTAGAATGTCTCTGTAGCTCACAATGAGTGAGGATGGTACGAGTCTTGCCTGGTTGCAAACTGCGATGATTTATTTTCATGAAACGTGGATAAACTATGTCGTACAGTCGTGATTTGGAAAGTTATGTTGACTACGGATCATCTTGGTAAGAATAATATTTTATTTTATACCTTGCAATGAATTCAATGCATATCAAATGTCACAGTGAATAAAAATGATATTTTCTAGAATGTACACCCGATAACCATAATTCCCAAGAATGAAAGAGGATAACCGAATTCTCCAAACATATATCAAACCTGGATTCGTAACAAATAACATAACGAAGAATATGAATGACTGAACTATTTTTGATTGGAAAGTGCAAGTTTCTGACAAAACGTCGAAAGACCAATGTGATTATCAATTAAAATACGAAAGCGGTATATGATACTAGTGATTTGAAGCAAATAACATAACGAAATATTCTTGATTGGGCTGTGCACTCTGGTGCAGTAAGATGTACAAAACGTCAGAGACCACAGTAATCCACTTTCGTTTGACTTTTTTTCTGAGTCCCATCATGATTGTATTGTATACTATATATTTGTATATTACTATGTAAATGAAAATATGAATAAATTTGTTTAAACCAATCCACTTTAACGACTGGACTCCAGTCAGTGATATATTAAGCTACGAGCGCGAATCTATTTCTTAGCCCTTAAAGCGCCAATCACAACTGCAGCAGACGACAAATTTTGCAACATATTTCCTAATTTTCGAAAGAAATAAGAAATGATATTTCATGAGAATCGTCTGCTGGCAGACGATTCTCATGAAACATCATGCCTTATTTGTTATTTTTGAAAAAGCAACAAAATTTGAAATTGTCGTCTGCTGCAAATTATACGTGGTGCTTTAAGGGTTAAAACAGCTCTTATTCTCTGGATCCAGTATGTCTTAAATCTATTTCGAACTAGTGAGTATTTCGAAAATCGAAGTTTGAATTTCTGAGTTTTTTTTAAAACCTCCAGTAATTTTCTTACTGACGCGGTGCTTCTTATGTGGATCTTTTTGTTATTTGTGTTTGTCTTTGCCATACTGACATATCTGTTTTGCAGCCTTGTGGTCACCTGTTGGGAAAGGACTGGCCTCTTGGCTCTCTTGTATTTGATGTTTCCTTGTGTTTTGTCACTTTGCTATATAGTGCTGCAGCAGAGGTCACCAAAAGTGACATGCACCCATACCGGAAAGTAACTAATAGCATCATACATCATTTTAAAGCTTAGAGTGAGCTGAGTTAAGAACTGCATGATGCTACTTACAGAATTTTGTGCGAAAAAAAGTTACTGCCCTTTAAACATGGATACTGTGATCATAGCTCAGAAAACAATGATGGTTTCTTTTTATGACAAGAAACATACATACAGTATAAAATGCTTGTTATTAGGTTGAATATGATCCAATAGTTAATATTAATTTTGTTTGCATTTGGTATGCTACTTACACACATTGTCAACTATAATTTAAAGGTCATTGAGTGCAAAAGTCGCTGAAACCAATGATTTTTACAAATAGTCACGTGTATTGCATTTGATATACATGTACATTTTTAAATCATAAAAATGAGTCTTTTCTTGCAATAAAGAGTAAATATAAATGCATTTATGTAGCATTAATCCAATTATAATGTCTCGCAATTATAATTCAAGGAAATGCAAATGTGCATAAATGAACTTGTTCAAATTTATACATCTGCATATTTTGATATGGGTTTATTAATGAAAGCTTTAGAAATCATTTGAACTAAACCTATGTATATGCAATATATCTTTCCATGTGGAGGTGGAATGTACCTTCTCATAGCAGGTTTTGCTAGCATTGGATACCTTCATGGTGAGGTGGGACTCAGAGAACTGTCATTTGAATTTGAGTTTGTCTGCAGTTCGTGATTGTGGTATTTTCTGTTCAAGCTCACTCACTACTTTTGATGTCTCTGCTGTTGGCAGTGTAAAACAAAACTTGTCTGGAATAGAGTGTGACAAAGCTTTGTCATGAGGCTGTTATCATATTTTGCCTCTTCCTAACCATGCTGTGGGTTGTTCTGCAGTGTGTGAATGTGGCAGTTCCTGGTCGTACTCACTTACTTTTTAAACTAACATTTTCTGCACAGTTCTTGAAAGTTGTGCGGCAAGAACAACAGAACTCTCTCTGATGATGTCCATTGTCGTTTGCATGAGTCCTAGGAAGATTCCTGACTTTGAATCAGATACAGAAGAGAACAGATAACTGTAATTAACTAATACTATCTGGTCATTTTTGTGAAGTTGTACAGATTAACCTGCTATTGGGGAATATCTATTTCTCAAACATTATTACTTTTGGAGATGGTATTACTTCCTTTAAAACTATTCCTCTCCCCAACTACGTTATGTATTTGAGCTGTGCACCATACCATTCCCTCTGATGTTTACAAGCAACATATATGTATATCAAATCAAATCCTTCAAATGCAGTACATTCCTGAAGAGGTGATTAATGGTTTTCATGAAGGCTAATGTACTGTAGAACTGTCAGAGGTCAAGTTCAATTCTGCCTTGATAAACTATATTGTGTAAGCAACAGAATACAACGTTTTAAGAGGATCTAGAGGAATCATTAGAATAACATTAAAATGCAGTGCACTGACTAGGTCACGTGGTTCCCGAGCCAAGCTTGTGACCGCAAAGTACTCAATAATGTTTCACATCTATGTATGTCGAAGTGCATGTACAGTATACCACAAAGCAGAGCAAACATTCACACTATTCGGATACAAACGCACTAATATGATTTTGTTGTAAAATAATTTAGATGTTTGACATTCGTTTCATTGATCCCCCTTTGACCCCACAGAGGTCGCGCCTCAACGGATTTTGCAACATGCGTTATACCATCCAAGCCTGCTAGGTGCCGTAGGCACAGGAAGTGAGGAAATCATTCATGCAGGATTTATAAAGCTTGATAGACAAGATAAACCTCAGAAGATTTTCTATGGCCCCCAGCAAAAGGCCAACACTAAACACTGGCAGACATGCCAAAGACAGTAAAACTAAATGACAGCAGTGTAGTCATGAATGATTAGGTGATTTGTCTGTGTTTGAAAGCAGCTTGTTCTTTCAGAGAGATACATTGTCATTTGAGAATGGGCAAGGATTCTTTAAATATTTCAAAAACTATGGCTGGAATCAATGACTGCATGTATCAAATCAGATTTCACCCATTAACACAAAAGCATATATGAGAGCAAAGAAGCATGTATTGAGAAAACAGAATGCATTATCTTTGATGCTACAGCTTTGATACAGATGCTACCAACACTGAGATGAGCATATTGACATCTCAGAGCTAAGTGAGGAAGCAAATACAAGGCTGTTTATATGCCTCAGTTGCTGCAAAATGTCCTAGTACAGATTTTCTTTTTCTTATTGTAACTTCCTCATCATATATAAAAAGAAGCTGCAAATGAGATCTTTCTCACATTTCGACTTGGCACATGATGTTGCTATGAGACTTAATATCCATGTTAACATCTTATTCACTAGTCATACAAAAGAACAACATACAATTCTGATCATAAATACTGTCTGGCCTGATGTGATATAGGCTGTGCTTTCTTTGGGATTGGTAAAGATGTCCGTTTTCAAACGCATGATACAAGGTGCACTGAAGTTTCAGGGACTGAAAGATCTAGGCCATGGGCCTTTATTAAACTGTCAAAAGTTTACGTGCCCTCAGTTTGTTGGAGCAATATATGAAAAATTACATCCCACATCTCTAAACGAGGTAAGCTGCACAAAGCCAGCAACAAAAGTCCTATCGTCAGATAACAGTTTCCATTTGCATATTCTACATTCTACCCGCCCACCCCACAAAATGATTATGGATAAAAGATAGTTGAATACATCAATTACACACATACAGTATGCGTCCTACGATGATGAACCAATCAACAGCTGCCACAAAGCTTTTAAATGACCTTACATGCAATGGCGAGAACACTTTCTGTGACGATAACTGTACATCATACATGTTTTCAAAATGAACAAGCATGTGCACTTACGTAACCTATGAATTCATAATAGCAGCTCAATGAAAACACATTTTTGTACGTTATCCATGCAAAACACAAGAAATTCGGAATAGAGAATGCCATGTGCTTTAACATTACTGTTTGCCTGATGGAAGGATTAATATACTACACCTTTATTGCGAAGCATTTTAGACCAATTTGACTGTAATGTCTTTGGTGAAGAACTCATTTTCATGGTCTTTAGGAATTCCACTTTGTCTTAAACAAGTAATGGTGTCTCACATACATGCTAGTCATTTAAGAGTATGATAAACACAGCTGAGCAATATAGCTTCATCCCGTTTTGATATTGATAAATAGTTATACTAAACCAACATGACATTAGTTCTGCTGTGTCATACCTGCTTGGGTAAAGTCATATATATGCCTGTCTCAGTCAAAATACTGGAACGTAAAATGTAGGTCAATGTCACAAAGCAAGCATCAAGAGAATGCTGTGGACAATTTATGATCATTTCTATACAGGGTTTGACACTCTCAACAATCACTGCTGAAGAGAACTCATTTTTCATGTAAATTTTTGATGGACGGACATCAATTGATATCAAAGTCACTGGAGCATAAAAAGTAGGTCAAGGTCAGCAGGCCTTACTGTATACTCAAAGAATATGCAGAGGACAGTTACTATGCAATGTATAATAACAGTTATCATTGCTGCAGAGAAACTCACTTTAATGTAAATTGTTGACGGACAGATGGACTGGCGCAAATTTGAACTCCTATGTAACTGTTTAGAAAAGCCACACCTGCTTCAAGCAAGTGTTACAAAAATAATAAAATAGTAAAGATTAAATATTTATAATAGTAAAAATCCTTACAAAATTGGACAGTATTACATGCAGTTGTATCCAAAATAATGTTATGTCAATGTCCTAGGTTTTCGTGACTTTTGTACTCAATGACCTCATAAAATGTTATAAACCGGACTGCATGATGTCATTTGATATATATTATTATATTTATTCATGTTCCACTCCACAATTTACAAGATATAGATCTTTATTTGCATATATGAGGATAATACCTGCTTGGGAAGCCCACAGTAAGTGAATACTAACAATTTAGGGTGTTTACTTTTGAAGGGCCGTAAAAAATTTCGCACAAAATTTTGGAAGTGAGTTTTGAAATGATCAGACCCCAAGCTTTAATTTGGTGTAAAGTAGTATTTGTTACCCTGCTGGTATGGGTACCTCTAAAAGTAGGCTCCTTTTTGCCACATTGCTGCAGCACTAATATGGTGTCCTGGGTCAGGTGTGGTACTTGATTGTATTGATTTCTGATCTTTGCCTCCTCCCTTCCTTACTTTACTGTATTATTATTATTATCCCAACACTTTTTTTAAAAAAGCGAAGGGGATATTGTTATTGCCTCCGTCTGTCCGTCTGTCCGTCCATCCGTCCGTTATGCTATCTCCTCCTAAACCGTTGGACGAAATTCAACCAAATTTGGTGTGTGAGTTACTCACATACAGAGGGCGTGCAACGTCAAACTTTTTTTGGCCCCGCCCCCCTGGGGCCCTGGGGAGGGGTCAAAAGGTCAAATATCATTTAATTTCAATTACAAAGTGAATTTCAAAGATTTTTAAACCAAACTTTGTGTGTGCACTCACAAATGAAAGAAACAAAACATATTTTTTATTCTGACGCCTGGGTCATGCCCAAGGGGTCGGACTTGGGGATACTTAGGGGCCAAAATCAAATTCCGTCCTGCTGTCTGTTCTTTATGCTATCTCCTCCTAAACCATTGGACGAAATTCAACCAAGTTTGGTGTGTGAGTTACTCCCATAAATTGGGTGTGCAACGGCAAAATATTTTTTGGCCCCGCCCCCTGGAGAGGGGTCAATAGGTCAAATAGCATTTAATTTCAATTACAAAGTCAATTTCAAAGATTTTTATACCAAAATTTGTGTGTGTACTCACAAATAAAAGATACAAAACATATCAGACGGGATTTTTATTCTGTCGCCTGGGTCATACCCTGAGGGTGGGACTTTGGGATGCTCAGGGGCCAAATCAAACTCCGTCCTGCTGTCTGTCCGTTATGTTATCTCCTCCTAAACCATTCGACGAAATTTAACCAAATTTGGTGTGTGAGTTACTCTCATGAATTGGGCGTGCAACGGCACTTTTTTACCCCGCCTCCTGGGACCCTTGGGAGGGGTCAAAAGGTCAAATATCATTAAATTTCAATTACAAAGTCAATTTCAAAGATTTTTATACCAAACTTTGTGTGTATTCTAACACATGAAAGATACAAAACACATCAGACGGAATTTTTATTCTTTTGCCTAGGTCATGCCCTAGGGAAGGGACTTTGGGGTGCTGGGGGTGCCCAGGGGGACAACATTTTTTTTAAACATGGTCATGTGGCATAGCAAATCGACGAGGATGTAGAGCAGAAGTGAATGCAAGTAAAATGTTCATACTAGGGTCAAACTGGTGACCTTGGGGTGAGGTCAAAGATCATTAAATTTCGGTTACTATGTCAATTTCAAAGATTTTTATACCAAACTTTGTGTGTGTCCTCACAACTGAAAGATACAAAACAAATCAGAGGGGATTTTTATTCTGTTGCCTGGGTCAAGCCCCAGGGGTGGGACTTAGGGGCACTGGGGGTGCCCAGGGGGACAACAATTTTTTTCAAACATGGTCATGTGGCATATCAAATCGACTGGGATGATGAGCAGAACAGAATGCAAGTAACATTTTCATCCTAGGGTCAAACTGGTGACCTTGGGGCAAGGTCAAAAGGTCAAATATCATTAACATGTCAATTTCAAAGATTTTTATACCAAATTTGTGTGTGTTCTCACAAATAAAAGATAGAAGACATATTGAACAGAATTTCCATTCTGTTGCCAGGGTCATGCCCCGATGTGGGACTTGGGGGTGTGGGGGGGGGAGTCAAAAACTTTAGCGTGGGGATTAGCGATGGCGCCCCATCCACTGCGCGCTCTAGTAATTATTATTATTATTATTATTATTATTATTATTATTATTATTATTATTATTATTATTATTATTTCAGGGATAAATCATGACGGAGGTGACAGTAAAAGACGCTGGTGGAGAAACATTGTCAATGTTGGATTTTGACGGATTTAAAGTTTCCTTATTTGGACAGACAGCAGAATATATTAGAAAGGTGTATGAAGAATTGCCCAACTTTAAATTTAGAGAAGATGATGTTTTCATTGCCTCTTATCCCAAAGCCGGTAAATGTTGACCTTTTCTATATAAACACCTGTATAAAACGGCCACCCAAAATAGACAAAACAAAGATCTTAATGACAACTGGTAGCTTAATGAAGGTCGAAAGTATTGCAGAATGCCTCCTTTGGAGCATTCTGCAATACTTTTGACATGCATTAAGCGATAATCTGTATTGAAAACCATTTTTTGGTCTTTTTGAAAATGGCCGTTTTACACAGATTTTACTGTAAAACGTAAGACTTTAGTAAATTTCACCAAGGAATGCCTCAGTCACACACTGCAGACCAAGCCACGGCATTGTGAGGTAGAGACACAGTAGGCATCAAAACAATTAAAGTAAAGCAACCCCCGGTACACACGTGATCTGAAATTATTGTAGTGGCCATCTTGGATTTCAAGATAGCTGCCTTGAAAAAACAAATAAGACCGTATTTTGAGTAAAATGCACGCATTGACACGATTTTAATTTCGATTGATATGTTTTCAGGTTTTAGAAATGCATTAAACGCATCAATTTGACTGTATTGATGCAAGAATGAATTATTACGCATTATATATATGAGCCGCACCATGCCAAAATCAACAGTTTGACATTTAAATCCAGCACATGCTCAAATCAGCCTGGTCATCCACTCGGTCTGATCAGGGTCTGCCTGCATCGAGAATGTTTAAGTCTTAAGCAACCCATTTAGGGTATAGCAAAGACTCATACCAGACTGGGTGCATGTTAAGGCTGTTCCGTGTCTATACTGGGCGGACGGAACGTATATGCAAACATGCCACAGGACATTTCAGAGACAGAAAACACAATTATATATTTGAGCCAGTCGTATACAAAAAGTAAGCGAGTGTGACCAGGAAACGTCACAATCACACATTGCAGACCAACCCATGGCACCGTGAGAAAGAGACACATAACACTAACAGTCACATGAAAGCAATTAAAGTAAAACAACCGGCCCTCTTTTCTCCAGCTACATAATTGCAAAACTAGGAACAACATTATATACTGCATAAAAAGGACCAAACACCCACACACGAAACAATGCGAGCAACATAAACAACAGAACCACCGTCTTAGAACGGACAGCAGCCGAAGCCACACGCCCGAATTTTCACTATTTGACTGAGCTGCATATATGCAAATGTCTGATTGACTTATCAAATTTTGATCAAACTGGTTAATATGAGTGTCAGCGCTGGACAGTTGCGTCTACCTCAGTGAAGGCTAAATGTAAACAGACCGTACAGTCCCTAATATTTTAATGTCGCTCTGTACCGAAGCAGCACATAGCCTTGCTATGATAGTTCATGCAATTAAGTTGTCTGCTAAAGCTATTCAACATCTTCATCCAGGTCGAATACCAGTTATAACCATGGGCCAGCCATTATTATATATAATATAGCATTGCAAAACAAATTCAACGTGCATGGCCAGAAACTTTTGGTGAAGATAAGCTTGTTGGTGGATGGGAGGTCTTCACATAGAAATTAATGTGATGAAGCAACTTGATGCATTCTAACCAGTAGGGGATGGCCACAATTCCGGTATAGTCTAAAGTGACAACATCTGGCCGATGAACCTATTTTCTATCAAATATTACTGTAAGCCCAATGTTTACTGTCGTCGCCCTGGGCCCTATCACCTGTTAAACTAACGGTACCGGGAGCCAACTCACGACAGTAAACATTAAAGGCATTATAATCGCTTGATGTTGGGTGGTGTAGTGCTTTTCCCTGATCTGATAAGCAGTAGCGACCTAGGGCTCTCTTTTCTGTATTTAGGCACCACCTGGACGTATGAGATTGTTACCATGCTTCTGGCGGGCCAGACAAAAGCTCACACTCACCATAAAGCTCGCACTTATGATAGACAGTAGCAACCTATGACTCTCTTTTTGTTTTTAGGCACCACCTGGACGTATGAGATTGTTACAATGCTTCTGGCGGGCCAGACGAAAGCTCACACTCATCATAAAGGCAGCACAATGCTGGAGGCCATGGATGCAGCTTCTATACACGACATACCAGCGCCTAGAGTCATAAATTCTCACCTTCCACTTCATAAGTTTGTATCTAAGTTTAGTTTACAACCACGCAACTAGCAGGTTAGCAAAGAGGTAGTTCATGAATTCGAATTTGGAGATATAGCAGTCATGCAAATATAAACAATTTGCAGTAGAGTGACAGGAATTTTAATACTGATTGGCAGTTTGGGATGTTTAAAAGTGGTAAAGAAAATGGGCATCATACTTGTAAAATGTAAATTTCCAAATAGTTTTCTTTCTTGTTTTCAGTAACATGTGTTGTAGGTACACATTGGAATTGCCTCTATGAGGCAATTCCAATGTGTACCTTCACCATATGTCTTTTCAATAAATGAGTTTTCACCATAAGCTTTTTTAAAACAAATGCTCAACCACTTTTATTTATTCAAAGAAATGAGCATGTAGAAATGAACAAATTTTCATTTAGTTTGTCATGCACCTGGATGTCAATAATAGACGGTCTGTTTTATGCTTCTGACAGCGTATCTTGAGATGTTTAATGTGAATATATTGCTTAATTGCTAGTTGCGTGGTTGCAATGAGAGATTACGAAGACTAACTTGTATACTAATCAATGCATTATATCAGTGGTTTGCAAAATGTTAGTGTTACAAACCATTGAGCTTTGAGTGGGCACTCCACAATTTGATTCTAACCATGCTTTGTCACTTGATAGGACTTACCAAAGTTACATAACGCTTTCAAAGGATTTTGAATTTGTTCATCACAATGCCATAAACCTAGGAAAATGTTTTCCATAGTTATTTGCTTGAAGTTCAGACCAAAATAAAGGTATTTATTTTTTTCAAAAATAAGACCAATGCTTATCACTTTACTGCTTATGAGACTCTATACATATATCAGAACTTTATCGGATGTATTGCATATTAAACAGATAATACGAATAAATAATTAAAAAATTGGTTGCTATGGAAACTAAACAAATGACATGGTAATTTAATTCTGAGTTTTACCATGCTAACAAAATTGAAAAATAGGTTTAATAACACTGATACTAGAGTTCAAAATTTCATATAGTCTTATAGAAAAAGGTAAGTATTTTATAAACTGTTAGAATATATGAATTGGACTTTAAAAAAAATACCCACCTATTTTAGGTAATGGATGCAAATTAATCTATGTTTTGGTTAAAAAAATAAGAAAATTAATTTTCAATTATGCACTCATATGTGGAAGTATGAACATTTTATAAAAATTGAGCCACGATATGAGATTTCCAACAATGTGGTATGTGCGACCAGCAAAGCCCCAGACCAGCCTGCGCATATGCGCAGTCTGACCAGAGCCACTGCTAGTCGCTTGAATATTCCATGAGTGTTCAGCTACTGACCGAACATCATTTGGATTTCCAAAGCTTAAAAGGAGGCTGTACAGGCTTGTCTGAGTCTACACTTGTCAAAATACCACATTGTTGGAAATCACATGTCATGGCTGATTAATAATAATGTTTCAGGCTTCCACATGATCTCATACAGAAGAAGATAAAGACTATCTATGTGATACGGAACTACAAAGATGTCACGGTGTCCATGTACAATTTCCAGCGAGCTCTGAGACATTATAACTATAACGGCAAATGGGGAGACTGGTTACAACTTCACTTGGAAGGGAAAAGTAGGTGAAATTAAAAAAAAAATACCTTGCGAGAACACTAGACTCCCGGGTTGATTCCGCTCAGAGTTGATTGTTAAATACGAGGGTCATTTTTTATGTTCGTAGAATCGGGCTGTATCTCTACAAATTGAAATTTATGGTATCATAAGTATATATAATTTGAAAGGTCTAGCTTCTGACTATCAACTGGTATAAATCTTACCTCATTGGTCAAGATTTATAGCTTTGAATAGGGCATAGTAAAGGGCACTGGTCGAAATCTGTTATTTTTAACCACGCTGCCAGCAGGAAATTAGACGCTGTTAAGTTCCATTCGCTGTGGTGATATAAGCATGTGTCAAGCAGAATTTTCTTTTGCACTATCGAAATGAATTATTCAAACGCTAATCGTAGACAAGTGCAGCAAAACTATACGCATGTTGTTTGCTCTTCTACAACAATTTCAAAACACCCATCAATATACCAAAATAATCTCAGTCAAGTGCTAGTTATTATATATCTTAAAATTACGATTAGGAACAAATTTTAAAATCTTCTGGTTTTGCATAGCACATGATATATTCAATCATTCATCAGCACTTATATTGATGTATCGATTACAGCATGTACCTGGCAACGTCCGGTACTGTCATACCCCCATGTTATAAAAAGTGGGTGGGGTAAATCAACTCTGCGTAGAACAAACAATAACATTCGGGTCTGCATAATTTTCTTATTGCAGTGATTCCAACAGCTGTTTAGATCCACTTTAGACGATTTAATGATGAACACAATATGAATTATATTGCAGTTACCTACGCAGACTACATATCCTATGCCAAAGAGTGGGAAGATGCCATCGAGCAGTCTGATCTACCAATACACGTCTTATACTATGAAGATCTGAAAACAGTATGTGTAGTTTTGTATGTAATTGTGAATAATTTTATATTAATTTGAAATCATATCTTAAAGCTGCATAGTCTGTAACTTTTGATCTTCTAATTTCAAAAATAATGTTTTTATTTTTCAAGAACACAGTACAAATACTCAAATTCATGTAAACATTTTACCATTTTCGTAAATCTTAACAAGTTATCACTATCAAAACAACTGCATTTATGTTAAAATTCAACGGTCTATAATTATTGGAGGGACGCAAATAATTACCAACAAGAGAAAAATACACCTATTTGATAAGATAATTCACTTTTCCATGCAGTTTTCAGCTGTACTGAACATTTTTATCGTGAAAACATAGCTTAATTCTACTTTTACAAATAATTTAAAAAGAAAATAAAAAAAAATGAAAAATGTTCATAGTTACAGAGTATGCAGCTTTAAGCGCAATTTTATACTAAATTTCTTAGTGGCTCTGTTGGTAGGGTGATAAACTGATGATCAAAGGGCTGCTTGTTCGAAATTTCACAACTGGTGGAGACGTTGAGAATGACACTTTATCCGCTGCTTAGTACTGGTCCAACACAAGAAGACAGGACATCGTACCGATATGACTAAAGATTGTACTTGGGACGTAAAGCATAAAACATTTCTTGTTTCTATTTGTACTCAGTTTATATTAAATTTCCATCTCTACTCATGCAAACGTTAAATTTAAAAATTACATCTTAAATTGTAAACATTAATTCTTTTCTAAATACAGGATTTTGAAAAGGTAAGAGAGTCATTGACCAGGAAATGCTACAATCACAGACTGCAGGCCAATCCGCAGCAGCCTGAGGGTGGGATACTCAATATTAACAGCCATAACACTAAATATTAAAAACAACCAGCTCTTTCTTATTCATCAGAACCGCTTGAAGCTGATTTTCGTGAACCTTTTCATTCAGATGGATTATCCAATACATACGATTAGAGGGCCACTTGTTTTACATTTTTATAAGACCATAATACAGATTCTTTAATGTTGTATTCTGTTCAGTTAAAGAACATGTAAAGTTATCTGAATAGCTCTTTGAGCATATCAGAAATTGTACTTGGTCTCTCCTGTCAACAATTGTGTTGCAACTCAATATCATTATACAAACTCATTATCATCATCATTCCTTTCATTTTATTTGCTCACCAGAGCTGAAGGCTCAGGGTGAGCTTATAGTATGGGACTTGAGCCTGCGTCCGTCAGTCGGTCCGTCAGTGCGTCCACACATTCAAACATGAATATCTCTGAGACCAGCAGGCCGATTGTAATCAAATTTCATCTGTATCATTATTGGGGTGTGGGATTGGCTGCATAAGGTTTTGGGCTAGATCAAATCAGAACTCTGGTTTCCATGGCAACAGATAGCTCCCATAGGGTTATAATGGGGAAAACCTTGTGACCACTCTAGATCCTTCATTTTTGATTGAATCCTCTTTATTCTTACAGGTTACGAGAAAAACCATAACATCTTGGATGAGTTTGAAATTCGGCAAGATCCGACCAGGGACGTGTGAGTTAGCTGCCCTTGAGCGTCTGGAAAAATCCCCATAGACTTATAATGGGAGAAATATTGTGACCACTCTGGTGCAGTCATTTTTGGAAGGATCTTCTTCATTCGTGCAGGTAACAAGCCTACTATAAAAGCTCGGATGGGTTTGAATTTTGGCAGAATTCCAACACTGACTTCGGAGTTAGTTGCCCTTGAGAGTCTGAAAAATCAATAAATAGTGTTGTGACCACTCTAGCGCCTTCATTTTTGATTGGATCTTCTTCATTCTTGCAGGTAAGAAGGATTACCATAAAATCTCGGATGGGTTCGAAATTCGGCCAGATCAGACTTGGATTGTGGAGTAAGCTGCTCTTGAGCATCTGGAAAAATCCCAATAGACTTATAATGGGAGATCTGTTATGACCACTCTAGTGCTTTCAATTTTGAATTGATCTTCTTCATTCTTGCAGATAAGAAGTACATTATAAAAGCTTGAATGAGTTTGAGTTTCGTCAAGGTCCCATCACCTATTATGGAGTTAGCTGCCATTGATCATCTTAAAAAATGATGGATATTGTTATGAGCACTCTAGAGCCTTCATTTTTGATTGGATCTTCTTCATTCTTGCAGGTAAAAAGGTCAATCATAAAAGCTTGAATAGGTTCAAAGTTTAGCCAGATCAGACTTTGGACTTTGGAAATAGCTGCCCTTGAGCGTCTTAAAAATCCCCATAGACTTATAAAGGGAGAAATGTTGTGACCACTCTAGTGCTTTCAAATTTAAATAGATCATATTTATTCTTGCAGATAAGAGGGACAACTATAAAAGCTCGGATGAGTTTGAATTTCGTCAAGTTCTCATCACGTATTAAGGAGTTAGCTGCCCTTTAGCATCTTAAAAATTGATGGATAATGTTGTATTGTTGTGACCACTCTAGCGCCTTCATTTTTGGTAGGATCTTCTTCCTTCTTGCTGGTAACAAGGACAACCATAAAACCTTGGATGAGTTTGAATTTAAAGAAGAACCAATCTCAGACTGTGGAGTTAACTTCCCTTGAGCATCATAAAAATCTGCATAGACTTACAATGGGAGATCTGTTGTGACCACTCTAGCACCTTTATTTTTTGAATGGATCTTCCTCATTCATGCAGGTAACAAGGACACCCATTAAATTTGAATGAAATATATCTGTATAATGTGACCACTCTAGCGCCTTCATTTTTCATTTGATTTTCTTCATCCTTGTAGGTTACCAGGACAAACTTAAAAGTATGGACGAGTTTGAATTTGGATCAGATGCCACCACTGAATACGGAGTTAGCTGCCCTTGAGCATCTGAAAACTAAACATTCATCAAGTTTTCTCTGTGATTTTTATTCAGATCTTTTTTAAGACTTGCTGATAACTAGAACTGGCATAATATCTTATGTTTTGAATTAATTTCTTGTCACTGTTTCAAGTTCAGAGTTATCGGCCCTTGAGCATCGTAAATTATGGTGTCTCCAAACATGCTGGCTCCATGGTTAGCGATCGTTGCCCATTGGGCTAGTTGTTTATTACAAATTTTTACTTTTTCCATCCACATCATGTTTAGTTTTTTACTGTCTGACGCTAATGACGCACAAGGGTTGATGCGTCGTTAAGCACCAAACAAACAAAACAAACAATACATATTAGTACAACACATATGAAATAGTCTATTGTATATCTTAAGGCTTTGCTGTATGGAATAAAATTTCCGCCGATACTCTATGCCTACAAGTTTGTTTTTGTATGTTGGTAATCTCATTTTACTTTGTAAATTGTGTCATTATATCATGCAAATTGTCATTTAGAAGTCGTTTCACTCGTATTTAGATTCAGATTATGTCATTTCTCGGTTTTCAAAAGGCAGAACTAGGTTGTAAATAGGCAGAACTAGGTTGTCATGAGGTAGGACTGGATTGTCATAATACAAAAGTGAAAATGCTAAGTTTTTTGACGCCAGAGGGCGCACCGAATTATCGGAAATTAATAATCTCTCCCAAACAAGTAGCACTCGTTGCAAACGGTGTTATGGATGATTTCTTTTACCTAGAAATTACCCCTATGTGTTTTTGTTTGATTTGATTCTTTACGTCCTAGTCAACAATCTTTCAGTTACGTTGGGACGGGTCTTCCTGGGTTGAAGGATTAATGTATCTTTCTGAAGGACATAACGCTATGACACCGGTGAGGCATGAGAAAACTTCGTACCGTCCCGCCAAGCTCGGACACAAACAACATATGTAGATCTATTACTGGGTCATTCATTCATTTCCGCCTCACATCCGGACAAGCTTGGACACATCAATATATGAGCCGCAACACGTGATTTCCAACAATGTGGCATTTTGACATGAATAGACTCAGATGAGCCTGTGTAGCCTAATTTTAAGCTTAGGCAGTTCATGTGAATATTCAAGCAGCTGTCAAAGGCTCTGACCAGACTGCGCAGGATGGTCTGAGCCTCTCTGATTGCTCGTATCACATTGTTGGAAATCTCATGTCACAGCTGGGAGCGCAGTGGCTCAATGGAGGAGACCTTGACTCAAGACCGAGGGGCCACGGGTTAAAGCCTCACAGGAGTCACTGCGTTGTGTCCTTGAGCAAGACACATTAATCCTAGCTTAGTACTGGTTCAACCCAGGAAGATCGGTCCCTTTATAACTGAAAGATTGTTGTTGGGACATAAAGAATCAAATCAAACAAACAAAAATCATGTCATAGCTCATTTTATGTATTTACTGGGTCAGGATACCACAATATATATATCCATACTTGTCTTTGACTAACTTTGCCTCCCTTTATTTTTCAAGCTGACATATATATCGCAGATCTATTTTTTACATGTTGTAGAGCTGATGCATTTATAAATTATAATTTTCTACATCTAAATTGACTGTTTATCTATATGAAAAAAAAAATTCAACGAAATGAGAATCTCAGTCAACTCATATATATTTGAAAAATCATAGTTATAAATACTATAATATACCATTTGTCAGTTAAATGCTTTTAATGTGGCCGTCGCGGTATAGTGAATCGTTTTCCTTACTTTAAGCCAAGGCCGCGTGTTCGAAGAGGCTTTAAACCCAGAACGAATGCCAGTTTAGCCTCGCAGTCGGGTGCACCTTGGATATTAAATGAAAAAGTAAACCAACCCAGACCAATACTGGTTACAGCCAAGGAATAGCCACAAAAACAGTATCATCCAGAGGGGTGGGCTCGACAGAGACAGAGACTCCTGACATGGAAAATCATAAGATGTATAGGTTCTCATAGGAATAAGCAAATGGACCCCTACCCCTAGGAAAAATTCACCGGCCCATATAATTTTTTTTAGCTTCTTTTAAAATAGACAAATTGGACCCCGCCCCACCCCCATCCATTGTAAAATAAGGTAGACATAATTAATAAAAGAAATAACAACACCAAATGAACAGATTTGTGCCTGGTGAGACTGTGTCTTTGGTGGTCGTAAATGTGACAAGTACAAAATAAGGGTGTCAATAGGGTTTATTGATTAGCAAATAATCGCCCTAAAATTAATAGTGGAATGGGGCGTTTCAACGGTTAGCGAATTTGATGGAAAAAAGTTATTCCATGTCGTTCTACAGTAACCCGTCTTAATGATCTATCCGCAGTTGTCCGATTGCCCTTGAAGGTCCATCAATTAATATGAAGCCTGGAAAATTTATGGACATAGATACATGTACCATTGAGCACACAGCGAAAACTGGTCAGACTTGGTTGATACAGATCCAGGCTGATCTACTGGGTGAAAGTTTCTCTGATTCACAGATCACTAAACCTTGAAGCCATTGATTGGTTTGTCAGTTCTTGGCTTATTTCGCTGTTAGTGCTGAAAAAAAATAAGTCAAACTACCGTTCAAGCACGTTCATGTGACAGTAACATACTTTTAATAATTTGGCAATGCATGTAACCCTTTGTATACGTGAAACCCCTAAATGGATACTTTTATAAACAGTGAAGACCCAGATGAAATGTCACATTATGCGGCATTTCATCAAGGTCTATACTGTTTGTTAGGTAAAAAAGATCTTCAGACAAAAAAACACTACTTTTAAAAACTATAACCTGACACCCCAAGGTATGTACAGTGGCCTTTCCAAAGTTTATTGCATCAAACCAGAAGGAAAGATCCATTTGTATACACAGTAAACTGTTGAAGGTAAGAAGTGGCCGGCTAGTCATTTATTAGTGACCATGGAGAAAATATAGCTGCTAAAGTTATCTGCTGCATATAAGCATACAGGCAGACCGTGTGGACCCAGATCAGACTGTCATTTGCATCAAGTAGTCTTAAAAATTAGTTTTATCGCCCAAATGGCATGTCTTCTAAGATATTTTACAGATTTTGTCAAATGTTTGCTGATTACTGATTTTGGGGTCATTTTTTACTGATTAGCGATTTTGGTCCTAAATTTTACTGATTGCTGATTTTTGGGCCTAAATTGTACTGATTAGCGATCTCTGGACCTAAATTTTACTGCTTAGCGATTTTAGAGGTACCCCATTCAGACCCCCCCAAAACCCCTTGTGCTGGCTTATTAGGCTCCAGGAACAGGTCAATTCTCGATAGTTCGTGGCATGGGTGGATCCGTTAGGGGGATATTGGGTAGGGGACAGGGGTCTGGACCCCCTGGAAGATCAGACAGTTATAGGGCTCCTTAGCGATACTGGTCACCCCTGGATATCACAAAACTTCCAAGCCAGCGTTCTTGATGTTCGGCCATCATTGGTCCACCTAAATGGCGTTTTGCTGGCAATTTAAATGGCGCTTCGCTGGTGGGCCAATGATGACACACTTTTTATGGTATTTGGATCCTCTCTCTCCTCATCAACTATAAAAACAAAGTTATCAGAGTTGGACCCCTCTGAAAAAAGCGTGATCTGCGCATGTGGGATTATTTCTTCAAATAGTCAATAGTTTGATTTAAAGTCATAACAGTTTGAATTAAAGTCATAACTGTTTATAGTATATGGCCATATTCATATTAGGGATGAACCATCTACAATATTTAGTTTGTCTAGATGCCAAAATTCTGAGCTTTAATCGACGTCCATTCGGTGAGAAGGCTCTATCTAGATTCCACATGTGCACATACTCATCTCAGCCTTCTTCGCTCTCTATTGTGCTAAGTTGAAATTTCATGATATCAGATCCTGGGATTGGGATGTAAATAAATGCTAAGAAGGTGTTCCCTTTTTATACATGTAGAAAGGTTTGGCTTCATTGTTTGAAGACAGATCATATGGCATACAAGCCGTCTTCTAAATATGTTGTGGGTACCTCCTCCATGCGCGCATCCAGTAAGGGGGTCAAACGGCTCCAACTCTGGCAACTTTTTTCAGTTGATGAGGGGAGAGAGAGAATCCAAATACCTTTTTTCAGTGGGCCATCATCGGCCCGCCAGCGAAACGCCATTTAAATGGCGTTATGTCCTTTCGCTGGCGGGGTTGTCATTGCTGCCGGAATAGTCACCTTTCATCGTTCATATATGTAATCGTGTCTGCCTTTATTTGGAGATAATCCACAAGCTTTAGCGAGTGAATAATCTTACATACAGGTGGACAAACATCGTATAGTTATTTTATACCACATACATCAGTGTAGACCTTGTACATAATGAGATATTGTGCTATTAAAAGTTGGTATAATGGGTTGATTTCTAATCTTTTCTTAAAATTTTAACTTGTATTTCTACTAGGTTGCTTCCCTTTAAACTTAAGACATTTTCATTTTTGTAATGTTTTCGTTGATGTTCATTTTTGTTAAGGTTTATTCAAATAAGTTTACATATATGACATTCTACATGGATGTTTTAGCAAGAAATTTATCGTGCATCCTATAACAAACGATTTACAAGAGGACAAAAATTAAAACCAACAAGTCTTGAATTTTTCGATATATTTATCTCAAAATAAGCAAAAAGTAAGAAAAATGGCAAAGATCAGGAATCGATACAGTTTTCGGATAAATCATTCAGTCAAAATGACTCCTGGCACCGTTTTGCGAAAAAGGGATATCCTATAGATTATAAATGAAAACGCGCCCTCTGGCGTCAAAATATATAGCATAGAAAGAAGCGCGGTATTACCGACAATATTCAATGCTTCAAATGCTTGTTTCATGTCACTTTATAATGTTGTTGATGCTATTTATAGTTTACTTTGTACTATTGTTTAATTTTTAAGCAACATCCGATGATCAAAGCTGTTATAATAAGGCAATTCACATGATACAATGACATAATTTACGAAATAAAATTGCAATCTTAAAAAACAAAAACTAAATTGGACACATGGAATTATGTCGGAGAATCCCTTCCATATTGCTGGCCCTATTTCATATGTTTTTCTGTCCCTTAAGATTGTTTTATCTAAGCAAACAGTGCAGACCTTGATGAAATGCCACTTTAATTCATCTGGCTCTTCACTGTTTGCCAAAGAAATTGTTTATCGGTATCCAGAATGAAAACGTTTTTGCTGAATTTGGGAGATTATTCATTGATTAGTGCTCAGTTTGTCTGATGGCATTTGACTTTATAACCCTTAAAGTACCAATCACAAATTGTGATATCTGCTTTTGTTGCCAGTTGAAATGGTTCAGAAGCCTCTTAGTCAAAGAGTGTAGGTCGAGATCTGGGCTCACACTGTTTGACTCTGTACAGAAATAAGTCAACAGACAACTTTTTCCAGATTCTTTTTGTTGGCGCTTTAAGGATTAAACTTAATGAGATGGGGGAGCACCTAGAACAACCTTTTTCTTTTGCTTTATTTTGAACAGCAGAAACAAAGTTTTCAACACATATTTTTAATCAGTACTTATCAGATGTGAAAAGCACTTTTGTGTTTATATAATTTGAGTGCTGATTCAACTACCTTTCCACGGAAAAAGTATCATTTTCTTTAAAACTTTTATCTGGTCCTTTTCATGGGCAAATCTGCATAAGGCTGACACTGTTTGAGGTCATTTCTAAAGTTCAAGATTTTAGACATTTGAAGTTTATCCCATATATGAGCAGCGACATATGATTTCCAACAATGTGGTATGTGCGACCAACAAGGGCTCAGACCAGCCTGCGCATACACGCAGTCTTATGAGAGCCTTTGTTAGTCCCATGCATAATCTATGACTGTTAAGCTACTGACCGCACAGCAGTTAGAGTTTCCAAGCTAAAAGGAGGCTGCACAGGCTCGTCTGAGTCTATTTCTATCAAAATGCCACATTGTTGGAAATCTGATGTCGGAAATTTTCACGAGAATTTGATTTTCGCGAATAGCGTTAAGAGACATTTATGAGACCTAAATATTTGCGATTATGGCATGATTTACCTCCATAAGTAAATGACAGAGTGATTTCGCCGTTTGGCGAGGATTTAACTTTCGCGAAACTTCGCATATGCAAAGTTTCGCGAAAATAAAACCCTCGCGAAAATTTCCTAATTTACAGTAACCATGATATGTTTCAGAACACTTTACACGAAGCAAGGCGCCTGGCAGACTTCCTGGGTGTGAATCGAGATGACAGATTCTTACTGGATATTACTGAAAAGGCCCAGTTTGATGTGATGAAGAAACGATACTCAAGTGAGAAAGTTGATGCACTTACCTTTAAACCAGGGAGGCATTTCTTCAGAAAAGGTAGACAATTGAAAATGGTGATGAACGAATAACCATGCGGCGTTGTAAGGAAATATCAATCTTAGTTAAAACAATATTAGTCATATTGTGTCACGTTTGGAGTGATATAAGTGTGCGTATGGTATTGTTTGTGCGTCTGCACAGGTACATGAAGATAACCCACGAGCTTTAGCGAGTGGTTATCTCCCGTCCAGACACTCACACCATATTGCACCAGTATTTATTTGCACGTTGTGTCTTGTGTGATATTTGATGTATAGATGTACAACAACCTCTGATTAATGACCTTTGGGTCTTTCTATTTCAAAAGTTTTGTGTAGAATGCATACAATGAGTCAGTTGGGCTGGAACATCTGTTTATGACAAAGCTTTTAGAGTAAATGTAAATAAATGCCTGAAATCCTTTTTTTCTAGAACAACATATCAATATTGTAAATACAGTCACGCTTCAAAGCGTTTGGTATATCTGTAAAACATTGGAATATTAATAAAAGGTGCAATATAGTCAACTTTTACATGTTTGCCAAAAAATGTCATGATTTTAACGGTCGCAAACTTCAAGATATCGCGTTTACATTAGAATTTAGTACACTATAACAGTGGATTGATTACTGATCAAAGCTTTGCTTGCAGAATCTGTCTCAATAGTCCTTAATTGTTTTTTTGATTTTCTGACTTCATTCATGTATTCAGACGCTTTCGACGAGGCTCGTCTCATTACAATGACTCTGATATTGCAGGTGTGTCTGGGGATTGGAAGAACTGGTATACAGTCGCACAGAATGAGATGGTCAATAAGATGATACAAACAAACATGCCAACCTACAAAACAAGCTTACATTTCGGCGCAAAATATAATTTATAATGGATTCAAAGATAGATGAGAATCGTTGTAAGCAAACACTGGCGAGTTTACCTTGCTTTTGGGCATGCAGGTGGTCTCAGTTTGCAGTTGTATTGAACCTTCCATAGATCACTGCATATGCGCGTGGCAGTGAATAGTCATGCTTTACCTGTTTTTAAGAAAAATCGAATCGCCTCATTACTATGCATCTTTGAAACTACTGTATGACAGCGTTTCCTGTGCAACTAGCTCTACATTAACCCTTTGTATACTGGAAAGACTAACCCCTAGACGAGTACTTTTACAAAAGTGAAGACCCAGTTGAAATGCCGCATAATGCGGTATTTCGTCAGGGTATACACTGTTTGTTAATGTAAAAAAGATTTTCAATTAAAATTGTTTGAAAATTATAATGTGACACTTTAAGATGCGTGTAATGGACTATCCCTGGTTTATTGTATCAAATCATAAGGAAGAAACCATTAGTATGCAAAGGGTTAAGCTTCTGTCTGGATGAAAATGACACTAAAATACACTGAACAAAATTTCTAATTGGTCACTTCCTATGTAAACTGCATGCAAAAAGCTCAATTTCAATGATTTAGCTGCTGGTAGTGTTTGTCATCATGCCATTATGTAACAGAAAAGAGGGGTCTGATTGAAGCGAATCATTTGAAGTGTGTTCGTCTTTAATCACGGCAGTCAGAAACATTTTCATACAAACAAAAATACAAATGGATGGCATCTCTGTGGAATATTTCATATTGTAGGAAAAAATGTGACTTTTTTGAAATGAGGGTACCTTTACTCTAGCATCGTGTGTGGAAGACGTACCAGTCATTTTAGATGAAATGGCATGCAGAGTTTTGGCAAGACATTGGTTGATTTATATAATCATGAATTTTGTATAACCGAACCTAACTTTCAAAACTAACACAGAAAATGTAAGGTGGCTAACTAGAAATTTTGCTTAGTGTAGTAAAATCGGGATACCAGCAAATGTTGAAACTTATGATGTTGTCTGAAGTTACCGTGCAAGATTAACGTGGCGACCTTTTTCGTCTGTTGATAACCTTCACTTACATGGAGCAAAACTGTTTGTCACTCTGGTAGTGTGTTCCTGAAAGAAGAATATGAAAGAGTTAATTTTAGAAAAAAAAGTCAGCCGACGACAATAAAATCATAAAAATACCCAACATGCAAAGAGTTTAGATATTGAATTGTGTACATAAGTAAATAATTTTTTACATTTTCGAAGCAAGCCTTTAATGAATCTTTAGATTTTTTCAACCGTTCATACCCTCTTGAATGAAACAAATTTGATTGACAGCTGCCAAGTTCACTTGCCCGTGCGCTTCGAAAATCGAACTCATTAGCCAGAAGTGACACTGGTGTTGTGATTAATTGACGGGGAGCCACACCCGAGTCACACGTGCAAAACAAAGTACAAAATGCGGCAAAGATCAGGAATCGATTCAATCGAGTACCACACCAGGCCCAGGATACCACTTAGGGAAGTGACAAAAACACAATTAAACATCACAAACGAGAGCCAAGAGGTCAGCCCTTTCCAAGCAGGTGACAACAAGGCAGCAATGAACAGACACAAGAACATGACAAATACAAGACATAAATAACACAAATGATCCACAAAAGAAGTAGCGGCTTGGAACGGTCAGTAAAAATAGTTTACTGGAGGACTTAAACCAGTTTTACGGCGCCAAACTCGCCCTTAATTCTGATGTGGACCAGGACCAAGCCTCTTGTTTGCTCCATTGGCTGTCCGTGTTCACACTGCCTGTACCGCTTTTCTGTTTTACATTCCGACAAAACCGTTAATACGACTACATATTATATACAAAACTGTGTTGTTTCCTTAATCATAAATGATTTTGATATTTAAGATATTTATAATAAAATGTAAATACTAGCAATAACTTCAATTTTTTGTTCTGTTCATGGAATCAGAGTACCTCGGGTCTCTTGCAAAGTTAACGTGAAGCCACTTACTTTGCAAGAGACCAGAAGTATTCATGATTCCATGAACGTTCCAAAAATTGAATTCATTTCTTAAATAACACTACATGTAGAATGCTTCAATGGTTCAGGCTTTGTCTGCAGTTTGTATCTTTCAAAATAAGTCAGTTTCTAAAGGACCTCTCCCAGCGGGCATTTTATGTTGATTTTTATTGTTTCGAGATTGAGGATCAATATTGATTTTACCTTGAGTTTACACCAGAAAATGGAAATAGACTCTATCAAAGAATGTGTATGTTGAATTCAACTTTATTCTACAACCTTGATTCATGGTTTGCTTTTCAACTTTTGTTCAACTTTGCAAGTCAATATTGGTTCAACCTTGAAATGAGGAATGAAATCAAGACTTGATTCTTTCTAGGTTTGTCTGTATTGAATCAAGCTTTCTTCTTAAATTAGGCTTCATACTTTGGTATACAGCCTAGACTCTGGGAGCGCAGTGGCTCAGTGGTAGAGTGCTTGACTCGAGACAGACGGGCCGTGGATTCAAGCCTCACCGGCGTCACTGCGTTGTGTCCTTGAGCAAGACACATTAATACTAGCTAAGTACTGATTCAACTCAGGAAGACCCGTCCCTACATAACTGAAAGATTATTGATGGGACGTTAAGAATCAAATCAAACAGACAACCTAGACCCAACTTTGACAGTCAATATTGAATCAAATTACGTTAAGGATTAAATTCAAGGCTTCACTCTATATAGGTGTGTCAATGTTAATTCAATCTTTAATACCCAATTTGGATTCTTGTTATGTTATTCAACGCCCGCTCAATCGCAATAGTAAACCAGAGGACAAATGGTCCTACGAACGCTCACCTGACTCTCGAA
Organism: Loripinus fragilis; assembly: GCA_964019695.1. Taxonomy (NCBI): domain Eukaryota; kingdom Metazoa; phylum Mollusca; class Bivalvia; order Lucinida; family Lucinidae; genus Loripinus; species Loripinus fragilis. The sequence goes on along the minus strand of OZ026525.1, from coordinate 27,015,362 downwards.
GCCTATATAAGCCTGACTTTTGAGGCCCCCAGGGGTTGGGGGTATGTGCTCCCTTGATCCCTGAAAATAATGCATTGAACTCCCAAATTCGTAAAAGAAAATTCCTCAGCTCCCTGACAGTATTATTCCTTTGCTCCCCCAATCCTTAAAATTAATTTGGCTTCTCCGGAAAAAAAGTCAATTCTCCCTTAAATGTATTTTTCTTTCCCTTAAATTCACATACTTAAAAACTTTGAAGCTATACACGAGCGGATGACTTTATATTCACTGAATATATACCCGACTTAGCTTACCTAGGATAATGCAATTCCAAATCAGGTAGACTAATGCATATGATTAATAGAAAATTGTTCTGAGAGGCACATATGCCCCCAGTCAATGCTCTATTCTCATATAAAACTAGATTTTGACCTCTAGCACCACATTGTGGCATTGAACCCTAAGGTCGAATGTCACAGAGAAAATGTCAACGCTCTTGTACAAATACAAAGGATTCATAAAAATCACACACACACACACACACACACACACACACACACACACACACACACACACACACACACACACACACACACACACACACACACACACACACACACACTGCAATAGAATTTGACCTCTATGCTCACCTATGAGCATATATCCGAGCGACTGAAGCCATCAAGTGAAAACCAGCCATGTATATATGATGTTCGGTATTTAGCCCTTAGATCCGAAGTCACAGAAAAAAGTCAGCCCATAAAGTACTAGTTATTTTAATACGAATGATTGCGTTAGTAAAAATAAAAAAGTTAAGATGTCCTAGATTTAGACCTCTAGCCCAAACCCTGGCACATGGAACCAAGTGCATGAAGCTGTAGAGTGGAAGCCAGCCATGAATGGTACACATTGAGTGCATTTTAATAAATAGTTGGGAAGGTATCTACATAAGTAAGAAACAAAGAAAAAAAACACTTTTAATGTTTCTAGATTTTGACATCTAGGCGCCCCTACCCCCACTGCGCCATAAAAGTAAGGAGAAGGCAAAGATCAGGAATCAATATAATCAAGTATCATATGAGAAATGACAAAAACATAAGAAAATATCGCACACAAGAGAGCCAAGAGGTCAGCACTTTCCTGACAGGTTATCACAAGGCTACATGACAGTATAACAAAGACAAACACGAAACACAAATACCAAAAAAGATCCACAATAAGAAGCACCACATTGGAGCGGTCAGTAAACAATTACTGGAGGGCTTAAACAATCTTTAATGTAGCAACCCTACCCTTGATTCTGATGTGGATCAAGACACATAGATGTTTAGTTAGAATGATAGAACCCTAACTTACCGATGCATCATCTCCTAGTATATACACATCAAGATATAAAAAAGGCGATAAAATGGATAATGACTCCACAGTACATACAACTGAATAGCTGAGCAAAAAAAATCCATCACTTAAGTCCGAGTGGGTCTGACCACAGACACAATAGTAGGTACCATCCCTCTCATCTATAGATAAGTCTTTAAGTCGGTTTGGTCATAGAGTTTGAGGTCGGACATGGAGGCGTGTAATTAAAGAGGAAAGCAATGTTGTCAACCATGATTGGGTTGACCTCAAGGATTTAGCCTGTTGCAATGCATTAATATTATAACCAATCTTTTTATAATGAGAAATTATTTTAATTTACTGCACTGAAAAATTGTTAGTGCCAACGATTTTTTTGGGTGCCAACCATTTTTTTTTAAATATTTACACTAAGTCGTCATAAAACTGTGGTTCTTAAAAAACCCTGGCGCAAGAGCGATTTAAGTCTGATATGGAATTTAGATATCAAACTATAGTGTCAGCGATAAAATTTAGAGAAAAATTTGCAAATTTTGTGATACCGGTAGCCTTGTATCATAAGTTTCTGAGAACAGGTAATTGTGAAAGTTAAAGTCTTAAACATGGCTAGATGCTTTGAGTTGACAAATATTAACTCCATATGATGTAGAGCGAGGAACATCACCATCTAAAATGGGAAATTGACAATTTCAAAATCCAAATCGTCACGTTTATTGTAAATTTTGGCAGAAACAATATCATTAGAAATGGACAAATGCAAATCCAAAAATGAGGCATTTTCAAGGTTTTATGGACGATACTGTGGTTTGATTTCTAAATTCCAAGTTGGACTTGAATCTCTCTTGCGCCGGGGACTTTCCGAACCTGATTCCTGTGGTGGCTTGGTGTATAGATTGAAGAAGATTGTTGGCTCTGGTGATTTTTCAGCTCAGTTCATTAAAAAGTTTCCCATTATAAAAAGATTGGCTATAACATTAATGTATTGCAACAGACTGCATGCTTGGTAGTCAACCCAATCACGGTTGGCAACTTTGCTTTCCTCTTTAATTGCACGCCGGTGGGTCGGACTTCAGACTTTATGATGGTTCCGACTTAAAGACTTATCTATTGATGAGATGGTAGGGGCCTGATGCTTTGGCTGTTTGTCGGGCCCACCGCGGTTTGCCAGTTGGATTTCTTGTGCTCCGATATTCAGTTTTATTTACTGTTGAGTCCTTATCTTTGCTTTATCTCCTTGTTATATCTTGATTTATGTGTTTTAGGAGATGATGCATGGATAACTTAGGGGTCTTTCATGCAAACCAAATATCTATGTGTCTTGATCCACATCTGAATTAAGGGTGAGGTTGGCGCTGTTAAACCGGTTTAAGCCCTCCAGTAAAATATTTTTCTGACCGTTCCAAGGCGGTACTTCTTTTGTGGATTTTTTATGTTTTTGTTCTGTCTTGTGTTTGCTATGTCTTTGTGCGTGTCTGTTTATATGTGCTCTGTGGTCACCTGCTGGGAAAGGGCTGACCTCTTGGCTCTCGTTTGTGGTGTCTGCTGTGAGTTTGTCACTTTCCATTGGTATTCTGGGTCAGGTGTGGTACTTGATTGTATCGATTAGAAAAACAGAATTACAGTTTTAAAAGGTGGCCTAGATTTCTACCTCGAGCTCAGTGATAGGGACCATGATCTCTTGAGTTATGATGTGAATGCCAACCCTCAATGGTAACTTTAGCCCAAATGTAAAAAGTTTCTAATGAGTGGTTACTGAGATACACCCCACTTTAACAAAAACTTAATCATACTTTTTAAGGGGCAGGGAGGGGGGTCACAAAACCTGGGATCAGGCCTCGAGGTTATAAAACTTGAGTTCATTCTCAGACTCAAAATAGAGCGCAATGATTGGCTGCTTGCGGGCACGTGTCCGCAAGCAGCCAATCATTGCGCTTTATTTTGAGTCTGAGACTGGCCTCAAGGTTTATAACCTCCAGGCCAGGAGTCATGATGTAAATGTCAACCCTCCAGGATAGCACTGGTCTAAATATTAATGCTTTCTGATAAGTTGTTAATGAGATATATGTGGTCCTAGAATCATTATGAGGCATTTCACCCGAATCTTCACTGTTTGTCAAAGTATCTTGTAATGAAAATGGTTATGCATACATCCCAAGCATTTTGTATGCAGTATACCCACACCAGGTAAGCGGCCCTTGAAAACGTTAAAACTATTGACGAACTTAGATAAAAAATCATTAGAAACAGAGTTTTCGATTGTCATTTGGCGACAAATGACAATCAAAAAACTATTTCTAGTGATTTTTATCCGCGTTCGTCGATTGTTGAAAGCGTTTTCGATTGCCGACTACCCGGTGTGATACCGTTTCTAAATTTAATAAGCGGCTCATGCACACGTTAGTTGTTCCAGAGACATTATCTAGCTCGTGAACATAAAGCATGAATGTAGATGAAGACTTAAACTGATGTTCAGTCTCCAATGCCTCATGGCTGCGGAATACATGATTTGTGACGCCATAGTATCACGTTGTGAGCGCAGTTGTCTCCACTTCGATGGTATAATTTTCGCCTGTTTGACGATCTTGGCCCGGAATTACAATGGACTTAAGTTAAGTATTGATATTTCAACAGGCTATATTAGATGCTAAATAAATTGCCTGGATCGATGCAGTACTTGTGGTCAAAGATATAATTGTGATCTACAGAAAAAAAGAATAATTTTGATTTTAATCAGTGTGAAATGTTATTTTTCGCATCCTGAAAAACCAATACTTAACTTAAGTCCTACTGAATTTTAAGGAGGCATTGTAATTCCGGGCCCAGGTGGTATTCTTGAGAGAATAAAAAAAATGATTTTGAAAAAAAATCATCAGACGACAAAATAGCATGCAAAATTACCCAGTTTGCAAAGCTTAAAAGAACACAATTAAAAGTTGATAATTTGGATCCTCAACATCAATACGTGCAAATGCTGACAATATTGAGATTATGTTCGGTTCACCTTCTGTAAAAGCACATTTTAACATGTGTGGTCGTCCTTGGATCATGATATATTATAGGCCACTGGCTGGATATGGTTTACCTCCCCCCCGGGGGAATTTTGTAGACCATATTTTTCTTGAAGTCCAATGTCTTGCAATGATTTTGCAACATGTTAGCCCTCTGACAATGGCAGCGTTAAGCTGTAACAGCCTGTTACATACGTTACCCTACAAAATATTTGATAATTAAAATTCTTTTTAAGACTTCAGAAAAGTGCAAAAGATAAGGTAAGATTTCCAAATTGGTTATATTTTCTAAATAAACTATTACTGGGCCACAGATAATGACATTTGAAAACAAATATAGTCTCCACCGACGTAGTGTATGTTACATTTTTTCATTGAACCCCCTTTTAAATGATAAATGCATCTAATATAGTTTGTCTTAAATTTTATTAAAACCAGTTTATGTTCATTAATTTGGTATTAAACTAAAGATTTTTTTATTTACCTTTTCAAATCTGCAAGCATTACGTTTCTATCTTATATACTTTTTGAGTTATTAGATGATGAACATGGTACCCCCATATCACAGAAATATGTAAAATTTAATTCTCCAGGCCTCGCGCTGGCTATAGACCACACTTCCCCCCAGGGGGAATTTCATACACTATGATTTCCAAATACTACATTATATAAGACACAAAATGAAATATGTAAGCCCACGGAGAGTGGCAGCGTTAGCGGGTAACATCATGTTACCTACGTTACCTGCAAAATAACATTAAATTTTCCTGATAATGTCTCCCACGTGACATATTCACACTTTTTTTTGAAGTCTGACACAGGTTTAAGAACATCTTATAGCACAGTTACATAATTTCAAGCATTTATTTTACAAATATCTTGAGTTTTTGCCGTTGTATATGTTACTTAGTGTTTCACATGTTATTTCAAAGTATCAGTATGGCAGTTATTGACTATACATATATTACATCCGTCAGTGAATATAGTAAATCTGTAAGGCTGCTATTCAAAAGAATTAAAGTTCCTTATTATGGTGTCTTACACTATTTGATAGGTTACATACGTTACTCTCAGAATACCATTAAACATTCAAGATATGGTCTCAAACACGACCTGCTTGTACTTATTTGCATGCTGGCACAGGTCCATGTACTTCTTTTTACTCTGGCCCATGTGCTGAGGAAGTAACTCAAAACATAAACTACCATAAACCCTCTTTTCTTTTATAGAGACATCAAATATAGTTGACATAATACTCATGGAAAGTTTGTAACATTCAGTGCAATGTGCGAGTAACAACTTAAAAGATCAAAGAAAACCCATCAGGTAGAAGTTCTAGAGCAAATCTTCATATATTATCCAAGGGTTTTAAAGAATTTTCCTATACAACTTATTACTCCTCTATCAGATTTATCTTGCAAGGATTTTGCAATATGCTAGCACTCTGGTAATGGCATCATTACCCATGTAACAGCCAATTATATATATTACCCAACAAAATCTTTGATAATTTTAGTAAATGACATGATTTCTGAAAAGTGCAAACCATAGGGTAAGATTTCCAAATTGGCTATATCATCCAAGTAAGCTATTTTTGCATCACAAATATGGACCTTTGAAAACAAATATGCACCCCAAAGTGTTACGTATGTTACTTTTTTTCATTATTCCTATATAAATAATTTATGAAACTAATATAGTTTGATATTTTTTTTTCATGTGAATGTGCTTACTACCTCATTTTGTATTAAAGATTGTTTATGTACCTTTTGGAAACTGCAAATATTATATTTCTATCTTTTACAAGGTTTAAGTTGTTGAGTTTTGAACATGGTCACCCCATATCACACAAAATGTGAAATATGATTCTGTGGCTCTTTTGTTAGGGTACAATCAAGTTCTCTTTCACCCAGAGGTACTCGATTTCCTTCCCATTTATTTTCCACACGTTTTGTTCATATCTGGAAAGCCTCACTTGTTTTAATGGGAAAGACTTGATAGTTTAATCTTTGTATGTACATCTTAAGGCCAGAAAAGCAGGGTGGAGGTAAGCTCATGTTCATGCCGTTTGAAATAGTCAGAATATGTGCTTTAGTACTTTTTCAGAAACATGTCGTACTGCAGCTTATTCACAATTACATAAATAGCACATGTTAGGGCTTCATATCACTGATGAGTGCCTAGAGCAATTCTTTATTTGTTTTCCTAATCTTCTTAGAATGTTGATGACCTAGTGGGGGAGGGGTTCTCTATCAGTTTGATAGGAATAACCTTTCCGTAGTACTAACACATCGGCACATTGGTAGTGTCACAATCTGTAAAACAGTGTATTACTGTAGATCTCTTCCCCCATATTCTGGCCAATGCTATTGACATTGAAAAGGTGCACCTTTTGTTGCATACACCATTGTTGAACAAAACACAAAGGTTATCCTCTGCGATAATGTTTGTAAGACTGTATAGACTGCTGCTTATACATTGTATATATGTATCAGTGACAAAACCAACATGCCCTGCCTTTAGTGCCTGGTTGAATACTTGTGCCATCAGATCCATGAAGGTGACAGGAAAAGCTATTATGCTCTGTAGCTATGGCTTTAACATCAACGTTATGTGCAGCACTACATGGCCAATCTAATGTTGGTTCAATGTGTGATTGCAAGCCATGCTGAAGTTTGGACTTGTCAGTTTGGTGGAAATTCTATTAGGAGTTGACAGTGACCATGGTACAGGTCCCAGAAGGAACGGCAGTGTCAACTCAAGGTCAACAGTATGTCCAATAGAAAGAGGCCATGCTTACCAAAGACACTCCTTTAAGCTCTCATCTGGCTGTTTACGCTTTGTAAATTGGGCAATTTCTTCTTGCTTGACCTCGCAAGCATCAAAACTTTATTAGCTTGTAGCATTTTATGGGGGATGTGAAAGACAGAATTTTTTAACTAAAAGTGAGTCAATGAAGTCTGCAACAGCCTTCCTGCAAATGTCATCAGCCTCAATAAGATCCTTAGCTATGCCAGGTTTAGCAGGCACACCGAAAGAAAAAAGTACAGTTCATTGCCTTCAAAACTAGAACTAAAAGGATTGGTGAAGCCTGGAACTGCCTCTAGTACTCATTCTACTTTGCATCTGAGTAGATTGAATATTTCATTTCAGTGCATTGAAGAGTTGTTTCAATATATTGAGCTCTGATGTGATGAGTAATACACCATTTCATCTGTAGTACGAAGCGTAGTTCTAGTTGCTGAAGCCTATAATACCCCTTTATTGTTTGCCTGATAGTTATGTCAAAAGCATTTCTCAAGCAAAGAACCAATGGTTGTGACACACTAAACCCATTTTGTTCGAGAGGTTCTTTGCATCTGCGATGTGTATCAAATTTATGAGTGTAATCAGTTACACAGGTACATAGTGTGCGTAGTTGTTGTGATCCTTTGCAATGAACATTGGGAACAAGGCATACAGATAGAGATGACATGCAATTCAAAGTTGTTTTCCTTGTAGCCCTAATCAGTGTCAACACCATCTGAATCATATCCACATACCTTGCCCAGAACTGAGCTGTTTCACAGTGACTGTCTTTCAGAACTTCCAATTTGAATGTATGGTATCTATACTGTTTATGTGAGCAAACAGCGAAGGTTGATAGATCACATTATATTATTAGTTTAAGTCACCATAAATTGATAAGGAATTTCAATTTATTTCAGCCTTATAAATTTTCTAAATTCTCTGACAGACTTTATACATGTATAGTCAACAACATCTATACAGATACTCAGAATAACGTATGTATCATTTGGTATCACACATAACAGTTAAAACTCAATGCATTTATTAAATGAATACTTAAAATAGGTAAACCTTACTAAAAGAAGTACATAAACCTGTGCAAGCATGCAAATAAGTATAAACAGGGCTTGTTAGAGACATTAGCTTAAGTGTTTAATGCTGTTTGAAGGTAACATACACACCTTGGACCCGAAAAAGAGTGTAAGCGACCATAATAAAGAACTTTAAATCATTTTAGTAGCAGCCTTATAGATTTACTATATTCTGTGACAGATGTAATACACGTATATTCAATAAATACCATACTGATACTCGGAAATAATGCAGGAAACACTAAGTAACGTGTACAACGGTAATTACTCAAGACATTTATAAAATCAATACTAAAAATATGTAACTATGTTATAAGAAGTTCATAAACCTGTGTCAGCATGCAAATATGTACGAACATGATATGGTTGAGACATTATCAGGGACGTTTAATGCTATTTTGGGGGGTAACGTATATAACGTGCTGTTACACGTTAATGCTGCCACTCTCAGAGGGCTAACATCTTTTATTTTGTGTCTTCTATAATGTAGTTTTAGAAAATCATAGTGTACAAAATTCCCCCGGGGGGGGGGGGGGGAGGGGGTCTATAGCCAGCTCAAGGCCTATTAGTTACCTTGACGAGGTAATCCCTTTGGCGAGTGCGTCAACATATTTACATTACGGACCGGCTTGCGAATCCACGAAAGGCTGAGATCATTGATCAGAACCTCAATTTTAGTTACTGAGTAATAAGCATCCCTTAAGAATGAACAATAGACTATTCATATACGACAAAAACTACATGTTGGCATATTCGGTTAGACATTTGTAGGACGATAGTTGCATACGTCCGGAAAGGCATGTTCATTTCGATCCGTAGTTCGCGACAACGTTACTTTTTGCTGTTTAATCTTTGCTCCTAGTGTCGTCTGCTGATAACCTTTGCAAACAGTTTGGATCCTGACCAGGCCCGACAAAACGTCGGACCTGATCTGTAGAATGATCCAAACTGTTTGACACTCTGATATTATCCCTGAAAGATGTTTTCGAATAAAATGATTTTGAAAAAAAAAAACAACTCAGCAGACGACAAAAAAGCATGAAAAATACCCAGAATGCAAAGAGTTCAAATAAGAAAAAGACCGCTAATACCACAAATAACTGCAAGAATGACATGTTCTATTTGACATGTACGGTATTCCCAGTTGCATACGCCCGAAAAGGCATGTTCATTTCGATCCGTAGTTCGCGGCAAAGTGAACTTCTGCACGTTTCCGGATGTGTTTAAACATGCCTACAGCTGGTGATATTTCAGACATGCAGCTTACCATCCGCCGATAAAACGTTTGCTTGAGCAATACGAAAAACAAACTGTTAGATCACTCTTTGGCTCCTGACTAAGTGCTTTTCCACACGAACTTATTGCAGGAGCACGCTTCCAATTGAAGGGCTAATAGGTGGTACATGTATTTTGCAACTTTTTGTTAGACATTTTCAATAATATCAGTTTCCGGGTCAAATTTATGTGTATTGAACGTTGCAAAAAGTAAGTGAATATGACCAAAATCTGCCACATCCATACACTAAAGACCAAGCCACGGCACCGTGAGGAAGAGACACAGAGCACTTACAGTCATTAAACATCAGGAATACACTTTTATACCACCTTTACCAACTTTAGCATGAAATATCTCGTGATGTGCAAGGTCTACACTGATGTATGTGGTATAAAACAGTTATACCATGTTTGTCCACATGAACGTAAGATAATACACTCGCTAAAGCTCATGGATTATCTCCACGTACAGGCGGACAACCCATGGTATAACTATTACTTAGTAAAGCAATCAGCATTCTCTTTTGCAAAACTATAAAGGGCGCTAAGTAGTGTATAACAAACAGAGCCATGCATTCTCTTGTTAAAGCATGGTTGTTGGTTTGTTAAAACTGGTGTAAATAGCTGTTTTATGCAATAATAAAGGTGTATTAATTATTGCATCAGAACAAAAAATAGAAGTTTTTTACAAACTATAAGAAAGATTATGCAATGAAATTAACCATTAACCCATCGTTTTCTGGAAACTCCTAAGCGGGTACTATAACAAACAGTGAAGATCCAGATGAAATACAGCATAACGCTGCATTTCATCAACGCTGCAATTCTTGTAAAGGGGCATTTATTTCAGGGGAAAACCAGGGAGCAAAATAGTATTCTATACAATTAAAGCATGTGTTTTTCATTATGAGTTTTCTTTCTCTTTACCATTACTATTCGAAAAAATGTACGGCCACTGTTCTAACCTCATAAAGACCCTCGTAAGTGCCGTTTTCATATTGGCTCACGCAATTATTGTACAAGGCTGTTTTAAAATGTTTTACCGCCACCTTCATTGCTGGTTGTGATCAGTTCTCGGAGGGCAACAGAGATGAGGAAGTCTATTTTAGTAAGTTATTACGTTGTCACCGTGAAGTAGTATATATTTTTGTTGGTTTTAATCACTTCAAAACATTTACATACCTATTAATTACATATTACATTCTTTGAGATTTTGGAAGGTGCATCATCATTCCATGCCCATTTTAATCCACGTGCAGATCCAGAAAGTTTTGTCAGAGGAGGCCCAACTTTGACAACGGTTTTTACAAACACAGGCAGTAATGGTGGAGGAAAAAAGGTCGACAGAGGCTCCTGTGACATCAAGTGTGCCACAGGAATCTGTGCTCGTGCCTCTTCTCCTCTTGCTCTACATCAACAATTTGCAGAAAACATACAGTCACAGGTAAGGTTTTTTTGCCGACGACACAGCTGTCTAGATATTACTTGGAGGGGGTATAGCTAAACAGCAAACGCGCACTTTCTAGGGGTAATAGGACATCTCGGCCCAAAACAAACTCAGGAGTGCTACCCAGGCTACTAAAAGGCTTCTTTCGCAACAGAAGCGTTTCTATATGACGGAAACTTTTCACTGTATGCTCCTGTACAATGTCGTGTTTATTACATGTTTCTTTCCTATGAATACATATATCCGTAATTTAAAGTTGCTTACACAGTGTAAACTAGGACAACAAGTCAGCTGGTCATCCACAAACGGTTGGTTCTAATGTATCATTTTTTCATTTTTTTCTGTTGCCTTTTTGTAACTATATGGGCGACATCACACAGGTATTTTGGTACATGTATATGAACCGTTTTGCAAATATCTGCTAGTTCCCAGTCTGCAAATAATCAATTCTTAAAGCTGCATAGTCTGTAACTTTTGATCTTTTAATTTTTGAAATACTGTTTCTATTTTTCAAGAACACAGTAAAAAATTAAAATTCAGGTATACATTTTACCAATTTCGTAAATCTTTACAAATTATCAGTATCAAAACAACAGCATTTATGTTAAAACTTGACTGACTATAATTATTGGAGGGACGCAAATAATTACCAACAAGAGAAAAAAACACCTGTTTTACAAAATAATTCACTTTTCTATGCAGTTTTCAGCTGTAGTGAACAGATTTATTGTGAAAACTTGACTTAATTTTGCTTTTACAAATGATTTAAAAAGAATATAAAAATTTTCGAAAAATGTTCATAGTTGCAGACTTAGTCTCTTTAAAAATACAGGTAACCAGACCCCCTTTCAAATATGAATTTTTAAAACCAATAATTGAAGATTACTCTGCTTACAGGGTTTTCAAATATTGCCAATGTTAATGCTGGCAACCAATAATGCAAAAATGGTGAAAACTAATTGCTGAAACAAAGTGAAAGAAAAAGTAGGCGAAAATTGGTTCATACAAAGCGAGTAGAGGTGTGTTTTCGCCGTACATCATTTTTGCTGCATTTTGCAGCAAGTTGTACTTGTTTTGTTTAATATTTGCATTGGTCATTTACAATACACTATCAGATGACCTTTGAGTGATATTGATTACTGCCATTTTACCAAAGCGGCGATACCCTGCACGCGCGGATACAGAGGGGGGGGGGGCAGGGGGGCAGGGGGTCCGGACCCCACCCCCTATAATACCACGAAAATATAGGGTTTCATAGTTATACTAGTCCGAATCCCCTGAATAATCACAAAGCTACCAAGCCAGAATTCAATGTTGGGCCATTATCGGCACGCTAGCGAAACGCCATTTAAATGACATTTCGCTGGCGGGCCGATGATGGCCCGCTAAATGGCGTTTCGCTGGCGAGCCGATGATGGCTCACATATAGTTTTATTTGGATCCTCCCTCCACTCGTCAACTAAAAAACAGTTGTCGAAGTTGGACACCCTCTTACAAAACTTTCTGGATCCGCGCATGCCTTGTTTTGTTTCAGTTTCTTTATGTATGTCTGCTGTTCTGTGCCTGCGTTTTAACCTCTGATGGTCACAGATGGACGAAACCACGTGGCTGTTACCGTAGTCTTCGAACATGTGAAAGAAATGTGAGTATGCCCAATGGCGTGACTACTCATGTATATAAAATGCTTAGTGTTAAAACATTGAAGGAAAATTGTTAGAATCAAAAACAATCTGACAGAATAGTTACTACTTGCCCATGTACAAGAAAGCTAAACCTAATTTGATCGGTCAAAAACAAAGGAAATCTGACCGTCAGGTCGCGTAGCCTACCAAAACCACTGATCAAATTTCAAAAGAATTTGGCAGAATTAATTATATGGTAACCTTTTACAACAATAGCTAAAATGAATTAATCTGTCCTAAGGGGCGTGATTAGTTACATGTACATATGTAAGGCACTTTAAACAGTTTCTTTGTAATCAATGATCAGAACTGAAAACAATGTGGCATATACCTTCAAAATAGCTAGTAAATAGCTGGATCTCCTTACTTATATACATGTATAAGAAACTTTAGATATTTATTGAAAACAATTAGGTAGAGATGTTCACTAGAAAACTCAACAAAAATCCCTAAACAACAAAATGGCTGCCAGGGGTCGTGACTTTTGCAACTAAGGAAACTCTTCTAATCTTCGTTGAAGCAAATGATAAGGATTCAAAATCATTTGGCAAAATTTGCCATATGGTATCCTACTAACAAAGCTTACCTTGTATCAGCAATACAACTCAGGTGAGCGATTCAGGGCCACTTGGTCTTCTTAATTTTCTATTTTGAAAAAAGAATCCTGCTAAACAAGTAAAGAAAGGAAGAAGGCTAAGATCAGGAATCGACACAATCAAGTACCACACGAGGCCTAGGACACAATATGGGAAAGTGACAAAACACAAAAAACAAGAGAGCCACGAGGTCAGCCTGAAAGCTTGATTTAGCTGGTTGTCAGTAAATTAGGACAGCAAGAAGATCCAATCATTCAAGACATTGTTTAAACTTTCAAAATGTGGGTTTTGCAATAACAAGGTTTTATTGTAACAGTCCAAAGCGGCCGATACCTTACCAATGCCATTTTGAGGTCCTTATTTTTTCAAGATAGGATACATAGGATATCGGTTGTTTTCAGTCATTTCCGGGTTTGTATCGAATATCTAGCGACTGAATATCCTCTGCCGGTTCTCTACAAAATAAGCAGACCTACTGTCCTGCCAACCAAGAGTGACAGTGATGTAATATCTTGTTTACAATTACAAAGTGAAAAATAACTTGAACACTCCACTTGATCTAACGCGAATCGATAGATTACTTGTTAATTAATCATATCCTGAGGATAGGATAAATACACAAGTGATATATCGATTATAGGTCCCTGATAACTTTGTAAACAAAACATTATGTCACGGTCACTCTTGGCTGGTAGGACTGTATGGTGATGGCGCGTTGATATTTTCGTTTATTATTTTTTAAGTGTTGTGGAACCGGCAAGAGATGTGATTCGACATATTTCAGAGGAAGAACATTGTACAAGTGCAGTACTGGTAAGCCTGTTTTAAAGCTGCATAATCTGTAACTTTTGATATTTTCATTTTAAAAATAATGTTTCTATTTCTCAAGAAAACAGTAGAAATACTAAAATTCAGGCATACATTTTACCAATTTCGTAAATCTTTACAAATTATTAGTATCAAAACAACAGCATTTATGTTAAAGATTGACTGTCTATAATTATTGGAGGGACGCAAATAATTACCAACACGAGAAAAAACACATGTTTTTATAAGATAATTCTCTTTTCCATGCAGTTTTCAACTATAGGGAACAGATTTATTGTGAAAACTTAACTTAATTCTGCTTTTACAAATTATTTAAAAAGAAAAGAAAATTTTTCGAAAAATGTTCATAGTTGCAGATTTAGCCTATTTAAAGCGCCAATCGACGACAAATTGTGCGACATCTTTCCCAATTTTCGAAAAAAATAAGGTATGATATTTCATGAGAATTGTCTACAGACAATTCTCATGAAATATCATACCTTATTTGTTATTTTTGAAAAAGCGACAAAAGTTGAAACTGTCGTCTGCTGCAAAATGTAAGTTGCGCTTTAAGGGTAAAAGTACCAATCACGACTGCGCCAGACGACAAAGTTTGCGACATATTTCCTTTTTTTGGATAAATAAGGCATGATACTTCATGTGGATCGTGAAATATCAAGCCTTATTTGTTATTGTTTTTAAAAAAACATCAACATTTGAAAATGTCGTCTGTTGCAAATTATAGGTGGCATTTTATTATTCAGATAATAACAGCTGTTGTGAGAAACAGAAAGTTAAAAACCGCATCAAGGAATTCCAATCCGTTTAAGAGTTATCCCTATTAGAATTTATAACTGGCAGTGGTTTTCTTTTGATAAGCATTAACTTGTTTGGTACCGTTGCACATGTTTAAGCCATCCAGTACTTTTTACTGACCGTTCCAAGGCGGTGCTTCTTTTGTGGAGGATCCTTTTTGTTATTGGTGTTACATTTTTGTCTTTGTTATGCTGTCTTGTCTGTTCCTTGTAGCCTTGTGGTCACCTGTTGGGAAAGGGCTGCCCTATTGGCACTCTTGTTCGTGATATTTTCTTGTGTGTTTGTAACTTTCCCATATGGTGTCCCGGATCAGGTGTTGTACTTGATTGTATCGATTCCTGACCTTTGCCTTCTTCTTTATTTAGGATCACGTCTAGAGACTATATTACAATGCATACGTGTCTTATGTCATATGAGATTTTAAACTATTTAATACATTTAAGATTGCCAAAAGGCATAAAAAGACATGTAAGCAAATTTTACGTAAAGTTATCTTGAAACATTAAGTGATAAGTAAAAGATATGTTGAGTCTAAAAAAGTGTAATTTAGGTGATTTAACACTTTGCTAGTTTCAAACAGAATATTTAAATTTAAAATACGCAATTTTAGATATTTGAAGTTAAAACACATTTTTAAAGACTCATATGATATCATAGAAATCTCATGGATAATAATAAGCTGCTTAGAACCTTTTGTTAGACTTGTACCAAACTAAATCGCCAAACACGGAATGACATTTTAACTGATTGGATTTTTTGGCAATCTAAGAAACGGCTTGATTGCCATTCATGAAACTGCTGAGTCCGCAATGTAGCACTATTTAGCAGCGAATTACTAGAACGTCATTTGACACCCTTAAAGTGTTCCTGAAATAATTTTTGAAAAAGTTGACATTGGAAAAAAAGTCAGCAGACGACAACAAAAGCACAAATATATATATATACCCAGCATGCAGGGCGTTTAAGATGACTATATGAGGGTCTGGGTGGGGGTCTGGTATTCACTATTCATTAATAATTTAACCCATTATTCAACTTATTAAAAATTTGGGTATTCATTAAAATCTGTTTGTTCACTATAAATTATAGTTTTCTTCTATTCATTACAAAAATAGGATTATTTCATTATTTTTTGGTCCTCATTATTCACTACGCATTATTTTTCGGCGTATTATTCACTTTTAATTATAAAAAAAGCCATTATACACTTATCATTATACCCCATCCAGACCTTCCTCTATCCAATGCGCATGCAACACGTATCATAATAACATGCATGCTCTGTGAATAAGCATACAAAAGTGAATGCTGTGGACACCATTTTAGGCAATTTTACTGGCCACAGTTTATGAAATGAATGATGCACGGATATCCTCAGATCACATTTTCTGATCATCATATATAGTTCCATGTGCTTATAGCGGTTAATGCGTGTCAAAATGGCATTATAGATGGCTTTGGCTGAAAACAATAATATTCTAGCCTTTCTCTACCAGAAAGGTTGCTATATTTATGTTGGTTAACACCATATATTGTGGCATCTCCTGGACATGTTCATTTATTGTGTTTTACATACACCAAGTTACGTCAAGTCAACTTTCCAATTCTTATCAATTTGCCAGGTCCATTTTCAATCTTAAGTCTGTTGGGTTATTTTTCATTTTAGTTTCATTTACCATAATTTAACCTTTTGTCAGAACACTCTTGATACCCTGATCAGTTGACGCATAGATCTACAATGTTTACCCTCTATCCCATAAGAAGACGATAGACATGTATATATGTGGATTAATTTCAGATTGTGGTCCTATCGAACTACCCTGTAATGGTAACGTCACCGTACGTGGCACAGCACCAGGGGATACAGCCACCTATTCTTGTATGACCGGATTCGAACTTCAAGGAGATCTGAGAAGAACCTGTCAAGACAATGGCGAGTGGTCAGGTGCTACTCCATGTTGTAAACTAGCATGCCAACGTACGTAAATGTAAATGATCATTGATACCTGTTGTTGGTAAATTTCCATGGTCTTCAGTAAATCAACTGTCCTTTTATGCAAAGTTCATCTTTCCTGACTGTGGTACTTTATGTTGTTAATCATATGAGCCAGTTTATGAGATTTCCAACAATGTGGTATGTACGACCAGCAAAGCCTCAGATCAGCCTGCGCATACGCGCAGTCTGATCAGAGCCTTTGCTAGTCGCTTGAGGATTCTATGATTGTTAAGCTACTGACTGAACATCATTTGGAGTTCCTATTATAAGCTTCAAAGGAGGCTGCACATGCTCGTCTGAGTCTACACATGTCAAAATGCCACATTGTTGGAAATCATATGTCGCAGCTCGTATGGCATCGAGTCTGGTAGTGATATAGCGTCATGTACTAAACAGATTGACCACTAGTGGTTTACATATTTTTGTAGTTTAATGAATAACGCCGTGTATATACATGTATGGCAAAACCTTAACGTTTTCAGGCTAAAACACGTTTTCAAAGTAATTTTAATGTTAAATGATATATATAATCTAACATTCGTGCTTTGTTTGATTCTTTTCCTCCCAGTCAATAATTTTTCAGTTATGTTGGGACGGATCTTCCTAGGTTGAACCAGTACTAAGTAGGGATTAATATGTCTTGCTCAAGGAAACAATGCAGTGCCGCCAGTGAGGCCTGAATCCGCAACCCCTCGATCTCAAGTCAAGGACTCTACCACTGAGCCACTGCGCTTCTAACATTCGTGCTCCATTATTATTGAATGTATTAAACTCGTTTGGAAAAAGTGATAAAATGCTCAGCAAGCGCCTCGCATTTTATCCTGTTTTCCCCAAAACGTTTAATAAATGCAATAAAACATAAGCACTCAATGTAAGATCCTCTATGTTAAAAGTTTTCCGTATCAAATGCTCTAAGGTGTAGACTCTTTGACTTGAACAATCATTTCTGATTAAAGTATATAGCAATTAGGAAACAGTCATTTTATACAATATCGTTTCCCTCCTGTGAACCAGCTGAAGCTTGTGTCTGTACATGGGTTACCATATTATACACAATTTATGAAAATGACGTTTTGGTTCAAAATGATGAACTGTAGCCTTAAAATCATGGCCCAAAACTCATAAAATGCAATTCCTACCTTCCTACCGGCTGTGTACATACGCGTGAGTTCTATCCAAAATATTTTTTCTTCAATAAATCGATATAACTATTATTTGAGCCAGTGCATGAGATTTCCAACAATGTGGTATGTGCAACCAGCAAAGCCTCAGATCAGCCTGCGCATACGCGCAGTCTGATCAGAGCCTTTGCTAGTCGCTTGAGTATTTTATGATTGTTAAGCTACTGACTGAACAATATTTGGAGTTTCTAAGCTTAAAAGGAGGCTACACAGGCTCGTCTGAGTCTACACATATCAAAATGCCACATTGTTGGAAATCCCATGCACTGGCTCATTTTGTAAGTTTCCTTGTTATAACCTCTTTGCCATGATACATGGCATCTTTTTGAACATATAATATATGTTCTTAAACTATGAAAATCGTCCTTTTCGAAATTATGTTAATAGATTATTTAAAAAAATGCTATATCTATCCAATAAATGATGGAGAATACCAGACCATGAATAAGGGTACTTTAAGCATTAATTTGGTTATAGTACTTACACATTGTTGCATAACGTTGGACCAGGTAGACATATTGTCATCAAGGTAGATTCTGATGTGGATCATTTGTGGCGTTTCTGTCTTGTTTTGTTGTGCTTTCGTGCGCGTCTGTTTGTTGGTGCCTTGTGGTTGCCTACTGGGGGGATGGCCTCTTGGCTCTCGTTGGTGATGTCTAATTATAACGTTGTTACTTTCTCATTGGTATCCTTGGTCAGGTGTGGTGCTTGATTGTATCGAATCCTGATCTTTGCCCTCTTTCTTACTTTGGCAACAGTTGCACTTTAAAATATATATTCTTTGAAAAATCAAAATTATTTTATCATTCACCTGATTTTGACTTGAAAAAAACTTTAATGTTTAATGTTTTTTTTCCAGGTTATTATGCTGAAAATAGTGTATTACTAAATGATCTGTGGAAATTAAATTTTGCACACCTATCCCATTTGGAGTCGTCTCTTGTTTTACATTGAGTTATGCAGGTTTAATTATAAACATTACAAGTGATTATTTTGATACACCAAGCACCTTATTTAATTTTATATCATTGATATTTGAAGAATAGGAAAGTCTTGAGAAGCATTTGAAAATTTGAATATAAATTTATTCTATTTTCACTAGATATTCTACATTTCAGTTTCTCCAGAATACTCATTTGCCTTAGGAACTTCAAGTTACAAAATTGTCATAGCTAGACTGGAATGGAAAGAGGCAAAGGTGAGCCTCTTTTATCAGTTATTATTCATGTTAACTGCAGCGTTGCACGTTGTCTGATAAATGTTGTATATCTCATGGCATGTGCTTTTATCAGGTCATGATGACATTGCACTTTTTGAATGACGTCGAGAATAACGCTGAATCGACACAAAAATTCGATCATTACGTCATATTTGCTAGTTTGAAGAGTGAATCAACTTGGTAAGCTGATATAAAGAACACCAATTTCGCATCTTTGATATGAAGTTTACCAGACTCCGCTTCAAAAACACATGTTGAATCACTTGGCAAGCCTCGCAAAGTTAACAAGGGTTCTCAAAGCCTTGCCTGGTAAACTTGATATCAAATGACACTCACCGAGTATTTTCTTTATCTCGGCTAGCCTCATGATGTCAACAAGCATTCTCAAAGCCTTGCCTGGTAAACTTGATATCAAAAGGCACTCGCCTAGTAATCTCTATATCTCGACAAGCCTCGTGATGTCAACAAGCGTTCTCAAAGTAAGTAAGGGTGCAAAGATCAGGAATCAATACAATCAAGTACCACACCTGACCCAATGGGAAAGTGACGAACTCACAGTTAGACACCACAAACAAGAGCCAAGAGGTCAGCCCTTTCCCAGCAGGTGACCACAAGGCACATTTAAACAGACGCACACAAAACAAAAAAAAACAACAACACATCACATATTATATCCACAAAAAAGTACCGCCTTGGAACGGTTAGTATATCGGTTTCACGGCGCCAACCTTACCCTTAATTCAAATGTGGATCCATATACATAGATATTTGGTTTGCATGAAAGACCCCTAACTTATCAATGCATCATCTCCTAGAACATAAAAATCAGGATATAACAAGGATATAAAGCAAAGATAAGAACTCAACGGTAAATAAAACTGAATACTGGAGCAAAAGAAATCCATCAGGTAAACCCCAGTGGGCCCGACAAACAGCCAAAGCCTTGCCTGGTAAACTTGATATCAAAATACACTCACCTAGTATTCTCTATATCTCGGTCCCAGGGGGTGTACTCTAATTTTTTCCGCAAACGTAGGCTCGGACCTAGCATCTACCGTTCACCCCAAAAAATATCAGGAATTTCAAGCACCCCCAAAAAATATTTAACATTTTAGCAACCCAAAAATATCCAAATTCTGTACCTTGACCTAAAAAAAGACCCCAAATTGTATAGAAATGACCCTCAAACTAGCCCAAATTTGTGATGACCCAAAAAATATCCACAAAATCTTTACACCCACAAAAAATATTCATTTTTCTGAAAACCCCCAAAAATATTGAAATTCAGAATTTTGAACCCAAAAAAATAGCCCGAGCCTACGTATGTGTGAAAATATCAGAGTACCCCCCCTGGGAGCTTGGTAAGCCTCATGATGTCAACAAGGAATCTTAAAGCCTTGCCTGGTAAGCTTGATATCAAAAGACAGTCACCTAGTATTCTCTATTTATTGGCCAGTAAACGAGATTCCAGTACTTATTGCATTAGCTATTGTCGTGCCAACCAAGTGTGACAGTGACGTAATATGCTACTCACAATAATTATTAATAAGTAAAACATAAACTTGAACACTCCACTTGAGCTAATGCGAAACCGATAAATCACTTGAGTATTTATCCTATCCACAGGATAGGATTAATACACAAGTGACCTTTAGAATTAAATAAGTCTCTGATAACTTTGTAGACAAAACATGACGTCACTATCACTCTTGGCTGACAGGACAGCAGCAGCACATGATATGGCGAACCTGTAAAAATTCATGAGATATGTATCTTTAATTTAACATTCTAGATGGAATGGTGTTAGGAAAACAGTCTTATCTGTGTAAAGTGAAGTTATACTATATAGAATTTCCAACTATTTTTGCAGCGAGATAATTTTAGTATTTTAAGGAGTGAAATATTTCACTATTGATGATATTGGTTTTTGATATCAAACTAGTGATGATATGATTTTGCTGGAACTACAATTTTCAATACACACATGTACTCAAATATTAGTAGAAAATAAGACTTACCATAATGGTTCTTGGTTAGTTCAGGGGAATTCAGAAATTTTTCCCACATAAAAATGAACAAACCTTTTGGTAGCTCTCTATTCAAAGGATTTCTGTGTCAATTTTGTCTGATAAAATCAGGTCAGGAGTATTACTTGCAATGTTCATTCTGAGTGTGTTACACAGAACTACACTCAATTGGATGCAGCCATGCGAGTCATAACAGAGGCGAGTTCAACAATACGGGAGCTTGCGGGCGCTCGATGTTCTGGTACCAATCTTTATTCGTAATGTGTAAAGCCTGACATCAGTACAATGAGTGCTTGAAAGCGCCCACATTGTTGAACTCGCCTCAGGTGTAAGTGACTTGAAGGCGGCACTAAGATACATGAGTGTCATTATTTGCATGTCCATCTACTATCGTCTGTTGTCAAAAATGCGAATTCTTTTCTTCTTCATTGAACGCATCACTGGAAGGTATATAATACACAGAATAGTAAACTGTGTTTGCTTGATATGAAAATCATGTTATGAAGCAATGGTGGTGATTCGGTAGACAAGGACTTGTTGTTTACCGAATCACCACCATTCCTTCGTGACATAATTTACAAGCAATGAAACACTGTTTGCTATTCTCTATTTACACACTCCTGCTTGGATAAAATACTTTAGCATTGACATCAAATGATTTGTGGGGTAGCGTGTGAAATTTTAATGTTACATAATAATTGAACACTTCTTAGAGGGCTAACATGTCTCACGATGGCCTGTAACTTAGATTTTTTAGTATTTTAGTATAAAGAAATCATTACTTAAATTCTCATTTGTAAGACACGCCAAGGTCTAGTAGGTTTACTTGCTTTATCGTATATCATGATATAAATGTATTTGCGTTTGCAGAAAAACTGTCATAAAGACCTTGCAAAGCTTGTGGAAATTGAAACCGGTCTAGAGGGTACATTCTTGAGTTCTCATATTGATCCAGGTAACATTAGTCCGTTTAGACTAAATATCTTCAAAGTTAAAGGCATTTATACTTCAAGACACCAGCATGATGTATGTCATTATATTTTTAAGTTAACCTAGTCAGGTCATGCAAATTGTTTTTGTTTTCGGCGGCCAGTTCTTTTAGACTTTATCATATTAATATACCCAATGTACATGCAGTTTTCAGGCTTCGGAATTACAAAACATTTTTGCTCAAATTAACTAAGCACGGAATTCCAACTAATTATATAAGTAAGTAAGGGTGCAAAGATCAGGAATCGATATAATTAAGTACCACACCTGACCCAGGATACCTTTGGGGAAGCAAAAAACTCACAGTTATACACCACAGACTAGAGCCAAGAGGTTAGCCCTTTCCCAGCAGGTGACCACAAGGCACAAATAAGCAGACGCGCACAAAGGCATAACACATACTAGACACAGAAAGCATAAAATATCCACAAATGAAGTACCACCTTGGAACTGTCAGTAAAATAATTTACTGGAGGGCTTAAACCGGTTTCACAGCGCCGACCTCACCATTAATTCAGATGTGGATCAAGACACATAGATATTTGGTTTGCATGAAAGACCCCTAACTTATCAATGCATCATCTTCCAAAACATATAAATCAAGATCTAAAAAGGAGATAAAGCAAAGATAAGGCCTCAACAGTAAATAAAACCTTAAATGTTGTTTTGTTTATTTTTATATAATTTCAGATGTTGTTTTTATCCTATTAATAATGTTTAAATGTCATTGTGTGTTGGTATTTGAAAATTAATGAGCAGATTCAAAAATATTTTTTATGACCCACCTGAGGGCCATATAATGCCAATTATTGACACGAACTGTGAGTGAATGCTGGAATATTTACAACACTAATCATATATAGAGTCACTAAGTACATATTCCCTTAAAATAGATCTGACACACATTTTCCACATGTTATGCATTATTCAAATACCGTAGTTTAATAATATGCTTAACCCTTAAAGAGCCAATCAGGACTGCAGCAGACGACAAAGTGTGTGACATCTTCCCTAATTTCGAAAGAAATAAGGTATTTTTTATGAGAATCGTCTGCCAGCAGACGATTCTCATAAAATATGCCCTATTTGAAATTTTTGAAAAAGCGGCAAAATTTGAAATTATCATCTGCTGCAAATTATAGGTGGCGCTTTAAGGGTTAATAAAAAAATGGATATTGAAGAGTAAACCAATGCACTAAGTGCGTTGGTTTAGGCTTCAAAATCCGTTTTTAAACCAATGCACTTGAAAAAAGCGTATTTGTTTCAATTGAGTCTGTTTACTAGATTTAATAACAAGTTCAGTGGTATTCTATTTCAACGGTTTTTTGTTCGATATGCTGAAGCTCAAACTAAACCTTTTGTTTCATATTAAATTCATTTCCAGAACAGTATCCTATATAAAAGGACAATTAAATTTATCATTAAGTTTGTTTTAAAATAATTATAATGATTTGAAAATAGGCTTATTAACTCAGAAACTTCTTCAACAAGGCTATCAGTATCATAAACTTCGCAAAGCCTTTTCTAAATTTTATAGACAATACTATGATTTTATATCTAAATTCCAAGTTGGACTTGGCTGTTTGTCGGGTCCACCGAGGTTTACCTGTTGTATTTCTTTTGCTCAGGTATTCAGTTTTATTTACAATTGAGACCTTATCTTTGCTTTATCTCCTTGTTATATCTTGATTTATATGTTTTGGGAGATGATGCATTGATAAGTTAGGGGTCTTTCATGCAAACCAAATATCTATGTGTCTTATATCGGTTGGAGCCCTCCAGTAAAATATTTTACTGACTGTTCCAAGGCGGTACTTCTTTTGTGGATTTTTATGCTTATTTTCTGTCTTGTGTTTGCTATGTCTTTGTGTGCGTCTTTTTATATGTGCTTTGTGGTCACCTGCTGGGAAAGGGCTGACCGCTTGCCCTCGTTTGTGGTGTTTAACTGTGAGTTTGTCACTTTCCCATTGGTATCCTGAGTCATGTGTGGTACTTGATTGCATCGATTTCTGATCTTTGCACCCTTACTTACTTAAATCTCTCCTGCGCCAAGGACTTTCTGAACCTGAATTCTATGGTGACTTGGTTTATAATTGAAGAAGATTGTTGGCTCTAATAATTTTTCAGCGCAGTTCATTAAAATAATTTCCCGTTATAAAAAGATTGGCTATAACATTAATGTATTGCAACAGACTGCATGCTTGGCGGTCAACCCATTGACGGTTGGCAACCTTGCTTTCCTCTTTAATTGCTCGCCGATGGGTCGGACTTCAGACTCTATACCCTTTTAAGAACATATTTGACTTCACTACAGCTGGTGACTGGGACTGTGTGGCGACGGTTGAACGTCTCCCTGCCCTTCACTATAGTGTAGATTTTATTTTCTTGTCCTTTGGGATCATGGGTTTCATTGTGGAACTTTGAATCTATTAGAGGGTCACTGATGGAGCCTAAATGGCAGAAACTAGCTAGTCTGGCCCAGGAAATAGCACACTCTAGCTACAGTTCTTTGGTGCAGTCTTTGCTTCCAAAGGATACCCTTTTAAGAATATCTATGACGGTTCCGACTTAAAGACTTACCTATTGATGAGATGGTTAGGGTTAGGGTTTGAAGCTTTGGCTATTTGTTGGGCCCACCGGGGTTTACCTGTTGGATTTCTTTTGCGCTGGTATTCAGTTTTATTTACTGTTGAGTCCTTATCTTTGCTTTATCTCCTCCCTATATCTTGATTTATATAATCTAGGAAATGATGCATTGATAAGTTATGGGTCTTTTATGCAAACCAAATATCTATGTGTCTTGATCCACATCTGAAATAAAGGTGAGGTTGGTGCCGTGAAACAGGTTTGAGCCCTTCAGTAAAATATTTTACTGACCGTTCCAAGGTGGTACTTCTTTTGTGGATTTTTTATATTTCTTCTGTTTGTGGTTGCTATGCCTTTGTGCGCGTCTGTTAATATGTGCCTTGTGTTCACCTGCTGGGAAAGGGCTGACCTCTTGGCTCTCGTTTGTGGTGTCTATCTGTGAGTTTGTCACTTTCCCACCAGGTGTGGTACTTGATTGTATCAATTCCTGATCTTTGCACCCTTTCTTACTTTTTTCTTAATACACCTCGATTATTTTAGTTAAGAGTTACACTCAGAGGCGTATTAATATGAATGCATTTGGCTTCATAACTGGCATAGTTTCTTCTAAAGTCTATGATAAACGGAATGATTTTAATTCTGAAATAGTAAATTTCCCATTTCTTGATGGAGATGTTCCTCGCTCCCCTTCCTATGGCGTATATATTTCTCAGCTTATTCGTTTTGCAAGAGTGTGTTCTAATGTTGATGACTTCAACAACAGAAACTTATTTTTAACTGCTAAGTTATTAAAACAAGGTTATAGATATCATAAAATTTGAAAAGCTTTTTCTAAATTCTACTACAGACACTCAGAGTTAATTGTTATATACAACATTGGGTTAAAAACTCTTCTGCAACAAGGCATATCAGAATCTATATTTTATGGTGATTTAGTTTGTAAATTCAAACGAATTGTTGAAAAACCTAACTATAGTGATCAAGTCAAAAAGATTATCAAAATGTATATGAAGGTTGGATATAACTTGGATGTCATGCGACAGTCTGCATGCCTGGTTTTAAACCCAATCACGGTTTATAGCTATGGGTTCCTCTTTAATTGCACGACGGTGGGTCAGGTCTCAGACTCTATGACGGCTCTGACGTAAAGCTTTAATCGGTGGGTTGGTGCCTGATGCTTATCTGTAGCTGGACCCACCGTGGCTCAACTCGAGGTTTTCTTTAGCTCTGACTATCTGTGAGTCGTGAGCCCTTTTCTTTGTTTCATCATAGTGTGTTAATTTGATTTGAGTGTTTCTCCATGATGATACATTGCAATAGTTAGAAGGCTTCCATGCGAGCTGAACATTTCTTGTACTTCAACAACAGCAGAATCTAGGGCGAAGATTTGGTACCAGTAAAATGCATTGAAGCCACCTGGTGGCTTTGGCTGCTGTCCGTTCTAAGGCGTAGTTCTGTTGTTGTTGACCTGATGTTTATTGCTACTCCCATTGTGGGAGGCTGTAATTGTTCTATGTTTTGTTGTACGTTACTTTATGTCCCTTGTAGTTTTGCAATCATCTTGATGGGGAAGAGAGAGCTGGTTGCTTTACTTAGTTTGTCTTCCTAGTGTCTCGTGATTGTTGTGTGGCTCTTCCTCGCGGTGCCACAGGGTTGTCTGCAGTTTGTGATTGTGGTATTTCCTGATCATACTCACTTACTATTTTTCTATACAATTTAATCTTTCCGTGATACAGAATGTAACATACTTTAAACTGATATTGATTGTTATGTCTCAATAAGAACATGGCCAGGTTTATCCAAAAATGCTGTACATGGTTACATTCTCAAAAAAGATGATTTATAGTTTCTATTTCCATTGAACAAAATTCACATAAAGCTGTCCCTTTAATTTTACACTTTAATAGATATTTATTTACTCTTTCTCAAATTTTCGGCCTTGGGCCTTCTTCAGGATATTAGAAACAATTTTCACAGCTAAGTAGCATCCATGATGACTATTGTGGTATATGTTTACTGTCCATTGACAGTGATGACGTCGCATCACTTCCTGCCAAGTTGCAATCAGATTGGCGTAACGTTAAATGACATGACGTCATTTCCCGCCAAAAAAGCATATAAGGCCATCAGTTCAACATTGCAAAAGTACTTAAGAGCATATGAACAACTGCCACATGGATGACAAAAATTATTTTTGTCATCCATGTGGCAGTTGTTCATATGCTCTTAAGTTTATTTTTGTCATCCATGTGGCAGTTGTTCATATGCTCTTAAGTACTTTTGCAATGTTGAACTGATGGCCTTATATGCTTTTTTGGCGGGAAATGACGTCATGTCATTTAACGTTACGCCAATCTGATTGCAACTTGGCAGGAAGTGATGCGACGTCATCACTGTCAATGGACAGTAAACATATACCACAATAGTCATCATGGATGCTACTTAGCTGTGAAAATTGTTTCTAATATCCTGAAGAAGGCCCAAGGCCGAAAATTTGAGAAAGAGTGAATACAATTCATTGACTTTATTGTTATTATTCCCTCTGGAATTGTTATATTGAATTATTTATTAGATATTTATTTAATTTGAGTATTTTTACTGTATTCTTGAAAAATAGAAACTTTATTTCCAAAATTAGAAGATCAAAAGTTACAGACTATGCAGATTATGCAGCTTTAACGAAGGCAAATAATTCTTTATGGAAACATTTAACATTTTTTTCAAAGCATATCTGCAGAGAATGGTATTAAGCTACATGTATTCGTATATAAACTCTACTTTAGAATTTCTTTCAGGAACTGAATATCATCATAGTG
The DNA here is from genome assembly GCA_964019695.1 of Loripinus fragilis. NCBI lineage: Eukaryota > Metazoa > Mollusca > Bivalvia > Lucinida > Lucinidae > Loripinus > Loripinus fragilis. Next base: position 26,987,700 of record OZ026525.1, on the reverse strand, counting down.
GCAAACATCAGGTACGATTGTTAGGTACAAACTGGGTACAAACTGTTTGCAAACGTTATCAGCAAATGGCACTAGAAGACAAAATTGTGAAGGAGCCTTTGTGGTTTGGTGCTTGCTTGTATCGATTCCTGATCTTTGCCTTCTTTCTTACTTTGTAACATATGCAAAAGTTCGAAATCGCATCAACTGGCTGAAATATTTCTTGTTTATCCACAATTACCTTTGTAGTAATTTTTATCTACAATTACCTTTGTAATAAGTGATCAAAGATTATCGTAATTGAGCGATTCTTATGAGCACAAAAGCAGATTTTAAGGCATATGAACAGGGAAATACTGCAACTTTATGCTCACAATATCTAAATATTTAAGTCTTTAACTAAATGTCATCATTACTTTTACCAGGTTTCAACGACCATTGGACTGGTGGTATAGCTACAAAATGGAAAGATCTTTGGAAGTGGGACAGCACTGGCGAGATTTACACTTTCACAGGTAGGAAATATCAATCAATTCACATGCAACACTGAATAGAGTTTGAATAGTGTACCCTTTGAGAGATATAAGTAATTTGATCTTGCAGGAATGATGTTGAAGGAACGACATATTCTTTTAAAAAATATCTTTATTTTCTGATTTATAATTTCATTCTAATTTGATTCTTTAAATTTCTTTTCTGATTTTCTGCTATAATTTATTTTCTCATACACAAAATAAAGATCTGTCCCTTCTGGGATCAGTACAGTTTACATGACGCGTAGGCCTACTTTAATTGTCAAAGTATTGAAACCATGAAGCTCTTCATGGTAAACAGTAGTATGTACATGTGCTTCTAAAACAGCCTTTATGCGTTTGAAATCGGAGCTAGAGTAATGGAAAAGTTGTTCTTAGTAATTTAGAATAAGTCCCAGAGGCTACAGGGTGCCCATTCTACCAAACAATACACGCCTGATTTAACTACATTTCTAAAAGAAAGACCATGTCTCAATCCCCTTCCAGGAAACGTGATATGCTCAAGTAAAAAAAGGAATTCTGCACAATTCTTTTACGTAATTGTATACGGTTAAGGATGGGATCACCTTCTGAGCATAACCAAGCCTCTACATACCAGAGATGACGCCCCCTGTAGAAAAAGAGAAGAACTACCCCGTGCTCAAGTACGTGACGCTACCTTCTAATGGTTTAAAGCGTTGACTCGCCCTCCAGGTTGTAACCCAATGTGTCACATGGTCATCCAATGTTAAAAGGTCGTAGGGTCATGCCTTAAGTCGGATGGTGGCCATCTTTGATTCGATGGCCTTATTTGGATTTGGATTTTGTGATGTCATTTACGCTAAAGAGACCCTAATTTAACTTGCGATTACCATTTGGCATCACAAAGTAAGAAAGAGTGCAAATACCAGGAATCGATACAATCAAGCACCACACCTGAACCAGGATACCAATGGGAAAGTGACAACGTCACAATTAGACATTACGAACGAGATCCTACAGGTCAGCCGTTTCCCAGCAGGTGACCACAAGGCATCAACAAACAGACGTGCATGAAAGCATAACAAAACAAGACAGAATCAACATAAATGATCCACAAAGGAAGCACCGCCTTGGAACGATCAGTAAAACTAGAGGGCTTACACCAGTTAAACGGTGCACCAGTCACCCTTAGTTCACATGTGGATCAAGACAAATAGATGTTCGGTTTGCATGAAAGTCCCCTAACTTATCAATGCATCATCTCCTAGAACATATAAATCAAGATATAAAAAGGAGATACAGCAAAGATAAGGACTCAACAGCAAATTAAACTGAGTACTGGAGCAAGAGAAATCCATCAGGCAAACCCCGGTGGGCCTGACAACAGCCAAAGCATCAGGCACCTTCCATCTCATCAATAGATAAGACTTTTAGTTGAAACCGTCATAGAGTCTGAAGTCCGACCTACCGGCGTGCAATTAAAGAGGAAAGCAAAGTTGCCAACTGTGATTGGGTTTACCACCAAGCTTGCCGTCTGCTGCAATACATTTGTGTTATAGCCAATCTTTTTATAATGGGAAATTATTTTAATAAACTGCGCTGAAAAATTATTAGAGCCAACAATCTGCTTCAATTTATACATTAAGTCACCATAGAATTCAGGTTCCGAAAGTCCTTGGCGCAAGATAGATTTAAGTCCAATTCCGAATTTAGACATCAAATCATAGTATCGTCTATAAAATTTAGAAAAGGTTTTGCGAAGTTTATGATACCGATGGCCTTGTTAAAGGCTTTCTGAGCGATGATCAATGGTGATCACCAGGCACAGATTTTTTTTATCCCACCCTCAAACTGATGACATATTATTATTTTCTTAACCAGTTTAAAATATATGGTACATGTATCCTGTATGCAAGAGTGCACCTTTCTCTTTCAGGAGATGGGGGTACAGCAGAAAGATGTATGGCAATTTCTGGATTTCATCATGATGAATGGGATGACAGAAACTGTACCAAGGAGTTACGTTCTATTTGTGAATGCAATATCGATCCTGGACCTGTCTAATTTGTAAGTATTGCTATGTATGGAAGATTACATGTGTTTACATTTAGTAAGGAGACCTTTAGTTTAACCTTTTCTATACCGGAACACCTAAACGGGTAATTTTTCAAATAGTGAAGATGCAGATTAAATGCCGTGTTTTTAAAGTAAATAAGATTTTCAGACAAAATAATGCAATATTTTATGACAATTATAACCTGACACTCCTTATTATGTACAATGGACTATCCAAAGTGTATTGTATCAAACCAGGAGGAAGACCTATTAGTAAACAAAATGTTATGAATGCTAATACTTGTTACTAAACTAAAAGGATCTTATGTTTGTATACCAAATCCTTAATTCTAGTTGTTTACTCAAAGTTACCATGGTTACATTTGTAACTAATAAATAATCTGAACCCCCCCCCCCCCGGTAACCTATAATATAAGAAAACAGAAGACTCAGTTTAATTGAATCTGTTCATGAAAACTAATGGAAAATGCAAAAATTCTCAAACAAAAATAGTAAGTGAGTATGATCAGGAAATACCACAATTACAAACTGCAGACAACCCCGTGGCACTGCAAAGGAAGAGCCGCTCAACCATCACGAGACACCAGGAAGACAAATTAAGCAAAGCAATCAGCTCTTTCTTCCCCATCAAGATAATTGCAATACTAGAATGGACATAAAGTAACGTACAACAAAACATAGAACAATTACAGACTCCCACGATAGGAGTAACAATAAACAAAAAGTCAACAACAACAGAACCACCGCCTTAGAACGGACAGCAGCCTAAGCCACGGGGGGGGGGGCTTAAATGCATTTTACTGGTACCAAATCTTCACCCTACATATATAAAATAATATTTATTATAACTGAAAAAAGACTTATTGATTTTGTTATATGACTGGAGAAAATGCTGTCACCTGAATATCCCAATTTTGCCATTACAAATATCTATGTCTACCTTAAAACTGGCCTAAACTCTCGCCAACAGAAAAATTAAAGACTTTTTTTTAATGAATTGTAGTTTAAGTTTTTATTTTACTTTGTTTGGATAAGCAAAACGTTAAGCATGTTGAAAATGTTTATGCTTTACGTTCTGCATTCAGAGAATGTAAATATGTTTTGATATTAAATATTTCAAAAACAGTTGCTAAACTTGTGACAAAGTCCTTACTATACATAGGCTGAACATAACTTCAACAATACAAATCTAGTTACAAAAGTGAAAGTAAAGTAAAATATTAAAAGCAAGTTTAACATATGAATTTTAATCCTTATATTTACATTCTGCATTATCAATCAAACCTAAAGGCTGCACAGACATTAAATTAGCTAATGTATTTCATCATCCAGCGCAAGTTTAAAATTTATGTTTTAATCCTAATATAAACTTTCTATAAAGCCCTCCACGGGGGTACATTTCCCATGTTTCCCTGTAATAAATTGCCTTGTTCCCCTGTTCCCAAAGATAAAAAATCGTATAAATGGGAGGGTTAGGGTCTAATGTTGTGTATGTGGTTGGTCCCACCGTGGTTTAACTGCTGGAGTTCTCTTACTCCAGTATTCAGTTGTTTAGTTGTTTTTGTTTTATAATCTTTTAATATCTAGATTTGTATATTCTAGATGATACATCAATAAGATAGGGGTCTTTCATGCAAACCGACTATCTATTTGTCTTGGTCTACATCAGAAATAAGGGTGTGGTTAGTACAGTGAAACATGCTTAAGCCTTCCAGTATTTTTTTTTACTGACGGCTCCTAGATGTGGCTTCTTTTGTGGATCCTTTTCGTTATTTGTGTTTTGTGTTTGTCTGTCATACTGTCTTGTCTGTTTCTTGCATCAGTGTGGTCGCCTGTTGGGAAGGGACTGGCCCCTTGGCTCCCTTGTATGTGATGTTCTTTTGTATTTTGTCACTTAACCATGTGGTGTCCTAGGTGAGATGTGGTATTTGATTGTATCGATTCCTGAACTTTGCCTTCTCCCTTACATTTTAGTTCCCTGTTCCCCAATATTGTCTTTGTTCGCCTATTCCCCTAAAATAATGCCTGTGTCCCCATGTTCCCCTGAAATAAATGTCCCTTTCTCCCTTTTCCGCAAACCCAATCAATGAAATTACTTAATAATCTTCCATTCGACTCAGCTAGTTATTTTTACAAAATTAAAATGTTTGATTTGTAACAGAGGTGTTGGAACAGTCAGGAGGAGATACGCATGTACATTACGTCATTGCGATATGAGAATGACGTCACGCATATGTCGATACATAAAGAAAGTTATTGGCTGACGTTTACGTTACTTCCGCCTTGAGGTGCGGTCTTGATCACATGAAATTTCAATGTTTTTCACCAGAATCACAAGCAGATTAATTGTTGTTTCATCGAAGGTAGCTGCACTAAAAATGTTATTCATGTTTATTTGCTAATCCAGCTGTCCTTGTCACACCTGCTCGCAGTAGATTGCGACAAAGATGTTCAATTTCTCTCTGTCTGTCATGTCAGTCAAACTGTCAGTTTATCTCCCTATTAAAATACATTTACCCTTAAAGCGCCAAGAAAAAATGCATCTGAAAAATGACGTCTGCTGAAGTCGTCTGCTGCAAATAATTGCCTAACATTACTGAAGAAATTTAGTATAGAAGCAAACAGGGTGGACCCAGATCAGACTGCTCCAATGAAGAAATTTAGTATAGAAGCAAACGGGGTGGACCCAGATCAGAATGCTCCAATAGGAGCAGTCTGATCTGGGTCCACACTGTTTGTCATAGGGGCTTCTTAAACATTTCAGCAGACTAGAAAAGCAGACGACTTTTGTTGCGATTGGCGCTTTAAGGGTTAACCCTTTGTAGATTGGAAACCTCTAAAGAGGTTGTTTTTCTATCAGTGAAGACCCAAGTGAAATACCGCAAGAATTGTCATTATATTAGGGTATACATAGGTCGCTAAGACAAAAACGATCTTCTTTATAAAACAATATAAAAACTACAATATATTTGGACATTATAGCCATTGATCCCATAATATATACAATGGACCAACCTGGCTTTCTTGTATGTATCTTTATGTTACAAATGTAATTCAATTGACCTGATAGCAGCAATGCGAATATAAAAATGCACAGCAATTGCTCTTGGTGTTCTCTTCTAGCATGCCCATGTTCTAGTGACCTTGGCCTCTATTTCTCTCTCAGGCGTCTGTTTATTTGTGCCTTGTGGTCACCTGCTAGGAAAGGGCTGACCTCTTTGCTCTCTTTTTTGGTGTATAACTGTGAGTTTGTCACTTTCCCATTGGTATCCTGGGTCAGGTGCTGTACTTGATTGTATCAATTCCTGATTTTTGCACCCTTACTTACTTTGTCGTAATTATATGGCATTAAGTAGCAATGGTAAATTGGGTTGTCAATAGATGTATAGCAAGTGTCATCTGCATACTCTACGAGCATGTACAACTTCATGGCGACCTTGACATGTAATACTTTGTGATGACTTGTTTTCATATTCAAATGAGGTGGTATACATATATTAAGCACCAGTTATAGATACAAAAGGGAAAAACTGCTTACTAATTGTGTCACGACATGAAATTTCTAACAATGTAGTATGTGCGACCAGCAAAGGCTCTGACCAGCCTGATCAGAGCCTTTGCTAGTTGCTTGAATATTCTATGACTAATAAATTACTGGCCAGACATCATTTGGAGTTTCTAAGCTTAAGTGAAGGCTGCACAGATTCGTCTGAGTCTACTCGTGTCAAAATGCCACATTGTTGGAAAGCTCATGTCGCGGCTCAATTGTCTTCGGTATACTTATTAACTGGAAGCGAAATTATTCTACGTACGGGTCATAGTGGACGCCATCTTCTGAATGCGCAAAACGTTATTAAGTGGAAACGTAATTTTAAGGAAAATATAATTAAAAAAAGAATAAGGAAATAAGTTGTAATTATAAGAATTGAAAGTTATTTTTCAGCGTTTAACTAAGGTATAAAAATGTCGTTTAAATTACATCTAACTTTAGCATGAAAACCTTTGGTTTTCATGCAAATTAGATGTAATTTTCTCTACATTTCATACCTCACTAAAACGCAGAAAAATTACTTTCAATCCTTAAATGACACTAGAAGGTAAAGCGTTAAAAGATGACGTCGCGCCTAGAAGTGAAATTACGCCATGCATTAAAATCGATAAACCACTAGTGGTTGACATATTTCGGGTAACGCTAAGAAATGACAACCTTCCTCAGGGTGCCACGGGTTGGTATGCATTGTGGTATTTCCTGAACATACTCACTTACTTTTTAAAGTCACGCATATGGTAAACTCCTAAAGTTTTCACGACAAAAAGAAGTTCTAGTGATAGTTCAAGATGCCCTTTGGACAACTGCATGTCGCTATAAACATTTACAATATATGTAAAGGGCATCTTGGGTCTAGGGGGGAAAGCATCTAAAAATAAACTTAAAGACACTAGTTTCATCTTTCCAACGACAAACCTCATACTTTTAGGTGTATTTCGTACGCATGCGCAGAAGGAATACGGCAAGGTTTTGGCAATGAAGAGCACTTATATCCTTAACATTTTAGCACTTTTATTTTTTTAAAATTCGCAATGCATTTACTCAAAATCTGGCCTAAACGACACCCGGTATAAAGGCGTTAAATGAGGGTTGGGAGTAGAAAGTGCACGTTTACATGGTATTGTTAATGGTGAATCGCTTTGAAATGTATTTTGTTGCATACTATGCATATTTTACTACCAAACTACACCAATTTTAAAAACATTAGGGCAATTTGAAAATTTGGTGTTTGTAATCATGTCAACTAGGGAAAATATACGCCTTATCGCTAGAAGTTCTTTAATGTAATATGATAAATAGAATCTTATATTCATACTCCTGTATTATTGAATTTATTCAACTCGTTGCGAAAACGCGATAAAATGCTCGACAAGTCTCGCATTTTATCACTTTGTCTCATTTTGTTTTTATAAATTCAATAATATGAGCACACATGTAAGATCCTCTATATATTTTATTTAAACAGGTTATGGTGCATCGCAGCTGAGAACAGAACATATAAAGAAGAGAACCATTATGCCATTCTAAAATATTTTCTTCAACAAACCTGTCAAATAAAGAGCTGTAGAAAAAAGAACATTTGTTAGTATTTAAAAGATGAAATAATCAGAAACCTGGGTTAGTCTTAGCAGTAAATACAAATGGCCAAGCACACGAGATTTTGATACTGAATACGTCGTCAAAATCAAATACTCAGACGAGTTTGTGCATATGCTCTGAGCCTCAGACTTGGCTAAAATTTAACTTTTCTCATTTTCAGATGTAGAGGTACACTCATTTTTTAGACCTTTAATCCAAACTTGATACGTCAGCATGGGGTTTTATACCAGGCGTTTGCCCATATGGGACAAGTACTAAAACCGCATGTTCTGGCCAGTATACACACGTACTTGTTTTAAGCTCAAATTTATGCCTATTGTTTAAAATATATGAAAAATACAAATTCCCTTAAACACCCCCCCAAAAAAAAAAACAAAAAAAAAAAAACAACACAAAAAACAAAAACAACAAAACAACAGCAACAAAACAAAACAAACAAACAACAACAATAAATGTCATTTACAATCAGCATTTTAAACGGATTTCTATTTTCTAGCTTACCTTAACCAAAGGCTCATGTAGACAGTATAGCACTGGCTCCAGCCATTCATCTACCATCTGTCACCCTTCCATCCATTCTTAAAACCTCTCTTCCCAAATTAACTCAAATTTCATATAAAGAGACTCCTTAGGTTTGGTTAACAAACGTTTGTTCAAATTGTCTTGGTTACATCCATTAAATAAAAATATTCTCCTCTCGTATCAAAATGCCTATAAAGTTGGGTAAATTCTACTTCTTGTACGACAACGGAACTTTCTAAATTGTAAACCTCTTGTCTTACTACTAAAACCTGATAGGGACTTCTTACTTCTTAGTTTCTACTTCTTAGTTTCTACTTCTCACTTCCTACTTCTTAGTTCCTACTTCTAACTTTTAAGTTCCTACTTTTTAGTTCCTAGTTCTTATTTCTGAGTTGTAATTTGGGAGTTGTATGAATGAATGATGAATGACTGTATAGATACATGTCTGTCTGTCTGTACGTCTGTCTGTCTGTCTGTCTGTCTGTCTGTCTGTATGTATGTATGTATGTATGTATGTATGTATGTATGTATGTATGTATGTATGTATGTCTTTACCGCCAGCCGTCTGCACATCCTGGCCATATGTCTGTCTTTCTGCCTGTACCTACTTTTGTCTGGCTGTCTGTCCATCTGGCTGGTTGACTGATTGGATGTCGTTCAGTCTGTGTATCTAGCTGTTGGTTCGTCTGTCCATCCGTATGTGTCTGTCCTTCTGTCTGTCTGTCCATCAGTCACAAAAATACATACAAGCTTTCAGACAGGCAGGCAGAGAGACAGACAGACATAGAGACAGACAGACATGGAGACGGATTATACACACAGACGGACATACACTCATGCACGTACATATCAACTGAAGAATGTGTTTTCATGTGTGTGTATATGCGGAAACGTTACTAAGTACACCCGTACATGCATACATATATACAAACAGACAAAAAGAGAAGACAGAATCACACATACACGTAGACAGGCAAACAGGAAGGGACTCCTTACTGCGTAGTTCCTTCTTCTTAGTTCCTACGTTTTATTTCTTTCTTCTTAGTTCCTACTTCTTAGTTCCTATATGTCTGTCCTTCTGCCTGTACGTACTTCTGTCTGGAAGTCCGTTTGACCGTCTGTCTGGCTGGCTGGATAGTTGGCTAACTGAATGTTGTTCTGTCTGTGTCTAACTGTCTGATTTGTTCGTCTGTCCATCCATATTTGACTGTCCATCCATCTCTCCATCGATCGCATAAACACATGCAAGCTCTCAGACAGACAGGCAGACAGACAGATAGAGACAGACAAACACTGTTACATGTACACATCAACTGAAGAATATGTGCTGTTGTGTTTGTGTGTGTATGTATTTGCGCACGTTACTAAGTACACCGTACATGCATACATAAACACACACACACACACACACACACACACACACACACACACACGTATGACTTTTTAGTTCTTAGTTCCTACTTCTTACTTCTTTTCTTAGTCCCTACTTCTTAGTTCCTAGTTTTTAGTCCCTACTTCTTAGTTCCTAGTTCTTAGTTCCTACTTCTTACTTCCTACATATTACTTCTTAGTTCTTAGTTATTACTTCCTAGTTCCTACTTCTTATTTCTGACTTTTCTCGCAAACCGTATATGCGATTGAAAAAATACTCACTGGTTTTAATGTGTAACCCAGAATTGGTATGAATCAGTCGTTAATTGGACTGCACTATCACGCGACGCTGCTACTGACGTCACATTCAGCATCCAGCACCTTTCTGCACATTTAAATGAAGCTTTTTGATTATTTTTATGTTTAAACTGTGGCGTGTATGATACCACTAATATCACGAAAAACATTTATAGACTTTTTCTAATTAAAAGTTATTGATAACCTCAATGTTTGGACAATAAACGTCAAATTTGAGCATCAATATTTATAGCTCCTTTTTAGTAATCTCCATAAGTTACCGTTATGCACGCTTTCATTACTGATATTGACTACATACACTGGCGTCATGTAGTGAAGACGTTTTGATGTAAACCATGGCAGGAGATCTGCTGTCATGTAGTCGAGAACGTCTTAAAAATTACGTTAACGTCACTTGCACAATACAAAAGACACGCGATACAAGCGTAATTGATGCATTATCTGTCATCTGTGTATGCCCTAAGCCTCTTCCAATAAAACCAGACATAAAAATCGAAACTTTGAAAGGCCCAATATGTTGAATTTTATTACTAAGCTATAGTAATCTGGGTGGATGGGGTATGCCAGTATTTTTAAAGGGGTATAATTTTGAGCATACCGAGCTATCAATTAATTTCTAATTGTTTCATGATGAATGTGCAATCCTGAAAGGAGCAACCGACGCAAAGCTGTTGAGTCAGGAACCAAAACTAACGTCGCGTGTTAACTTGCAGCTGAATTTGTGTCCTTCAAAATCGACCACCCCACTCCACTTCTTAAAACGGATACTTTTTCAATACCTTAAAGTAAATTTACAACCATAAATTTTCTAGGACACACTACAAGCTTGTCGGACAATGATAGTCTCGCTGACATTCTCAGGGTTTGTGGAAAAGGATTTAATCTGGGTGATGCGTTAGTAGTAATGGATGTCACTCTGGGTACGCCGATTTTTAAGCCTGAAAAGAACTTAGAATTTTTCAGGCTAAAAATTTGGCATACCCAGAGATGACTATTCTAGTAGGCTTGAGTGACTAGCTGTGAATAACTTAGTTTATTTTTGGGATTATTCTAGTTGGGTCTAGGATTGTGATAGTTTCCTGGGCTATTGGGAAATGACTTAGTTTATTTTTGAGAACTATTCCGGCTGGGCCTATGATTGTGATAGTTTCCTGGGCTATTAAGGAATAACTTAGTTTATTTTTGGGATTATTCTGGCTGAGTCTATAATTGTGATAGTTTCCTGGTCATATCCACTGGTTGGCTTATGATAATGATAGTTTTTTGGGCTATTGGGGAATAACTTAGTTTATTTTTGGGGATTATTCTGCTTGGGGCTATGATTATGATAGTTTCCTGGGTTATTGAGAATAACTTAGTTTATTTTTGAGAACTATTCTGGCTGGGCCTATGATTGTGATAGTTTCCTGGGCTATTGGGGAATAACTTAGTTTATTTTTGGGATTATTCTAGCTGGGTTTATGATTGTGATAGTTTCCTGGTCATATCCACTGGTTGGCTTATGATAATGATAGTTTCCTGGGCTAATGGGGAATAACTTAGTTTATTTATGGGTATTTTGGTTGGGTATGTGATTGTGATAGTTTCCTGGGTTATTGAGAATAACTTATTTTATGGGTATTTTGGTTAGGTCTATGATTGTGATAATTTTCTGGTCATATCCACTGGTTGGCTTGTGATTATGATAGTTTCCTGGGCTGTTGGGGAAATAACTTAGTTTATTTTTGAGGTCTATTCTGGTTGGTCTATGATTGTGATAGTTTTCTGGTCATATCCACTGGTTGGCTTGTGATTATGATAGTTTCCCGGGCTATTGAGAAATAACTTAGTCTATTTGAGAGTTACTCTGGCTGATCAATGATTGTGATAGTTTCCTGGGCTGTTGGGGAAATAACTTAGTTTATTTTTGAGAACTATTCCGGCTGGGCCTATGATTGTGATAGTTTCCTGGGCTATTAACGAATAACTTAGTTTATTTTTGGGATTATTCTGGCTGGGTCTATGATTGTGATAGTTTCCTGGTCATATCCACTGGTTGGCTTATGATAATGATAGTTTTTTGGGCTATTGGGGAATAACTTAGTTTATTTTTGGGGATTATTCTGCTTGGGGCTATGATTATGATAGTTTCCTGGGTTATTGAGAATAACTTAGTTTATTTTTGAGAACTATTCTGGCTGGGCCTATGATTGTGATAGTTTCCTGGGCTATTGGGGAATAACTTAGTTTATTTTTGGGATTATTCTAGCTGGGTTTATGATTGTGATAGTTTCCTGGTCATATCCACTGGTTGGCTTATGATAATGATAGTTTCCTGGGCTAATGGGGAATAACTTAGCTTATTTTAGGGGTATTTTGGTTGGGTATGTGATTGTGATAGTTTCCTGGGTTATTGAGAATAACTTATTTTATGGGTATTTTGGTTAGGTCTATGATTGTGATAATTTTCTGGTCATATCCACTGGTTGGCTTGTGATTATGATAGTTTCCTGGGCTGTTGGGGAAATAACTTAGTTTATTTTTGAGGTCTATTCTGGTTGGTCTATGATTGTGATAGTTTTCTGGTCATATCCACTGGTTGGCTTGTGATTATGATAGTTTCCCGGGCTATTGAGAAATAACTTAGTCTATTTGAGAGTTACTCTGGCTGATCAATGATTGTGATAGTTTCCTGGGCTGTTGGGGAAATAACTTAGTTTATTTTTGAGGTCTATTCTGGTTGGTCTATGATTGTGATAGTTTTCTGGTCATATCCACTGGTTGGCTTGTGATTATGATAGTTTCCCGGGCTATTGAGAAATAACTTAGTCTATTTGAGAGTTACTCTGGCTGATCAATGATTGTGATAGTTTCCTGGGCTGTTGGGGAAATAACTTAGTTTATTTTTGAGGTCTATTCTGGTTGGTCTATGATTGTGATAGTTTTCTGGTCATATCCACTGGTTTGCTTGTGAATATGATAGTTTCCTGGGCTATTGAGAAATAACTTAGTTTATTTTTGACTGCTTTGTAATAGTTCCCTGGGCTATTGGGAATAACTTAGTCTATTTGAGAGTTACTCTGGCTGATCAATGATTGTGATAGTTTCCTGGGCTGTTGGGGAAATAACTTAGTTTTATTTGAGAGGTATTAAAGATTCTGCTGTGGTGATATATAAAATAATTTAGTTAATTTTAGCTTTGAAAATCACTTAGTTTTATTTGAGAGGTATTAAAGATTCTGCTGTGGTGATATATAAAATAACTTAGTTAATTTCAGCTTTGAAAATAACTTAGTCATTTTAAGGGGGATAAAGATTCTGCTGGGATGAGATATAAAAAAAACATTTGATTTTTTCATCCGATCAAATATATTCCATAAGTTCAGAAAAAAATCCTCAGTCAAGATTACTAGTTCTCAAACTATTTTGATATGCAGAACTACTAGAATTTTTTCATCCGATCAAAAAGTTTCCATTAACCAAACTACTGAAATTTTCACAATGTTGCAGGAGAAATCACTAGCAAAAAAAAATTGACAAGCAAAACTATATAAATTTTTTCACAAAGTGTCAGGCGAGACTACAATTTTCGCTAGGCCTAAAGTGCAGGCGAGACTACATTTTTTTGAAAAAAAATTGCAAGAAATATCAGGCACTGTATAAACAGCACCATTACTCCCCCAGTACTATCCTAACCTCGGAATCCCTGGCGATTGAAACTGTCTCAAATACAAGTCAAATTCCTGCATGTCTCTATGGACCAGAGAATTTGAGGTGGAGCCACTCCAACCCGAAGGTAGAAATTATCACAATCATACACCAGCCAGAATGGCCTAAAAAGTTATTCACAGCTCAATGCTCAAGCCTACCAGGGATTGATTGGAGAGAGGGTATAAGTCAAATTGTCAAATGTGTAGGTGTGGAAACTCCACATTGTGGAGATGTGGAGATGTGGTGGATCCACATTGTCAAGATGTGGAGATGTGGTGGATCCACATTTTAAGTGTGGCGGTCCACATATAATTCGTATTTATCCAAGAATGAACGTAAATCTCCATTATTCTGACCCACAATATATCTGCATTTATTCACATTTGAAATGTGGGAATCCACATTGCTCCACAATACATCCACATTGCTCCACATTACATCCACATTCAAAATGTGGAGATGTGGTGGACCACATTGCATCCACATTTCACATGTGAAGGTCCACATTGCATCCACATCTCAAGCGATATGGACACATTCATCAACATCTGATCATTAAACCCCAATACTATTACATGCCAATGATGATTATCTAAGATATCAACAGAAGCTCTAACTTAATCATAAGATAGATACTAGCTATCAAATATGACTTCATGCAAGAATCTAAAAAAGTGTAATTCTTAAATACTTTCAAGCAGCCTAATCATATCTAAGTACACACTTACTCTAGATAAATTGACTAAGTTATTTTCAAAGCTGAATTTGACTAAGTTTTTTTTATATATATCATCACAGCAGAATCTTTATCCCCCTTAAAATGACTAGGTTATTTTCAAAGCTGAAATTAACTAAATTATTTTATATATCACCACAGCAGAATCTTTAATACCTCTCAAATAAAACTAAGTTATTTTCAAAGCTGAAATTAATTAAGTTATTTTATATATCACCACAGCAGAATCTTAAATACCTCTCAAATAAAACTAAGTTATTTCCCCAACAGCCCAGGAAACTATCACAATCATTGATCAGCCAGAGTAACTCTCAAATAGACTAAGTTATTCCCAATAGCCCAGGAAACTATTACAAAGCAGTCAAAAATAAACTAAGTTATTTTTCAATAGCCCAGGAAACTATCATAATCACAAGCCAACCAGTGGATATGACCAGAAAACTATCACAATCATAGACCAACCAGAATAGACCTCAAAAATAAATTAAGTTATTTCTCAAAAGCCCAGAAAAGTATCACAATCATAGGCCCAGCCAAATAGACCTCAAAAATAAACTAAGTTATTCTCAATAGCCCAGGAAACTATCATGATCATAGACCCAACCAGAAGAGACCTAAAAAACTAAGTTATTCTCCAATAGCCCAGGAAACTATCACAATCATAGACCCAACCAGAACAATCCCAAAAATAAACTAAGTTATTCACAGCTTGTCACTCAAGCTTACCAGGAGAGTCATCTATGGCTCCATTTTTAGCCTGAAAAATTCTAAGTTCTTTTCAGGCTTAAAAAAATTGGGCCATAGTGACATCCATTACTACTTGCGTTTTCAAAGTCCTTATGTATGTATGTATGTATGTATGTATGTATGTATGTATGTATGTATGTATGTATGTATGTATGTATGTATGTATGTATGTACTCTCTGTCTGTCTGTCCGATTTATGTATGCATGTACGGGTGTACTTAGTAAAACACACACACACACACACACACACACACGCACACGCACACGCACACACACGCACACACACACACACACACTTCAGTTGATATGTATATGTATGTGTGTATGTCCGTCTGCATGTCTGTCTGAATAACGGATTGTCACTATGTCTCTCTGTCTGCCTGTCTGCCTATCTGAAAACTTGTGTTTGTATGACAGACAGCCAGACGGACGGACATACACATATGGACGGACAAATGAACAAATCAGACAGCTAGACACACAGAAAGAATATTTTTCAGTCAGTCAACCAGCCAGATGGACAGACAGCCAGACAAAAGTACGAACAGACAGAAGGACAGACATATGACCAGGATGGGCGGACGTACCGACGTAAAGGCATACATACATACATATATACATACATACATACATACATACAGAGAGAGAGACAGACAAAAATACATACATATACAGACAAACAGACAGACAGACAGACATATAGCCAGAGACTTACGTACAGACAGACAAACATACAGACTTGTATTTATGCAGTCATAAATAATTAACTCTTTCCTTGTAAGTGGCGACTTTTAGACCTTGATCAGAACTTAAAGAACATCGTGCCTGATCTGGATCCAGACCGTTTGATACGAAAAATAGTGTTCGTGAAAGTGTTTTTTGAATACTGTTAATTTTGAAAAAAACTTCACACAACAACAGCTACATGGAAATTACCCAGCATGCAGAGAGTTAATGACTGTTATTGTTTGGTTGTCAGGACCACACTATAACTGAGACGATCCCTTCTATCAATGGTAGTGGCTACTGTAACAAATTAGCCACCAGAACTAAAGGAGAGAAACCTTAATATGACATCTTTTGAACCATTAACCAAAACTCAAAACAACAACTCCATATATTTTCTAATGCTATCTGCCAAAATTGGACAAACAGTTGCGATGAAAAATACTGCTACCAAAGCTAAAAAAGATTTGTTTGTTTAGCAACATGTCATGTCATCTTGTGCCAGGACTAAGGTAAACCTATGCCAACCTTAAGCTCTTTACAAAAAGGATTTCGGTGACGTAAACATTAGCGTTAAAATTCAAAATTTACATTCTTTTTGAACGTGCTCTGCCCGAGAGCCAATAGAGTGGTCGTTTTGATATATTATTTATTGCTGTTTTCTGTTTGGTTTAAACGCATTTTATTCAAATTAATTTGTACATGGTAAATACAAATTGAAACAATAAGATGAGGATAAGAACGGAAGCATGTAGCTTTTATAGTTCTTCTGTTTTCTGTTTGTGTTTCATCCTAATAAGTTTTTTGAAAATTTGGATAGGACTATTTTATTTAGCGTAGAAAATTCTCAAAAAGTGATACACTATCTGTATTAATGGTTTCTTCACAAAATGGTGAACACTTGCCTTAAGCGACCATTCACAAATAGAAAAACAAAGATCTTAATGACATATGGTAGCTTAATGAAGGTCGAAAGTATTGCAGAAAGCATTCTGTGATACTTTTGACCTGCATTAAGCGATAATTGGTCTTAAAAACCAACTTTGGTCTTGTATTTGAGTGGCCGCTTATGACAGGTTTCACTGTATGTTAAATGTGATATTCTGAGGCTCAGACACCATATGACACACGTCTAGTCACTGGTTAATAACAATTCTAATCAAGAAACTTTCAGATGATAATTACAAAACTAATCACAATTACGCTCGCGTCAGGTTGGTTGCTCATTGCAATAATAATTTAATTGATTTATTCAGAAGTACAATATGAGATCAAATTATGGAAGACACACATGTACGAAAACTGCAAATACATTGTTTTCACAAGAAAACAAGCATGATCAGACGGACGAGTTTATAGCACTAAACAAGATAACAAACAAAAATCGAACAAAGCCTGTGAATTTTATACCATTTCCTACTACCATTGTATACATTTATGTTTGCGCACACAGCGTATGGCAATATATAAACGTAATCAATTTGCTGCTTCTTATTACGTTAAAAGGAACGTTTTATGCCTTGAGCACAAGAATGCGAGCCAGCGCAATGTCACCAGCGTCTTAGCTATTAACAATATCAAAGTATATTATAAGATCAATGATAAAAACCACCATCGACTTTTGCCTTTTTCCTAGTTGATCCAGTTGTTCCTGAAGTGTTATCCTAGAACACGTTTGATGTGGCACGAGTAAGCAAAATCATGCAGTATGCATGCGCTGATGGCGTGATCCTACAAAGCATAATGATTCAGTGATTTTCTGGCCAAGGAAACCTTAAGGCTAAGAAATATCTCGAACAAGAGTGGTTCTGTACTTCGATAGGTGCATGATAATATCATATGACTATACATGTTTTCAAAGAAACTGGTAAATAATCGTAAATCTGTTATAAAATGTTAAGGCTAGGAGGTATGGTTGCAAAAGCTTGATGAACAAATATTCGAAAGGTGAAAAAATATATATCTTTAAAATATATTGACCTAAACTATAAAATTTCTTGTCACACATACTGTACATTAAATAATATAACAACATATTTATAAATGGTCACAATAAATATATTAACGACACATGCTACTAAATACTTCTAACATTGAAATATTTTCAAAACATTGCATACAATTTGTTTTATGCATGGACTGACTATGGTATATTTTGGCAATTCCCCCCTAAAGGATTTCGATTTGAGTAAATTATATATTAAAAATCTGACATTGAAAACCATTTTTTTTTGTTTTTATTTCATGGACTATCATTTTACATCATAAATAAAATCGGGGGTAACCGTACATATTATCTTTCAGGAGGGCCAAATTTAACCCCACCCCCACAAATTTCGAGGATAATCAATATGAAACGTTAAGGAGTGTAATTTCACTTATATAATTCCATATTACTTGTATGAAGTAATTTTGCATTACAAGGCTAAAAAAGAGAAGAGAAAAAACAACAATTTGTAATAAGTGCCCACACAGGAATCGACCCTGGTCCTCTGGTTACAGTCTGACACGCTAACCACTATGCCACGATGTCAATTCGTGCGTTGCTCGAAATAACCGTATATATTGGACAGACAATCCCAGTATCGGCCATATTCGTATTCGGATACAGGTTTAAACTTTGAAATTGTGTACAGTGTTGATGTCAGCTGTTATATCTATCTAGTGTTTGGTACTGAGACGATAAGTTCTGACGGAGGGTAAATAGATATTTCGGACATATTTTTGTTACTTTCTTTTGTCAAGAAAATATGGAAACATCCATCTGAAAACTGTATTGATTCAAATTCATAAATGGTTGGAAAGATTGGACCCCGATGTAGGAATAATCCGCATGGGAATTAACCACAATTGTCTTTGATAGATGTGAAAACAAAGTCATAAATGACCACAGTTAGCTGTGCTTCAATATCAGTTACATGAGTATAAATCAAATTTATCTTTTTATAAGAAAAGTAAATCTTAAACTTCCTGTGTTTCACAACCAATCAGTTTGCAGAGAAATTTAAAATTTTAGCCAAATTAATCAGATAATTTGTCAATATTTGCAATATCTATTAAGTAAATCATTAAGTAAATTAGTGACCTGTAACTGGTTAATATGACCAATTTCTAAGAAGGAGGAGAAAACTATAAGTATGTCAAAGTTCATATATTATAATTATAAAGAAATTAAATGGTTCACTCGCTACGCTCGTTCCCATTTAATTTCTTTATAATTGTAATATATGATCTATATCATATATACTTGACAGCAAAAGAAACGCATAATTTTCATTACTTATTTAACATTTGGAACCATAATGAAATTTACCCTTAATAATAATAGTATGTTTGTCAGGACTCATTCGCTATTTCCAGGCCACTTTATTCCACGTTACACAGTAAATTAAAAGCTTTTTAGATTAAATGTAAAAACGCCAAAAAAGTGCTGTGCATTGAAAAAGACATGTTTCGAATCCAGATTTACTTCATATTGCCAGAGAACAATGTAACAAATTAGAAAACGGTATAAAACTTTTAAATCATAGCTGTAGGGGATTTACTACAGATCCAAAAATCTTAAGATTTTACATCTTTACATTGATCTTGAATTTAGTTCGAAAACCTTGAGATGCAAGGAAGTCTGGTACATTATGCATGGTATCAAGTGAGGTACTGTCCAACAAAACCATTTTAAACAGCAGTTTTGACACTAATGTTTCTGTCAAATACACACTTCCGGTGTATTGTTTGACAATGCAACTCGTACACATTGGTTTCCCTTGCATAATTCTGGACAATTTAATCTTCAGAAGTAGACTGTATATCCTGATAAAGACGCAGAGAGATTTTCATTAAAAAAACGCTCTGTGGTTTTGGGTATACAACATCTCGAAGTTCGCTTTCATTATCAATTATCTTATAACACACAGTTATCTCCCTTTACAAGCTTTGCATTGAAAAGCCAGCCGTTTACGATGCATTGGTTTATGCACAATGTTAAACATATCATTGGTATACTATCCTTAAAATTTATTTTATACAAAACACACAATGATCAAAATATGCGTTTCTTTTGCCGTTAAGTATACTTATAGTTTACTCCGCCCCTGCCTGTGCTACACAACCAATCAGTTTGCGCAGAAATTACAATTTCAGTTTGCGCAGAAATTAAAATTTTTGGCCAACTTAATCACATATTTTGTCAATATTTGTAATATCTATTAAGTAAATCATTAAGTAATTTAGTTAAAGTGGTTGATGTGACCAATTCCAAAGGAGGAGGAGAAAACTGTAAGTAGGTCATAGATAAAATATTACAATTATAAAGAAATTAAAGATGGTTCACTCGCTACGCTCGTTCCCACTTAATTCCTTCATAATTGTATTAATGATCTAAAGTTTGCGCAGAAAATTAAATTTGTGGCCAAATTAATCACATATTCTATCAATATTTGTATTATCTATTAAGTAAATTGTTATGTAAATCCGTTAAGTGGTCAATGCGACCCTTTCCAAAGGAAATCGGGAGGAGAAAACCATTGATAGGTCGTAGCTCACATTTTACAATTTTAAAGAAATTAAGTGGTTCACTCGCTACGCTTGTTCCCTCTTAATGCCTTTATAATTGTAATATGTTCCCTATAACCTATACATACAGCATTACCTGTAGCACTGTCATTATAAGGATTAGTTTAGTTGGATTGTTTAAATGGTTCTCATCATATTTTTTTTATACCTTTACAAGGAATATTTCACAACAGTCACAGAATAGCAGATACATATGGTCAACTAAATGTGATGAAACCAATATAAGAAACTGATGTGAATATAAAAAATAATATTTGAAAATATATGAAGAACACACGTACCGCGGTTTCCCTTTTCGGCAATTTAAACACTATATTCATACAATCATGTAATTGCCTTACCACAATGTATGTAAGCATCTGTAATACCGACAGGTTTTCGCGGTCCTGCATAGCAATACGGTATGTAAATGAGGATAGCCGCATGATTGCATAAGCCTTTAGGGTGCTAACCTGTTTGCCAGGTTTAAGTACATGTATACTCACGAGAAGCACGTGGCTGAACATGAAGTGAGCGAGATGAGCCGCTCATCTTGGCATTCATGGCCAGACACTGGAGTGAACAGACGTCACTATTACATACAGAGAAGAACTCACAGGTGTGAAATAGCTATCTTCAGAATAGTCTGATAAATCTACAGAGGTTGACGACCCAGTGTTTATCCCCTCCCTGTTCTAACTACAGACCTACAGCGAGCTTTTCCTGGAAGCTATACAGAGAACCAGTGACTCAAACTGTATTGTGGCATTACACCCCAAGCCCTGGCCGGTTTTCACAACAATAGTAAAGAACGACGTCTAGGGCCACTTAGAACCAGTTTTTTGTGTGTGAATAAACGTTTTTCGTCAGTTTCATACATGTGAGATACAGTCCCCCTGTTCCCAAACGCTAATATGCCATTTTCAGAGAAAATAGGTCGCGTGCATATGAAACAAAGCGCCATTTTATTTAGCCAATCAGAAACGATGTAATTCAATTGGTTACGCCCATATATATATATATAAAGAGTGAGAAATAGGCTAATGCACCAAACGAAATATCTTTCCTGTGGCACTGGATCCAGTAAAGGATGCTAAATTGATTTGAGAAATAAATATAAACGGATATAAATCAAAAAACAGTGCTAAAATTATTTTGAAACTAAGCCCTTTCCGCTTTCGACTTCATCAGAGTTTCAAGACACATTAGATGAGTTGGATAGTTAACAACATATAACTATATACATGAATTATGTAATTATTTACGCCCAAAAAAGGGCCCAGTCTTATGCGTGGATTTTCACAAACATGACTGCACAATATTTCTGAATTAAATACAGCGCACAAAATATTCATTCTGGCAACACAGTGTGCAAAAATTGCATTCTGGCAAGAAATGTCTTGTATGAAAATTTGTGTAGAACAGAAGTCTAAAACATATATATATATATATATATATATATATATATATATATATATATATATATATATATATATATATATATTTTTTTTTTTTTTTTGCAAACAACACACTGTCCGACGGGGGCATTTTCATTAGGTTTCATTAGGTACGCATTGCTGAAGTAAGTGCACTTGCCCGTATATTTGCACACGAAATGCAACCAGTCTGTGTCTGAAAGTTTATATCCATTTTTTCAGAAAGATTGATTTACTGATACAGCAGGCAAATAGCCGATCGTTGTGTGTATTTCAACAATTTAATGAAATTTTAAACCGCAGTAGAAGTTTGTTGTGATAGAACATTGTTAGACTTCCCAATGGCCGCAGTTGGCTGTTTTGGCAATTATTTTTCACGATAAACGTGATCACTGTAACTTTGTGAATTGCATCATTCAACATTTTCTAAAAAATATTTGAATGATAAAAGAGTAAATTTACTTTGTAATTTTTGTTTAGATTTCAGATTCAGTATGTTTTGCTCGATTTTTCACGCAGCTGTGAATTATCCGCTGTAAACATACTAAAAATCCAACAAATAAGCTGATTTTTCAGCAACTGTGATTTATCAGCTAAAATTTCTAAGATTCAAAACCAGGAACAATATGTTGGAATGTTAATAGACTGATTGTGATCTATCAGCTGTAAACCTTCTGAACAGCTTGTATCTCTCTTCATTGTTTATATATAATGCAGCAGTTATTTTGTGGACGTCCTAAGTGTTGTTGCAAGCTTAAAGGGATACTTCAACCATTTTATAATTAAGTCAGCTGTTCAAATCAATTTTGCTGGGGAGGATGAGTTAAGGGAATATCCAGATGTTGGAACTAGAGTAGCGAAAAACATAGTATGGTTTCGAGAGGAGAATTTCCAAATAACACCTGCAAATATCTATGATATTCATAAACTAAAGACACCAAAAAGACTACTACAGCTTATAGATGTTACAGATCGGCTAAACATGCAAAAGGCCACAGTCGGCCAACCAATCAACCACAAGACTCTTTCCCAATTTATGAATGTTGACCAACCAAACAGAATGTATAGTGACAATCAACAACAGGTGCCATGTCCAGCTACACCAGTTCAAGCACAGGCACAACCTTCACCACAGCTGGTGGATTTTTCATCACCATATCAAGTAGTTTATCAACTAACAGCCCAGCATCAACTGACAACAAAATATTAACCAGGGTACAGTGACAGCCCACAGCAGAGTTCATTTCCAGCATACTGTCCAAGTGCAGGCACAGCCTCCGCGGCAGCTGATGAGTTATACTTCATCATATCAAATCAACCGACACCACAGTATCAACAGACAGCACATTATCAACAGATTGTGCCGTATCATTTGTCAACGCTGCGTCAACTGACAACACCATGTCAACTGACAGCACAGTATCAACCGAAAACACCCTATAAACCAACAGCGCAGTATTAACTGACAACACAGTATTAACCCTTGGCACAGTATCAGTCGACAGTTCAGTATCAACCAAATCAGTTTCAAGTACTGAGACAGAAACATACTAGGCATATAACAGCTGAACCGAGTAAGCCACCAGTATTACCCAAAAATTTAGTATTTGATGGGAAGAATAATTGGACATTATTCAAACAAAAGTTTGAGAGCTATGCAACTGATGCAGGTTGAACTGACGAGAGGAAACAGACATACTGATTTGGGGAGTCAAAGGTAAAGCAGCTGTTTTTTGTTCTGCTAATTAACATGAATGAGAACTCGTCATACAAGCATCTGATGTCTGAATTTGATAAGAGATTCAAGAGGGAAGAACTACCTGCCACCCTTCAAGCCCGTTTCTAAAATGAATGTCAGGATAAAGATGAAACCCTACGTGACTGGGCTGACAGGGTTTTGATATTGGCTGCTAAAGCCTACAAAGATTTACCAGAGACTTGGATAATAGACATGCTATAATCAGAATTTGCATAGAATGTTTAGATCATGATGCTGGATAGAACGCCTGCGTACAGGAGCCTATCACCTTTGATGAGGCCATGGACAAAACAGAGTGGTGGTTCCAATGCAGTAACAAGACCTCTAAATCATGGCGCCCATTATCAAAGACAACCAAATCTGATCATCCATTTAATGCATACATATGTAAATCATATGGTTGCTATGACACAGATTCCTGTTCAGATGACGATGGTGAGAGAGAGGAATATTTATTAAATAAAGTAAGTACCAAACAGAGAGCTAGCCCCCATCTTCAATTTGTAGAACAGATTCGGGTCTTATTCCTAGAAACGAATTACCGCAGCCGGGAACAAGCACTCCAGGATTAGCAGAGGTTGCTAGACAAATGTCCAAGGTGCCAAATGAAATGTCAACTCTTTGCAGTAATGTCTCTTATCTTACATCAGGGATCAATAATATGCTGTGTGAAATGGATAATGGTGGAAGTGCAATGCTACAAAATCTAGTTGTTTTACTTGTGGTAGCCCTCAACATTTGGCTAAAGAATGTCCGTCTAGACTATGAAGAGGTCCAGAGGAGGGGGCTGTTCGATTCAAAGACAGCCTGCCAAAAGCAAACGTGACAAAAAGTGGCCGGATCCTCTCCCCAGTAAAGAACAGCCAAATGCATTGGGCAGACCAAAAAGCACTGGTGATGCAATCTCCGCAGCTGGAGACTCGTAGCCAATTTTTTGTAAAGACAAAACAACGAAAAATAAGGCAGTCTCCACAGCTGGAGACCAAGGGCCAACAGAGTAAACAGATTTACAGCAAAATGGGAAACAGTTTCTGCAGCGGATGGCAAAGGCCATTCAAAGGAATCAGAGAAATGTGAAACAGTCTCTGCAGCTGGGGTCTGTGGAGTCAGAGACAAAAAAACATCAGATTAAGGAGATAACAAAACAATTTGTAGTACAGTCTCCGCAGCTGGGATTGATGATCATCTACAATCTGAGAACGTACATAATCAATATAGGCCAGATAATAACGAATATCAACCACAGCTGGTTGATACTTCATGCCTCGACAACACTGTTGCTACTTTAGATGCTATGAAGTATCCAAGGTCAGAAAACGTACAGAACCAACATTGTTTGGTCAAACCATATCCGCATCTGGATATTAGGACTTACCAACCGCAGTGGGTTGATACTTCACGTCAATAAAGTTCAGAGTGAACATACGTCACTATGATATACAGAGAAAAGCTCACAGGTGTGAAGCAGCTATCTTCAGAATAGTCTGATAAATCAACAGCGGTTGGCGACCCAGTATTTTATCCCCTCCCCGTGCGGACTAAAGGCTTACAGAGAGATATTCCTGGAAGATATACAGTGTACAGAACCAGTGAGTAGTACTGTATTTGTGGCATTTTACCCCAAGCCCTATACTGTTTTCCAAACATAGCGAATCCTCGAAGTGAGTAGGCGTTCACCCATTGGTGGGAAATTTAAGCTCAATGTTGGATGAAGCCGGATTGAAAATTGACAACCTTATTTACGATCACAATTTGAAAAAAAAACCCAGCTCTATGGTACCAACTTCTCATTCTGCAACTACATTATATGAGCCGCCGCATTAAATTTCCAACAATTTGACATTTTGACATGTGTAGACTTGGACAAGTCTCTGCAGCCTCCTTTTAAGCTTAGAAACTCCAAATGATGTTCAGTCAGTAGCTCAACAATCATAAAATACTCAAGCGACTAGCAAAGGCTCTGATCAGACTGCGCGTATGCGCAGGCTGATCTGAGGCTTTTCTGGTCGCACATACCACATTGTTGGAAACCTCGTGCCACGGCTCATTATAATGTTTTGCTCTGTTCTCAAGAAAAATATTCCTGCTGCCATATCTACATATTTTCAAGAAAGGGCTGGGGGAACTCAACCCCTTATATCTCACCAATTTTAGGCAGACTATTTTCTCGTTGTATCACGTTAACCACCACAAAATGAGATGTCCTGTTTTAGGCGTTATGCATTAAAATCAACTTAAAATTCATTCGTGAAAAAGTCAAACTTTTAAACTGTGATTTTTGCAATAATTTTCGTGCCTATGAATGGACATGCTTGCCAAATTATTCAAAGGACATTCGTAATGATGTTCAAACAACGGACAAAGGGGAGATAAATACGGCTTAAACACTAAAATGTTTACCAGCCATCGACGAACATGGAACTCAGGTATACAACCAAAACATATTTTGAAAAGAAACTCAAAAGAGTAGTCTCAGTTTGAACCTACGCCTCACCAAAAGACCATAAAAACTGACATGATCTCTCAAAATAATTCAATTTTGTGATGTGATGGCCCCTGAAATGTAATTATCATTCAAACATTCTTCATACAACCCCATTACTTTCTTTCTGAAAACCCATGCAATGTTCTGTATCTTATACTGCTCAACATACGACACGAATAGGCAAAGTTAATCAATCCCTTCCAAACCTTCACAAGTATTACTTGACTTTTCGCTTTCTGTAAAGGCGGCGCCCCATGAATGCGTAATCAGGACTGGTCAACTTTAGACATAGGTGAAAGCTGAAAATGAGGCGTGGTTTTATTCAAAAGTAACTGTATCATCTTGCGCCATTACCTCAATATAGACACAAAATACATTATTTAGTCCTTTAAACGCCAGCAAAATAACTGCATCTGAAAATGTCTATGTAACATAGGCAAACAGGCAAACATTGTGGACCCAGATCAGACTGCTCCTACAGGAGCAGTCTGATCTGGGTCCACACTGTTTGTCTATGAGGCTTCAAATATTTTAGTGGACGACAAAAGCATACATTTTGTGATTATGCGCTTTAAGGGTTAATAAATGTGAGTTCAGTGTGTATACGGTTAGGATTTTCCTGAAATGCACGCACGTTTGCGCGGCTCAAAAAGCTTATTTACTCTTTACCAAATTATAAATAAAACATGATTTCCCTTCCTTAGAAGATGAAATAGCCGAACCACACCCAGATATGAATATTAAAGTTGCCGCCTTTACAGTAAGCGAAAAGTGAAGTAATAGTGCCATTTTCATCTGAGCTCACGCATATATTTTACCAGACTGTTTTAAAATATAATATTGAATGTTTTACCGCCGTCTTCATTTGCGGTTGTCATTAGTTCTCGGAGGGCAATAGAAATGAGGAAGTCTATCTTAGTAAGTTATTACCATGATTACACGGTCACTGTGATGTATATATTTTTGTTGATTTAAATCATTTCAAAACGTGCACATACCTAAACTTGCTTTTTATGTTTTTCGCATTTTAGGGGTAACTTTATTATTACGTTTTATTTTAACAAAATGTGTTCACGATGAAAGTTGCTGAGGAGAATTGATGTCAAAGTTTCAGGACCCAAGATACTGTAGATACAACGTAACGCTGTGCATAGATGTCATCTTTGAGAATTTGTTCGAAACTAGCAAAAAATGTTGCATTGTACCGCACGCTTTTGATGGTTTGTTTAGATAAACCCCACCTGATACGCTCGTTGGAGGTGAAACGGCTACACAATATAAATCTTCATTTACCTAAGAAAAAAGTCATCGAAACTACTCAAAAAATGAGACTCATAGACATGAGTTATGATGAGTTCGAATTTTTGAAACCACCAAGTTTAGCCTACATGAAAATTCAGTTTTAAGACTTGCGGAACCATGGATTCAGACTACTGATATTGAAGTTCCGTTGTGCATCACCAACGAGTAATTACGGTAAAGGACAAAAACACAGCTGATGTTGATAATTACTAAGCATTGAATTCAATAAAAATAAAATTGAAAAGTTATAGAGCAGTGTACTCGAAGAAATATAGATTCTTGCAGTTTTTACAGCAAAATACGTGGGGCATTTGGAAATTTCTCAGCATGGCATCATAACTCCACAATGCGTTGATAAAATGCTATCGAACAATACATTTTCGGAAACTGGAATTCAACGGCTACTTGATGGCTTAATTTTTGTCGAAATAGGACTCGGCGTGCACGTGCAGCGCATGCTCAAAATGTGTAGGGTGTATACACTGGCTAAAATTTAAGCAAAATATTTGTAAAAAACGAAGGAAAATTGGGGACCTTATTTACGATCATGGTTTGACAAATTAATGATTTGGTGCCAGCCTTAGTTTTATTAGAATATATTATGCGATTATTGCTGACACGACTTACACCATTACATTCGGAAAATGTTGACTGAAAGAGAAATGGTAAAATTTCAAAAATGGGACTTTTGCGATTTTTCTTTATACTTTTACTATAAATTGTGTTATTACAGGAACACGAAAAATGCCTATTGAGTATATGTTGTGTTTTATTTGTAGCGAACAATACATAAAACTTGTTTCGTCATGCAAAGTGTGGCTTTTATAGTTCTGTATTCGAGAAAATTATTCCTAATACCACTACCTTTACTTTCAAGAAATGGGTGGGGAACCTTAACCCCTCACATTTCGTCGACGGCATTTGAACTTCTCATGGTATCGCGTTAAACTATCACAAAATTGATTGATTTCTACTCTCAAGGTATTTTACTTTTTGGTTTGCCACTGTTTTCAATTGAAATGAACCAGACCGTCAACTCATTGCTAAACTTACTCTGCCCAATGGGAAGATTATAAGAGTTATCTTCCATTTGTTCTGGTTTACAATAATTCTCTTTTGGCTTTAATACAAAGAACATAAAGTGTGCTTGGCGAAAATACCAACGCACTGCATTTTTAAACTACTGTGGGTTATATTTTCTCAAAATATAATGCATTGTGACATGCGATTTTTAGTCGAAAAAATAACACATTGCTTTGCTTACTAGACGGTTTTCGAATTGCTGTTCTCGTATTTAGTTATAAGAAACATCCAACTCGGGCATCAATCGTATAATAACTATACCAGATTGTAGTCTACCAAATGGTACAAAATTATCTTATTTCATTAACTATTGTTTTGTTTTGTTGATCACTAAAATTAGGTTTTCTGACAATTTGTTTAAATTCATAAAGTTCTGATATGCCTTGTTGCAGAAGTGTTTTAACCCAATGTTATATTTAATAATTAACTCTTAGTGTCTGTGGTAGCAAAACTAGAATGGATATAAAGTTACTTTTAACAAACATAGAAGAATTACAGACTCCCACAATGGGAGTTACAATAAACAACAAGTCAACAACAACAAAACCACCGCGTTAGAACGAACAGCAGCCCAAGCCACCGGGTGGCTTAAATGCCGCAAAAAGTATTATCAAAGAGCAACCAAATTATACAAGAGAGAGAGCTAAAAGAAGATATACAAGAAAGCTTGTTTTTAAAGGCTTTACGTTGCCCCGCAATGATTACAAAAGTTTCAAATTAATTGTAAACTGAAGCAGTCCCATCTTTCTAATCTAACTTCTGTATTTTTAAAAAAGTAAGTGAGTATGATCAGGAAATACCACAATCACAAACCGCAGACAACCCCATGGCACCGCGAGGAAGAGCCACACAGCCATCACGAGACAGCAGGAAGACAAACTAAGCAAAGCAACCATCTCTCTCTTCGTTATCAAGATGATTGCAATACAAGAATGGACATAAAGTAACGTACAACAAAACAAAGAACAATTACAGACTCTCACAATGGGAGTAACGATAAACAAAACGTCAACAACAACAGAACCACCGCCTTAAAACGGTCAGCAGCCTAAGCCACCGGGGCGCTTAAATGCATTTTACTGGTACCAAATCTTCGCCCTAGATTCTGCTGTTGTTGAAGTACACTAAATGTTCAGCTCGCATGGAGGCCTTCTAACTAATACAATGTATAATCGGCATTTTACTTTAGAAAAAAGGGTAATTTATTTCAAATTTTTATGTTTTTCAAACTGATTTTCGGCGATAACTTTTTTGTTCTTAATTTTGGCAAACTATGTTCGCGATAAAAGTTGTAGAGAAAAATAGCGCTAACTTATATAAACGGTTCCTACACCCAAGATGCGGCAGTTAACCCTGCGCATAGATGCAATTTTAAGCACTTTAACCAAAGCGAAGTAAAACTTAGTCAAATTTGTCAGTCAAAAGGTTACATTGCACCGTCCTATTTCACTAACTAAAGCGATGGATGGCTTGTTCGAATATATGGACAAATGCGCCTGATTAGCTCATGCGTTAAGCTAGTGGGGTAATCTCGAAATCGTCCGTTTTAGAGCACGTGCATCAGAGAAAAGATGGAAAGTCATGTAAAACCCTAGCTTCTATACCTACAAAAATCATGCTCAAAGTAGACTCTGCATATGCACGGCAAATTCTACAAGGTCAAGGTCAAAGGGCAAATAATAAATTTTCTTGTAAATGCATCTCCGCATAATTTGTTAGCTGCAGCAACTTCAAACTTTGTACCTGAATACATGTAGGTCACATGATTTAGAGAGTACTGGGCAACATTTTGTGTGACTTTTACCCCAAGGTCATGGTTAAAGATAGTTTTTTTTTCTTGTAAATGCCTTTCCACTTAAATTGTTAGACGTAGCTACTTCAAACTTTGCAGGTACACAGGTCATATGATATAGAGGGTACTGGGCAACGTTTCATGTGACCCTTGACCCAGAGATCAAGGTCAGAGGTCAAATAATGTATTTTCTTACTAAACCATAGGCCATTGCAACTTAAAACTTTTACAGGTGCATAGGTCACATAATGAAGAGTGCGCTTGACATTATTTAGTGTGACTTTAATGGCAAAGTCACGGTCAGAGACTGTATTTTCTTGTAAATGCACCTTCTAAACTGTTGGACATAGCAACTTCATTCGCAGGTGTATAGGTGATGTGGAGGGTACTGGACAACATTTTTTACAAACTAAGCAAAGCAACCAGCTCTCTCTTCCCCATCAAGATGATTGTAAAACTAGAATGGACATAAAGTAACGCACAACAAAACATAGAACAAATACAGAATCCCACAACGGGAGTAACAATCAACAATGAATCAACAAAAGCAAAACCACGCCTTAGAGGATAGCAGCTTAAGCCTATAAGGCCTTAAATGCATTTTACTGGACCCAAATCTTTGCCCTAGATTCTGCTGTTGTTGAGGCACAAATATGTTAAGCTCGCACGGAGGCTTCATAACTATTGCAATGTATCATCATGGAGAAACAATCTAATCAAATTAACACACTATGATGAAACAAACGAAAGGACTCACAACTCACAGATAGTAAAAGCTAAAGAGAACCTCAAGTTAAGCCACGGTGGGCCCAGCTACAGACAAGCATCATGCACCAACCCACCGAAAAAACATTTACGTCAGAACCATCGTTGAGTCTGAGGCCTGACCCCCCTTCGTGCAATTGAAGAGGAAATCATAGCTATTAACCGTGATGGGGTTTAAAATCAGGCATGCAGACTCCAAGTTATATCCAACCTTTAATAACGCTTGAAAATATTTTTGAATTGGTCACTAAAATTAAGTTTTCCAACAATTCTTTTTAATCTATAAACTAAATCACCATAAAACATAGGTTCTGATATGCAGTGTTGCAGGAGAGTGTTTAATTAAATGTTGTATTTACCCTTTAACTCTGAGTGCCTGTTTGTAGAATCCAGAAAATACTTTCGAATTTTATGATATCTATACAATTGTTTTAATAACTTAGCAGTCAAAAATTAGTTTCTATTGTTGAAGTTATCAACATTAGAACACACTTTTACAAAACAAATAAGCTGCTATATATACACCATAGGAAGGGGAGCGAGGAACATCTCCATCAAAAAATGGAAAATTTACTATTTCAAATCAAAAATTATCCTGCTTATCCTAAATTATGCCATTTGATATGGACATGTTCAGGTCCAAAAACGGGGCTTCAGTATCAGAAGCATGTGCATTATTCAACTTAAGTTCAGTGGGACATATCTGACCTACCATTTGTTAAAAATAAGGATTATCAATTTTAACCCTTAATGCGCCAATAACAACAAAAGTCGTCTGCTTTTCTCGTCTGCTGAAATGTATAAGAAGCCTCTATGGCAAACAGTGTGGACCCAGATCAGACTGCTGTTCTAGGTCCACACTGTTTGCTTCTGTACTTAATTCATCAGTAAAGTTAGGCAATTATTTGCAGCAGACGACTTCAGCAGACGACATTTTCAGATGCATATTTTTCTTGGCGCTTTAAGGGTTAAGTAACTCATCTGAATATCTGGAGGTGGAGTTAAAAGGTTCAACAATATCAATTTGATTATTGTCTGGCAGAGACAACATGAAGTCTCTCTCATAACAAAACAAAAGCAAATCTGCAACAAGAGGAACACAATTAGTACCCATTGGAATACCTACATTTTGTCTATATACTTCCTTTTAAATATATTGCCCAAAAGATAATGGAAAGCATTACACATTTTCTGGCATTACCACACCTTATATAGTTTAGGTTTTTCAGAAGTAAAAAAGGGCATTCTTCACATTACAGGCTAAATAACGCAAGCCCTCTCTGTTCATTGTTGTTCAATTAATTCCGTTAGTTTTTCTTTGATTTTTTTTCGAACCTTACAGTACTATCAATGAAACTTTCCATTGCAAATGATTTGCCATTTTTCTTCTAAACCGATGGGAATTTTTATTATATTATCTTGTCACATACTCTCGTCAGAGGCTTTAACGAATCACTGATATATCTATTTTAAATGACGCCAGAGATAAAGCTTTAAGTAAAGTCAAAAGTTTACTATTGTACTATTGTTTTAATTCAAAGGGAGACGATTTCAATGTGAACCAACTTTAAAATACTGCCAAAAAATTAATCGATACATCAAAGACAAAATGGCTAGCAGTATTTTTTATTGGACGACAGCCCTTAAAATACCTTTTTCAAATCTTAGGTTTTACCTAGGGATTTGTGAGGAAAGGTTGATTTTGTGCTTTTAATGAAGACACAGATAACTCGAAAGAAGATTACGTTGCCTATGTCGTTTTGTGCATGTTGTATACTAGTAGGCTAAAATAGTATCAAAGCAATACATATAGAGTCCTTACACTATTCTAGCTAAAACTGGTTGAGATCCTATAAAACTGATGTTTAAAAATTGACAAAATATTAGACAGGTGTTATCGAAAAAATGGAGTAACACAAGGTGCTCTTCTGAGACCTAAAACTCACTATGAAATAAATAAATGCATTTTTATAGTTGATAAGTCTAAGGTATTCATAATGTAAAAGTAGATGAAAATCCATGTGTAGGCGCATATGAGACCCCCCCTTTGAAATGAAATTTACTGTTTTGTCATCATATGTAATTGTAGTACATATAATTGCCATTTTCCTTTTGTTTGGCGTTTTAACCGTTATGAATAAGTGAAATGCATGCAAAATTAGCAGCAAGTTAAAGCTGCATAGTCTGTAACTTTTGATCTTCTAACTTTAGAAATAAAGTTTCTATTTTTCAAGGATAAAGTAAAAATACTCAAATTCAGGTAAAGATTTTACCATTTTCGTAAATCTTAATAAATTATCGCTATCATAACAACAGCATTTATGTCAAAAATGAACCGTCTAGAATTATTGGAGGGACGTAAATAATTACCAACAAGAGAAAAACACATGTTTTAATATGATAATTCACTTTTCCACGCAATTTTCAGCTGTACTGTACATATTTATTGTGAAAACATAACTTAATTCTATTTTTGCAAATTATTTATAAAGATTTTTTTTTCGAAAAATGTCCATAGTTACAGACCTAGTCTCTTTAATACAGCTTTATGTATACTGGAATTAGTCGAATTGCTGGACTGGCCAGCCGATATCATGTGATACAGGTAAAATCCGATATATTGAAGAGGGAACCATATACTTAAAACCGTGTTTGTATTTACAATCAGAAATGCACTCGGTCAAATTATATCCATGTTACATCAATCTTTTTTTTTATAACATTTGCTTATCTTTTTGAATTGATTACTAAAATTAGGTTTTCCAACATTTTTTGTGAATTTAAACTAAATCATCATAAAGTACTGGCCCCAATTTGCGTTGTTTCAGTAGAGTTTTAAACCAATATTATATTTTACCACCAACTCTGAGTGTATGTTGTAGAATTTAGAACATTAAAGTTCATCGATACCAGAATTATGGTGTTAATCAAGAAACACATCCTTTTCTCGGAATTCTAGTTAACAAAGTTTGACACGCTTTTAAAACCACCGACTTGGTAACAAGAAATATTGTAAAAAAACTGACGCCTGGTTTAAAGTCAACCATTAAGACTTGTCGTGAACGGCGTGAACAGGGTTAAAGGATTTGGTATGTTTAGAATAGTAAAATGATTAGTGTCATTATACCAAAGAAGCAATAACCTGTTTTGTTTCAGTTTGTTTGTGTCTGTCTGCTGTTCTGCGCTTTTACATTGACATCTGGTGGTTTTAAGTGGACGAGACCACCCGGCTGTTTCAGACGTCTTCGAGTGTGCGAGAAAAAGGTTAGTATCACCAATGGCGTGGCTTATCATGCAACCAATGGCGACTACTCAAACAAATTTAAATCATATTAAGAAAACCATTCGGAACTCCTCAACCATTTTTACTTCTGACTGCAGTAAAAATTTGATTCAGTCTAGGAGTTTTGAATATTAGAACTTTTAAAAGAGCAACGGTTAATGGGTGTACAATCGCGTAAAATTTTAAAAATAAGAAATCTGTGCACGTTTAGCGCCGGCTTTTCCTGCGATTGTTTGAACTACAAAACATAATTCTACGCAGGCGCGTTCCTATGACATTTTACAGAGTAGCACTCATGAGAGTGGCTGGGGTACTCCCCATGTATGGGATCAGGGGTGAAACCCTGTGGCAGAAAATGGTTTTAGGGCATTCCATAAAATAAGCCCTCAAGACACGCAACTAAACACTATTAGGTGCTTATCAAAGAAATACAGTAAAACCGGTCATAAGTGGCCACTCAAAAGAAGACCGAGTATCGCTTAATGCAGGTCAAAAGTATTGCAGAATGCTCCAAAGTCCAAAGGGAGCATTCTGCAATACTTTTTGCAATACTTTTGACCTTCATTAAACAACAATTTGTCATTAAGATCACATTTTATTTTTGTCTATTTTAAGACAGGTTTGACGTTAACTTTAAACAATACTTGCTGTTTCAAGTTGTACGCACATGTATGCGTATTTGCCTGCCACTTTTATGAACGTATTTGCAATTTAGCAAATTCAAAAATAGTGTGGATCCCGATCAGACGAATTCATCAGAACCTGGATCTACACTGATTAAAAAACAGGAATTATCCAGGTTCAGTCGCATGGGTTTTAACGCAATCGAAACTCATTTGAACCTGTATAAGAAATGATTTTGTGTAAATAAATGAATAATCTTATAATGTCTTTGACAAGTTTAATATTGGCTGTTTGTATACCCCAGGCGAGTAGTTTTAGTACTGGCTGTGGTTTACGTGGCCATCCGTCAGTTGTAGTAATTAAGCTGAAGCTGATTGCATGTCAACAATAGTCGTAATTTCTTTCGTCATAACGAGTATGTAACTGTAGAAGGGTACACGTTTTACGCGCATAATCGTTAAAACTTACATACGTAGAAGTGCCAAACGGGGCTCGGGTGGTGTTGGCGAGTTTGTTAAAAATGAGCTTTGTGAAGCGTACGCCGTTTCTGTCCTCGATAATAGTTATGAGGATATTCTATGGATTAAACTTTCCTCAGAGACGTACGATTAAAATATTGTCATATGTATGTGTTATCTGCCGCTGTCAGAATCCACGCGATTAAACGACCCAGAACTCTTTTATTCCACATTGCTTGAACAAGTTTATTCTTACCAGAACGAAGGGCGCATCTATATATGTGGAGATTTCAACTCAAGATTTGGGGATGCCTCAGAGTTTATTGAAGGAGTTGATGACGTTACGCCACGTGACGTCATTGATCATACATCGAACGTGAATGGTGACCTTTTCATTGAATCTCTGGTTGATTCGGGTATGTGTATGGTTAATGGTCGTCTCGACCAAAATGACTTTACCCATGTTTCTCACCGTGGGAAATCTGTAGTAGACTATGTGTGTGTCCCTTACGAACAGCTTCATTTTGTATCTGACTTTCGAGTTCATCTAATGTCCGACGTAGTTGGTGCTTTAAACTGTCCTGGTGTTACAAAAATTCCAGACCACTCCGTGCTTACGTGGACCGTTGTTTGTTGTACAAAGAAAAGTGAAGTGCGGAAATATAACTCTTCCAGGACGCCTCTAAAGTATAACAAGCGCAACGTCCCAGAAACATTTCTGAATGATGATTCAAGTTTTGACCGGGTAGTAGCAGCGATTGACAAAATCGAACGTGACCTTGAACTTTTACAAGATGCAAACAGCGCATATTCAACGTTCAAGGAACTAATATTCTCTGAAATGGACTGTAAATTACCAAAACGGAAGGTTAATAACTGTGAAAATAAGACAGCAAAGTCGCTTTATAAGCCATACTGGTCAAGCGAATTAGCTTTGAAATGGGACGCCGTTTGCACACGTGAACGGAACTGGTTACGCTGTAACGGGAGACATGCTGAGAAACGCCGACTTCATGCATTGTACATTTGTGAAAGACGGCAATTTGAAAAAATGAATAAAAAAGCAAAGAAAAAAAATATCAGTTGGGTGAGCAAACACGTTTGCTTAACTTAAAAAATGGACATAACACTCGTGAATTCTGGCAGGAAATTGGCAAACTTGGAATTCAGAATGAACGAAAAACGGGAATTTCAATGGAAGTTAAAGACTCGAATGGTCGCATATCAACACATACCGATGATGTCATTGATAGGTGGAAAAATGATTTTGAGAACCTGTTTTCAAATTCCACAAAGGCTCATTATGGACAATCATCTAAATGAAATAAAACAACGTGTTCAGAATAATACTGTTCCCAGTTTAGATACAAATATTTCCTTACTAAATGAGCCTATAACTCGCGAAGAAGTTGAAAATTCTCTTTATAGAGCAAAGCTGAATCGCGCTCCTGGGTTTTATGC
The DNA here is from genome assembly GCA_964019695.1 of Loripinus fragilis. Taxonomy (NCBI): domain Eukaryota; kingdom Metazoa; phylum Mollusca; class Bivalvia; order Lucinida; family Lucinidae; genus Loripinus; species Loripinus fragilis. The sequence continues at coordinate 26,950,893 of OZ026525.1, read as the reverse complement.
TATTCCAGCTGAAGTATTGCGAAATTCGGTTTGCATTGATTTATTGTATAGGATTATTAACTTTTGTTTTGAAAATGGCTCCGTGCCAAGTGAGTGGAATAAGCCAATCTCTAAATCAGACGCAAATGATCCAAGAGACCCCTTATGCTACCTCCGTATATGCCTGATATCCATCCCATGTAAAGTGTATGCTGACATTCTGAATGTTAGATTCAGTCAATGGATAGATGAGAATAACATCGTTGTAGATGAGCAAAACGGATTTCGACGTAACAGATCATGCTTAGAACAAATATACGCACTCTTTACAGTAATCAATAAGCGGAAACAGCAAAACAATCTACGTTTGTTTGCTTTGTAGATGCTAATAAAGCATTTGATACCGTACATAGAGATTGTCTGTGGTATAAACTAATGTCGCTAGGTATTAAAGGGAAAATTCTGAAAGCTGTTCAGTCTTTGTATACTGAGATACAGTGTGTAGTAAAAGTAAATGACTAGTCACTCCCTTTTTTGATTTATCTCACGGGGTAAAGCAGGGATGTAAGCTATCTCCGGCATTGTTCTCGCTTTCCATAAACGATTTGGCAAATGATATTAAGCAAATGCGTCTTGGAATTGACATTGATGACCAGCAACTCTCTTTATTACTGTATGCTGATGATATCGCACTTATTGCTCCTGACGCCCAGTCTCTTCAGTTGATGTTAAACAAATTGAATGAATGGTGTAGTAAGTGGAGACTATCAATTAACAATGATAAAACTAAAATTGGTTACTTTAGACCAGCATCAGTATTATGCTGTAACGATTTATTCTCATGCGGTCATCTAAACTTGAAAAAACTGAAAAATTTAAGTACCTTGGACTTTGGTTTCAGGAACACTTAGACTTAAAGTCTGCAACGTCTGAATTGGCAAGTCGAGCCCTGTCTGTTCTTTATGCTAAATTTAAATGTGCAGGGGGTATGTCTTATGATGTGTATACTAAACTGTATACCTCACTGGTAGATCCCATATTATACTATTGCTCAGGCATATGGGGTTTGACAGTGTCTACAAAAGTAAACACTGTGCAAAAAAAGCCTGTAGGTACTTTTTAGGGGTAGGGAAAAATGCTGCAAATTTGGCTACTAGAGGAGACATGGACGAACTGCTCAATCAATCAAAGGCTGGAAACGTGTCGTTTGTTTTGCAAATTTACAAATATTCAGAATGATAGACTTGTTAAACGAATATTTATGTGGTCTAAATCTAATGGTTAATGCTGGGAGAAAAGGTTTCTCAAGTTTATTCATGGAATCGGGCTATCACATTTATTTGAGCAAGATACTGTTTGTGTTGCAAATACAATTAAGGTATGTAAAGCAAAATTGATTGAAATGGATAAATTAATGTGGAAAATGAACTTGTTTAACGATGAAGGGCCTCCAAATGGAAACAAACTTAGAACATACAGACTATATTAATCAGATTTAGAGACAGAACTATATGTAAAACTAGCAATTCAGAGAGACCACCGCCGCATTTTAGCTATGTTCAGATTTGGCAATTTGCCATTACATATTGAAACTGGGCGTTTTGCACACCCTAAACTCCCCGTGGAACAGATAACTTGTTTCCACTGCATAGACTCTGTTGAAGATGAACTCCATTTTCTGATTAACTGTCCCTTTTATGATGACATGAGACGTAAAATGTTTCACAAGGCACAGCTATGCAATAGAGATTTTATTTTATATGATTCCACTGCCAAAATGATATTTCTACTGAATCATGTCAATATGCAGCCAATTCTGGCTACAACACTATTTGATATGTTTCAGAGAAGGAAAAGAACTATTTAGACAATTTATATGCGTGTTTTAAAAGAAACGCTTCTCTCCTCATTATAATTATTTTAAAAGATTATTAACCTATTTCATTCTGTGCCATGTGATACTACCTTGATTTTTTATTGTATAATATGCACGCTTAGGGATGTCTGTTACAACGCAAGGTGGTTCTGGACGACAATTCGTTACGGGCCTATGACGACTGCTCACCAGTGCTGGACGACAGGTAACGGGTTTAAGATGACATATTTAGGGTTTTGGACGACAGTGGAAAAGGGCAACACACAAAGACGTCGCAGAAAATGATAATATAGTGTGTTTGGCTATTTTAAATCATTTCTGTCATATTAGTGTTTTTAAGCTCCGCATTAGAAGTACAAACACTATAGATATTTGTTGTTAAATTGTAAAACTCTGGCCTGGAACAGAAACTTCAGGAATATGTAATTTGTGATTAATTACTTGCGTTCCCATTATGAAATAAGCTTAAATGGGCAGGCGATAGATCTCACATGATTATTTTGTCAATTTTAACATGTTCTTCTTCAAAGAAAGCTGAAAACCTCAAAATTTCATTTTTTCTAATGTTACTGGTTAGAGACGACTGTGTAACTGGCAATAGACGACGTCAGTTTTTCAGTAACAGATGTGAGACGACATTTTTCTTTCTTTTATGAACACTTGAGGAGATAAAAATACTGCCCTGAACCCTATTCAATGCCTGATGAAGTAGTTCAGCATTGTGCGACCTCCCGCCGAATGTTTTTTTTATTCTTAGATAAAGCTCTGGCGAGTACAACATATTACTTAATAAACTAAAATCTAGTAGTTATTTGTTTGTTTGATTTGAGTCAAAAGTTTTTCTTCAGTTATGTCAGGATGGGTCTTCCTAGGTTGAACCAGTATTAAGAAAGGGTTTATGTGTCTTGCTCAAGAACACAACGCAGTGACGACGGTGAAGCTCGAACTTGCAACTCCTCAGTCTCGACTCAAACAATCTACCACTGAGCCACTGCGTCCCTCCATATCCATTGTTATTTAAAGCGACGTCCAATTGTACAACTTCAACAATTTGATACAGTATATAAAGTGGAGTAGTGTAGTTTTTTATATAAATATTTGGGAGGGATTGTTACCGAATATACGGTGGGAAATCTTGCTTTAGAGAGATGAAAAGAACAACAGAAGACCACTGGCTCTGTACACGTTCGCCTGATATCTGGGTTTGGTATACCCACAAACTATACAAAGCCAGAGGCGAGTTCAATGATGTGAGTGCTGTTGAGCGCTCTTTGTACCGGGTGCTAGGTTTTACAGGTAGACATTACAAATAAAGATAGGCACCAGAACAACAAGCGCCCGCTAACGCCTGCAAAGTTGAACTCATCCCTGTCTTTACATATATAATGCATTATGTTTACCTTCGCAGCTTTTAAGTATGTGGATTTAATCATAAGGAGATAAAATACATTTCAGTGAGAATTGACTTTATTTTTGGGTATTAGGGAGAGAAGTTGAATTATTTTAGGGATTGGGGAGCAGTGGTAAACAGAATACTTTCAGGGAGCTGAGGAAGTGTTTTCAGAGATTTGGGGAGATCAAAATATTACTTTAAGGGAGCAAGGGAGCAAAGACCCCCTGGGGGCCTCAGTATTTGATTGGGTGGTATTAATTGATTGAACGAAAGTATCTTACTTAATTGTAGAAGATGCGCAAGGAACACTTTCTTCAAAGAACGTACATGTACTTAGTGTTTTGCACTATTCAAATCCATGTTTTCACTCTCATTACATTCTAAAACTTCCTCTTCAACGACATGTAACTGAATCACATTTAACCCTCAGTCAAAACAGAAGTTCTTTGGTGTAAGATATACTTAATAAATTCATTACTGTCGTCTCCACCTGCGACACTGTCGACAATAACCTGTAACAAAATATTTGCAGTCGTTACACATCTGTAACATGGAAAAATGACTGCAGTACATTCGTTTTGGTTTTAGAAACGTCTTCGTCTATAGTAAGCAGATTTATAAGAAAACTCTTTCTTGGTCTATGTGATGGACAATGCAATGTCTAACCATATTAAGTCACAAAATATTCAAAGAAACCGAAAGTGAAAGTACTAAATAAGGATATGCGGACATGTGTAGTAGTAAAATACAGTTTCAAGAATAATAATGTATCATATACGCGTTAACAAGATACAGTCGCCATGTTCTACGGGATTTATTAAGTTTAGATAAGTGTCGTGGACAAATATACAAAGACGAAATAAGATACTTGTGGTTTATTTTGTCTTAAGTCTCCCGAAAACGATACACACTCAATAACACAAACCTATATTTAAAAATATTTCGTCCGTGACCCGTAACGAATTGTCGTCCAGAACCACCTTGCGTTGTAACAGACATCCCTAAGCGTGATATGTATCTTACTTATCAAAGCTGTTTTAGTTTCGTCTCTCATAAGCTGGTAACCCCAGCTGAGTGTCTTTTACTGAAAAGTTGATTTTAATTGAGATTTTAGTTGATGTACAGACATGTGACACATTAATAAAATATTAACTTACTTACTTACTTACTTACATTAAAATTCACTGGACCTTGAGTGCGAAATTATTTGGTGTAAGAGAAAAAAGTATTTGGCAAGTTTTATATAAGCTGTGTGTATAACTCAGGCATGAAGTTTTAGTAGTGGCTGGGATTTACATGACCGACCGTCAGTTGTAGTAATTGAGCTGAAGCTGACAACACGCGAACCATAGCTGCAATTGAAATTTCATTGGACCTTGCATATGAAGTTACTTGGTGTAAATAACTTTCAGGAATTTCATTACAGATTACCAAAATTTCAATGTCTTACTTTTGCAGTGGAATTTATTCATGATATCAAGAGGAATGTTTCTGTTTGATAATACATTAATGCATGATTTATTAGTGCTGTACATATCTATATATGAATTATGCCTTTTGTATTTTTTTGTATTTGTAAAACCCACGTATGCTCTTCACTCGTGGAGGAAATAAAGACTATTATTATTAGTATCATAATATTGTCACCAACCTTTGATTCGTTTACCCTCATCTTATTAAATTTTGTTTGCTAATGTGTCAAAATTTCAGCGATTTATTCAAAAGGTAGAAATGGCTACGGAGCATGGGTTCTAGCACTTTGTTACTGTGGCTGGTGTCTCATTGCAGCTTAAAGATCAATGGTAAACATTACATATATTGATACCCAATGCATAGGCAACAAGCAAAAGCCCAAATGAGTCTGCACAAAAGAGCAGTCTCACCTGAGCAGGTCATTGCTTTTACATTCTAATAGTGATGTTTTCTTGAACGCACAATATATCTATGCATTAAAGATATTTCTACACTTATTGTATGTAACAAAAGAAAAGCTTAATATCACGTGTCTGTAATAAAACAGGAGATTTTCGATATGCTTCCCCAAAAGCGCCTGGTGCTCAAATGCCGTCAACTCAGCCCAATTATCGCAGTTAAGACGGTTGGCCAGCAGAACCGCAGACGCCATTTAGGGTACTAAAAACAATCACTTATATGCAGATACACAGTTCCATAGTCACAATGCCCATGCCTAATAGACAATCATGTTATCCCCATATATGTATCATATGCAAAGTGTTAAAGTAAGAAAGGCGGTAAGGTCAGGAATTGATGCAATCAAGTACCACACCTGACCCAGAATACCACATGGGAAAGTGACAAAAGCACAATTTTACATCGCAAACAAGAGCCAAGAGGTCAGCCCTTTCCCAGCAGGTGACCACAAGGCAACTATGAACAGACAGGAAAGCATGAAACACACAAGACATAAATGATCCACAAAAGAAGTACCGCCTTGGAATGGTCAGTGAAACTATTTTACTGGAGAGCTTAAACCAGTTTTACGGCGACAATCTCACCCTTAGTCCAGATGTGGATCAAGATGTGGATCAAGATGTGGATCAAGACACATAGATGTTTGGTTTGAATAAAAGACCCCTAACGTATCCATGCATCGTCTCATAGAACACATAAATTAAGATATAAAAAGGAGATAAAGCCAAAATAAGGACTGAACAGTACATTAAACTGAATACCGGAGTAAAAGAAATTCAACAGTAGGCCTGACAACAACCAAGCATCAGGCCCATACCATCTCATCAAAAGGTAAGTCTTAAAGTTGGAACCGTCATAGAGTCTGAAGTCCGACCCACCAGCGTGCAATTAAAGAGGAAAGTAAGGTGTCAACCGTGATTTGGTTGACCACCAAGCATGCAGTGTGTTGCATGGACTATAAGCCATTTTTTTCTGTTTATTCACTGACACAAATGACAACAGTACTCAAAAGAACCGTCTCAGTGAGACAACTCTTTTAATAGACCAAAATCAAATGCACAAGCAGGTGGATGATGATTTTTTAAAACATCATGATGTATTTCAAAATGCTGACCTCAAATAGCGTCTGGTGCTCCAGTGCCATTACTGCAGTTAAGACGGAACAGGAACCACAGACGCCATTTAAGGTAAGTCTAAAACAGGTCAGACGTGTTTCAATCTGATCTCACTAGACCTATGGCAAAACAGAATGATCAATAACCATTCCACCAAAGTATCCATAACAAATAATTTTAAGTAGTGATATGTGATTTACGCAAAGAAAAGGCCTCCTGTGAATATTTACTAAATTACTGAGAATGCTTAAATTATCTGCCCGCATTAACTGAATGAATTTGCATACGCTGGGCTTCTTGTAATAATAAGGACGTATGTATGAAACTCTTAAATTCGAGTATAATGGGCATATAATTACAAAATGATATTCATCCTCAACATCATCCCCACAATTTGTACATAGACGCTGTGCTCTTTCAGTCTTATTTGTGAGTAGCGCCCAATTTCTATGAGCAGCCATTTTAAGCTTCGCCAAAGGTATTCTCAGTTTACTTGGGAGTTCTGTCAGATAGTTTTCGCATTCACAGTATTGTTTAAACTCTTTATACAGCGCCCAAGTCCCGTTTCTAGCAAAATCATTTAAGCAGTTTTGATTAAAGACATCCACCTCTCTTTGCTTAAAACCAAAGAAATTTTTTTTAGATTGACTGAATTTGGATTGTTCCAGACATATGAGAATTCATACGTGTCAAGGAGTGATCTGACACCTTTTCCCCGATTATTGACGCCTTTGTTGCACGCATCTACAAGAGACGGATACAGATGGACAATCAAAATATTTTCTGATTTAACTATACGAGACCAGTATTTAACAATCCTTACATATCTGGTTATAAATAGTGTGTATCTGCCAAGATCACCATACACACCAAACGAGGATGTAGAAGATTTCACTTTTAAACTTTTTTGCAGAACTTTAGATGAACTCGCTCCAATACTTTTGATTTTCCGAATCCCCACACCTCGCATGAGTAATTAAGAATAGAACCAACAAAAGCATCGAACCACTGGCACATACCTTTTAGAGAAAGTGAATATTTTTTGTATTACAGAACAAAAAGTTAAGTACTTTCAAACCTTTGCCAACAAGCGTTTACTGATCTAGAACAAACGACTCAGTATATATAAATACCGTGCCTAAATAGTTGAACTGATTCAACACTTCGATTTGTGTATTCTTATATAACCAAGATTCATTATCACGCAAACCACCACGTTTCCTAAAAACTACAATTTCGGTTTTCTCAGTGTTAGCTTGAAATCCCCATCTACCATAATATCTTTCTAAAATTTCAAGGCTATTTCGCAAATCATTTACATCTTTTTCTAAGATTACCATGTCGTCTGCGAATAACATGAGAAGGAATGTAATATCATCTAAACGTAACCCACAATTTGATCTTCCTGCAGAAACAATTCTAAAATCTCAATAACCAGAGAAAACAATAACGGTGAAATAATCTCCCCTTCTTTCAAACCAACAGAACAGTCTAAGAAATCTGAATAAGAACGATAGCTCCTAACACAGGTTTTGACATTGTTATACATATCTCTAATAATTCTTAACATTTTGGCGCTGATACCTAGTTTAAGCAATTTATGCTATAGACAATTAAAGTAAACACTGTCAAATGCTTTTTTAAAATCAACGAACGCAGAGTAGAAACGCCTTTTCCCAGACAGAATTTTCTGAATAGCTGCATTAAGCACAAACCATGCATCTGTGGTAGAACGTCGCTTCCGAAATCCAAATTGTAAATCAGACAAAGCGGTGTTGTCTTCAACCCAGTTTTTAGTCTGTTATTGAGTACACCAGTGAATGTTTTCGAAAAACAGCTTACAAGAGTTATGTCAGTGTATATTACTTACGCCATTGGGATCGTTGTTTTTGAACAGTGGTACTATTATACCCTCAGGCCAGTGGCTCTGGAAAACGCCAGGATTTAAAATAGCATTAAATATGTCAGCAAGATGTCCAGACAAAATATCTGCAGATTCAATAAAACACGCATTCAACAATTGGTCGCCAGCAGCTGATTTATTTTTCAGAAAGGAGCGGATTAGTTTCAATTTCTTTTACCGTCACTGGCTTGTCCAATTCATCAAAATTGCTATCGTTTGATGAAAGCGCATAATCGTTTAAGATCAATTCTTCTGTCTCTTCGTCATGCACATAGGCTGAATCCGGTTGCAATAAAGAAAAATAATAAAAAAAAATAGATAGCATTGCATACTTTTTCTCAAATTAGGCATTTAAAGAGTAAATATTAAGAGCACAAGGATTCCAATGAGACAGACCAGACCAGACCATGCCATATCATCAGACTGTTCCGTTTGCTGAATGGAGACAGCGCAATTTAAGCAATCTCATTGGGATCTGCACAGTTTACCATTACATTTTAATGATTTCTCATTGAAATTGCACATTATTCTTTTTGTGTCGCCTGCGAAGCATGGTCGACACATAGGGATCATGTCTCCGTTGTCGTCGTCGTCGTCGTCGTCGTCCGTGTCGGCGTCGCCTGGGCATCACACTTTTGGTTTCTGATCAATAACTTTTGAAGGGACGCATCAATTTCATTAAAAATTTCCAGAAAGGTAAAGCATCATAAAATACAGATTAAGTTATATATGGAGGTCGTCCATAAAATTTTGGCCGAGTTATGGCCCTTTTTTGACTTAGATTTTGGCTAAATTGTGGTTTCCTATCAATAACTTTTAAAGGGAAACAAAAGTTTCATTAAACGTTTAGAAAAGGGTTAAGCATCATAAAATACAGGTCAAGTTCGAACTTGAGGTCATCCACAAAATTTTGACTGAGTTATGGCCTTTTTTTTTTACTTTAGGTGTATGCTTTAGCTATATTGGCTCATATGTGTAATTAAACTCACATTTCCCGAAAGCGATTATATCTGACAGCTTCTCAGTTTAGGCCATGATTACCTAGTGCCTGCAGATATACATAACAATTATTAAATTGTTACCCCATCCCCATACCGCTTAGGCGGGGTTAAAGGTCGAATTTCAATGTTTTTGTTACTGAAATTTCGCATGCAGACAAAGGTACAATAGATATGACACGTATTGAATTGGATTTAAATTCGAAGGCCTAGGTGCCCTTTGGTGGATTTAGGGGGTTGGGCAGAGACTTTTTCAGAATATGGTCTGCCGCATATCAAATTAAAGGGAATGACATGTGCAGCAACATGGTAGCAACTCTTTTGCCCGTACACCTCCTCCTATGACTCGGGGGGGGGGGGGGGGGTAAAATTTCAACTTTTCATAACATGGTCATGTTGCATATCAATTTAAAGGGAATGAAGAATGCAGCAAGATGCAAGCACATATTCTGTCCTTACAAACATCCTGGATCCATTTGGAGGGAGTCAAAGGTCAAAACAATTTTTTCTCTGAAAGGAGTCAATCTCAAGGGCTGACTGATTAAAATTTTCGAGATTTTTTACAAAAGTTAGCAGCAAACTGTTAGGGCACTAGTCTAGTTGATAAGATGTACCGATATTTATTATCCCAGTACTGTTTGATTCTCTGTTACACCTTTTTTATTCAACAAATTAAGATGACCAGTACTTTTCCACTTTTTGAAATATTTCATGAGGTCTTTAATCTTTAACATGTTGCATGATTTAGGTCCTACACTCCCCCTCCCCAAAATCAATATCCAATTGACTGGCGTGCAGAATAACCCATATTATCTCACATTCTAATTTGCTATTGTTTCAGCCGCTTTCAGCTTTCTAAGGCGGTGTTTCTGTTGTTGTTGATTCGTTGTTGATTGTTACTTCCATTGTGGGATTCTGTAATTGTTCTATGTAAGTAAGGGTGCAAAGATCAGAAATCGATACAATCAAGATGTTGTGCGTTACTTTGTGCCCATTCTAGCTTTGCAATCATTTCGATGAGGAAATGGGATATAATTGTTTTTTTTGTTTCTCTTCCTGGTGTCTCGTGATTGGTGTGTGGCTCTTCCTCACGGTACCACGAGTTTGTCTGCAGTTTGTGATTGTGGTATTTCCTGATTATACTCACTCACTATTTTTTAAATTCCTGGTGTAACAGGGTTCTTAGAATGTAATCATTAAATCTGTAAATGCACGAAAGTTATCAGACTACGGAAAAAAAAAACATTTTTATCAATATCCGTGAGCACATGTAATAAACTCTTAAAGAGCTAAGGGGCCCATCGTAATATATTGCATGACTTCGCTGTTATTGGTCAGGCAGCAGATCAATTTTAAAACTCCATATTCATGCCAGGAAGTATTCAAGTTAAAACTCGCTGCTATTCTTTGGCTACTGTAATTGTGTTGATCATGCATTTTAAATCAATAGTGAATCTATATATTGATGACGCTTTGATACTTTTGTTTGTTGTCTTTAGTGTTTAGGTACCAGAAAGAGATGTGAGTTGACATATTTCAGAAGAAGGAGGTGGTACAAGTGCATTACTGGTAAGCCCTTTTAAACCCTTAAATCGCCAATCACAACAAATGCTGTCTGCTGGAAGTGTTTTGTAAGCTTCTTCGGCAAACAGTGAATACCACATCAGACTGCTCCTGTAGGAACAGTCTGAGCTGGCCACACACTGTTTATCTCTATTTGTTGATACATTAGTAAATTTATTGTAAGCAAATATATTCAGCAACGACTTCCTTAGTAAATTAGGCAGAACATTGTAAATTTTTTGACCCCTCAAAAATAACTAGACGTTAGTTTTGGGGGCTAACAGTCGCTACAAATTTTAGATTATGGCCAAAAATCGCCAACCGATATACCCCCATCCAGGCCCTTATCCTCATATATACAAAAACAACAACAACAACAAAAAAACCCAACAAAAAACAAAAACAAAAAACAAACAAGCACAAAAAACGCTCATAGTAAAACTAATCAATATTCAGACGGGACAAGTTCGTTAGTCAGTCACTGCATGCTGCATTGCACATCCTTTGCCACCAGGGGTCAAATCTGTGTTCGTTTCCATAAACCAGATGGGGGTCAAATTGTAAAGTAAGAAAGAGGGCAAAGATCAGGAATCGATACAATCAAGCACCACACCTGACCCAGGATATCAATGGGAAAGTAACAACTTCCCCATTGGACATAACAAACGAGGGACACGAGGTCAGCCCTTTCCCAGCAGGTGACCACAAGGCATCAATAAACAGACCCACACGTATGCATAACAAAAACAAGACAAAAATAAAATAAGTGATCCACAAAAGGAGCACCGCCTTGGAACGGTCAGTAAAAATATTTTACTGGAGGGCTTAAACCAGCTTCATGGCGCGCGAACCTCAGCCTTAAGTCAAATAAAAGTTGCGTCTTAAATGCTCACTCGCTTGAAATGGACTCAGTTGACCTCATGGTACTCAGACATGTATTTTTGTGAGAAATTGCTTTCTGTTGTTTACTCTTACGCGATGATTTGCCAGTTACTTTATGTATTGATAGTTGCATGTAGACATAACTATTTAACCCCTCCCCCCTCGATTGCATTAATGTCATGATGATGCACATGGAAGGAACATATATTTATCGAGGCCATACTTAATCGCTAGACAGCTAATATATAATAACATATAATATAACATATTTGACTTCACTACAGCTGGTGACTGGGACTGTGTGGCGGCGGTAGAACGTCTCCCTGCCCTTCACTATAGTGTAGATTTTATTTTCTTGTCCTTTGGGATCATGGGTTTCAGTATGGAACTGAAACTATTAGAGGGTCACTGATGAAGCCTAAATGGCAGAAACTAGCTAGTCTGGCCCAGAAAATATGCACACTCTGGTTTCAGTTCTTTGGTGCAGCCTTTGCTTCCAAAGGACACCCTTTTAAGAACATATTTGACTTCACTACAGCTGGTGACTGGGACTGTGTGGCGGCGGTAGAACGTCTCCCTGCCCGTCACTATAGTGTAGATTTTATTTTCTTGTCCTTTGGGATCATGGGTTTCATTATGGAATTTTGAAACTATTAGAGTGTCACTGATGAAGCCTAAATGGCGGAAACTAGCTAGTCTGGCTCAGAAAATATGCACACTCTGTGGTTTCAGTTCTTCGGTGCAGCCTTTGCTTCTAAAGGACACGCTTTTAAGAACATATATAATAAATGCTAGATGATTACTTTACCCAAAGTGATCAGTACCTAAATTTCATATTAGCGGGCCATTGAACAAGTTCGTTGCTGTTGATAATAAAGTATGCAAAAGTGTATGCTGTGGAAACTACACGTACTTACAATTATATTCAACATCTTCTACAATGTCATAATATCAAATGGGATAAAAAAATTAATGCCAAAAAGTTTAACCTAATACAATCAGATCGCTCAAAGAATAACTGATTCCCTGCTTAAATTGCCAGTTACTTGACTGAGGAACAAGTTTTGAAAATACATCATGGAAACTGCAATAGATTCTAAGCATAAAACTACAAATACAGAACTTATTAAATATATAAACAAGCAAAGTTTGCAAAAAGGATCTGACTGTATGAAGAGAAGCAGCAATGATCAGGAACTGGAGTAGAGAACCAATGTCTTGCAAAGTCTCGTAATGAATTGGAAATCAACCAAAACTACAAATAGACATAATACAAGGAGAACACTAGGTAAACAGATTATCCTTTAGACAACTCTTTCCCAAAAGGAGTAAAATTGCAATGGGAAATTAAAGTCACATTGCTTTCAGTCAACAAAAATAGTGTCTGAGTATGATCAGGAAATACCACAATCACAAACCACAGACAAACCAATGGCACTACAAGGAAGAGCCATCCAACCATCGCGAGACACCAGGAAGACAAACCAAGCAAAGCAACCAATGCAAAAAAGTTTAACATCGTACTGAACAAGGTTAAAAAAATAAGAATAGTTAAAAAAAAGTTAGAGACACATGCCATTGCTGGTATAAAGAATGTCAGTTACATAAATGAAGTTGTACATAAACTTACAAAGGGACAAAAGAAATTAAGTCAGGGACCATATGTATCACAAATCTAGCACTATTATGATAATGATCTGTCAATTTAAACAATGCTATGCAAGAACAAATCAAAATAAATTTTCGCTTAAAGAAACATTGGGTAAGATATCATAGCACTGAATGAATTAATTGATGTGTTTCAACTTGCTTCTGAGAAGTTAAAATTTCAGGTGGTTTGCGTGTTACTTAAACGGACTGTTAAGGGTACACACGTCATAGATTTGTTTCAATGTCAAATTGAATATGCTTTTGTACATGCTTAGCATTCTAGTATCGATTTTCATAATGTTTGCAATAATAAAATTGAGAAATTACATGGTTCCAGGACAAAACAAGCCACAAACACTAAATTATCATTAAATTAAATGTTAAAAATGACTTACATGTATATAATGTGTTTACCCTCACTGTAACTGGTTTCAAAAAAATCTCTAAATTTTTTCAATATACAGAAGGCACATAAGGCAAATTCTATAGGCAGGATCATAGTTTGACAAGCACAGAAACATATGAAAATTGACGATACAATTTAAAATATTTTACTGACCCTGACCCAAGGCGGTACTTCTTTTGTTGATCTCTATGTTTTTTCTGGCTGTGTTTGCTAGCCTTTGTGCGCGTCTGTTTATATGTGCCTTGTGGTCACCTACTGGGCAAGGGCTGACCTCTTGGCCCTTGCTTGTGGTGTCTAACTGTGAGTTTGTCACTTTCCCATTGGTATCCTGGGTCAGGTGTGGTACTTGATTGTACTGATTCCTGATCTTTGCACCTTTACTTACTTTGACCTCTTCATGAAGTAATAAATATTTTGTTTTAAAAAGTTTGAATTTAAAGTTGCATAAAAAATATTGTTTGCATGTTTTCATAGGCCAAAATAGTATCAAAACAATCCATATAGAGTCATTTCACAATTCTAGCTCAAACTGGCTGAAAATCAATAAAGGCGTTGGTTAAAAATGGCAAAATATTAGACAGGTGTCATCGAAAAGTTGGAGTTACTCAGGGTGATCTCCTGGGACCTAAAAGTCTCTATTGATATAAATAAATGTGTTTTTAGTTGCTAGGTCAATGGTATTCACCATGTCAAACTAGATGAAAATCCATGCGTGGGCGCATATGAGACCCCTCTTTTAATTGATCATTTTGTAAGCAAATAATGGAGACCCCAATCAGATGCCGCTTTCAGTGGCGTCTTATCTGTTTTTCTATGTTACATAAAAAGACGTAAGACATATATGGCTTAATTTCAGAATGCGGTCCACTCAAGCTACCTTGTAATGGAAATGTCGCCGTACGTGGCAATACACCAGGGGATACAGCTACATACTCTTGCATGACTGGATTCAAACTTCAAGGAAATCTGAAAAGAACCTGTCAAGACAATGGCGAGTGGTCAGGTGTAACTCCGTGTTGTAAACTAGCATGCCAAAGTACGTATATAGGCACATTAACCCAGATCAGCATAATGTCCTTTTTGTTAGCCATTGGCAAACAATGAGAGCCGGATCGGACACCGCAGCACGCGACACATGCTGTGGCGTCTGACCAGGTACTCCACTGTTTGCCGACAGAATGTTATATATAAATTTTAATAAAACTAAAAAAATAATACAATGTACAACCCAACAAGCCTTGCAGCTGAAGTGGACTGGTCCAGTTAATAAGAGTGGACAATTCCATTCAGCTTAAATGAGTTAAGGTCAACAGGACTGAGCTTAACTTTGCAGTTGCCAGGAGTTGGCTCATTTTAGAAATAGGGTTTTCAGGTTTAATTGGAAATCAGGGACCTATATAATGACGTCCTTTCTAGTTGTAAGAGACATGAAAATTAAGCTGAACATGACCTTTTCTAAGTATGTTATTTTTAAGAAACAAAAATGTTTGATATTTAATTTGAAATATCTGCAGACGATCCACGTGAAATGTAAAGTCGCATTCCTCCGTAATATTTGCTATAGGGTAGTGGTTGGCGTTTAGGGATCTTTTCTGTCAAAATTGAGCGAATAGTTTTAGTTACAGTTTATTCAAAATATGCACACATAAGTACCTTGCAATTGAAAACTTTAACTAATAGTGTCGTCTGCGGATACCTTTTACAAATAGTCTGGACCCAGATCAGGCCTATCAAGCGCCTGATCTGGATCCAAATCGTTTGATAATCTGACGGTATTTCTGATAGACATATTTGAAAAAGTTGATTTTGAAAAAGTATGTAAAGAACTCAGTAGGCAAGGACTTAAGGCTTTTTTCTAGGGTAAAACCGCATTTTTGAAGGTGATTGATGTGGACACTTGCTATTGCCCCCCTCAACCTTAACTGTTTGCATGCTGGAGCAATCCTGATGTTTTGTCGTCTGTTTGGCATTTTCAAAATAAACTTTTTAAAAATATGCTTTCAGGAACACTATCAGAATATCAAACAGCTTGGATCCTGACCTTTTGAATTACAATCAATGAAAACAAAATGTGATGACTATCTAAAGAAGGGTGGTTTGCTATATCTAATTAAGCCAAATAAAAAATACATGTGTTTAGGGTATTTACTAACCCGACCCTACCCAATTTACTTGTAAAACCTAGGATTTTTTCAGGTTTTCAGAAAAATAATATGCATTTTGAAAAGCGAAATGCTTTCAAAATGCATAAAATAATGTTTGTTTTTTCAGAAAAAAATGTGTGTCTTTCTAGGCTAACTTTTTCAGACCTGTTACCCAAAACACACTTATTTTTTTATTTAGCCTAAGCTTAATATTGTTATTCCAAAAATGAAGAAAATTGCTACTGTAACAAAGATATGTCGTCTGCAGAAGTAATAATCAGTTCTTAAAAAACAAAAACAAAACAAAAACAAAACTCAACAAACAAACGAACAAAAATCCATTAAACATCTGCCCATGTAGCATAATATACTCATCAATACCCTGCCCTTGCTTAAATATTATACTGAAACAATTTTAAACATTATCAACTATGTATAATACCTCTCCGCATATACATGTATGTACATAAACAGGTTATAGTGACTCCGAACCTGAGTTCTACGGTGACTTGGTGTATAAATTGTAGTAGATAGTTGGCTCTAATTATTTTTCAGCGCATTTTATTAAAATAATTTCTCATTATAAAAAGATTGGCTATAACCTTAATGTATTGCAACAGACTGCATGCTTGGTGGTCAACCCAATCTTGGTTGGCAACTTTGCTTTCCTCTTTAATTGCACACTAGTGGGTAAGTGTCAGACTCTATGACGGTTTCGACTTAAAAACTTATCTATCGATGAAATGGTAGGGGCCTGATAGTTTGGCTATTGTCAGGCCCACCGGTGTTTACCTGTTGGATTTCTTTTGCTCTGGTATACAGTTTTATGTACTGTTGAGTCCTTATTTTTGCTTTATCTCCTTTTTGATCCCCCACCGAGAAGCGGAAGGGGGGTAAAAGGAATGCCATTCGTCCGTCAGTCAGTCCGTCCGTCCGTCAGTCCGTCCGTCAGTACGTCCGTAGCACTTTCGTGTCTGCTCCATATTCCCTTGACCCTTTGATCGATTTTCATTAAACTTCACTCATGTATTAGTAAGACGGTGTGCAGAGCACATAATCCAGCTACCTAGACTCAAGGTCAAGGTCACAGGTAAAGTTCAAAGGATTTACGCTTGAATTTCGTATCCGCTCCATATCTCAACAACCCTTTAATCGAGTTCCATGATACTTCACCGATATGTTCCTCTTAGTAAAAAGGTGTGCAGAACACTTAACCCAGCTACCTAGACTCAATGTCAAGGTCACAGGTCAAGGTCAAATGATTTACCATTGAATTTCGTGTCCTCTCCATATCTCTTGAACCCTTTGATCGAGTTTTATGATACTTCAATCATATGTCCCTCTTAGTAAGGCGGTGAACAGAACACATGACCAAGCTACCTAGACTCAAAATCAAGATCACAAGTCAAGGTCAAAGGATTTACCCTTGAATTTCATGTCTGCTCCATATCTCCTGAATCCTTGAGGCGATTTTCATTAGACTTCACCCAAATATTCTTATGAGTGAGATAATGTGCAGAACCTATGACTTGGTTACACAGATTCAAGGTCAAGGTCACAATCAATTCAAGGTCATGTGATTAACCCTTCAATTTGTGTCCCCTCTATATCTGCTAAACCGTTTGCACTAGTTTCATTATACTTCATTCAAATGTACCTTTTAGTGATACAGTGTGCAGAACCCATGACTCAGCTACAAAGACAAGGTCAAGGTCACAGTTTAAGTTTATAGACTTTGCCCTTGAATTTTGTGTCTGCTCCATATCTCCTGAACCATTTGAAAGATTTTTATAAAGTTTTGGTCAAATGCTTATCTCATTAAGGCAGTGTGCAGAGCCTTTGACTCAACTACACAGACTATGGGTTAAGGCACACCTAGAATTTCTTGTCTGTTCCATATCTCAAGAACCTTTTAAAAAATCCATTAATCTAGGTGTGACGGTATGTAGAACCAAGCCCTCCGTCATGCCATTCCTTCTACAACGAAATGTTACACATAAGTGACTGTCTACTTGCGGCGGGGGATTATAGCTATCCTTCAGACTGCATTCTTGTTATATCTTGATTTATATGTTCTAGGAGGTGATGCATATATAAGTTAGGGGTCTTTCATGCAAACCAAACATCTATGTGTCTTGATCAACATCTGAACTAAGGGTGAGGTTTGCGCCGTGAAACCGGTTTAATCCCTCCATTAAAACATTTTACTGACTGCTCCAAGGTGGTACTTCTTTTGTGGATCATTTGTGTTCTTTACGAATTGTGTTTGCCATGCTTTTTCGTCTGTTCATTGCTGCCTTGTGGTCTCTTGCTGGGAAAGGGCTGACCTCTTGGCTCTCATTTGTGATGTTTTATTGTGTTTTGTCACTTTCACATGTGGTATCCTGGGTGTGGTACTTGATTGTGTCGATTCCCGATCTTTTTCACCTTTCTTACGGTGTTACCCTATTGCACATGTCTGGGCTTATTGATCTGCAAACTGACTGGACTCAAGAGACAAATAAAACAAAACACCATTTGTACATTAATGGTATTTAGATATCTACTAAATTCAATTCAATTCCTGGAGATATATGTATTTAAGTGCTGGACACTTGATCTAACAGAGTGTGTGTTTTTTCTGATCATAGCAAACATACATGTTCATGCAATTGGCATGTGAATTGTCGAAGTTGACAATATTATAATGACCTTTGACCGTTCGGTGGAAATCTTGGATGTCGTAATGAGCCAATTAAAATGGTTTCAGAGCAATCGTGCCAATGTGATCTTCGATTTGCTACACAACATGAGAACGTTCGACCAAAAGTCATATGTGCCCTCATTTGACCCTGCCCCTGGGCTACATCCAGGATGTTTAGGAGTTTTGTGGAATATTTCAGGGTTATTGACCCTTAGTGTTACTTCATGGATGATATACATTCTGCCCGCTTTTCAAACTGCACCTCTTTTGCCTTTTATACGTAGGTCGTAAGTCAGCACACACGAGTGCCAAAAACTCAACTAAGGCCCCCAGATAAGAGTGCGTAACAGAAAATTATGTTTCTTATTTCTCAATCAAAACAGTGTTACTGTTCTTTTGAGCACACAAAACAAATTATAAAATTGATGGGTAAGAAAATAATTACAAATTTACGCTGAAAATTTTTGCTTAACTAGACCTATGAACTCATAAAGTATCATCTACAACAGCATGGACAAGCAGTGCCTAATCTCTCAATTGACGTGAGAGTACCAGTGCCAACAAGTGCATAAAACAGTGTAAATCTATCACATAAACGCTTGCATGTTTATTCTTATATCTCAGCAAGTCAGAAAGAAAAAAAAATCATTGATGCATTGTCAAAATCGATGTCCTATGCAAAACAGTCTACCTAAATTATGATTCCTAATCCTAGTTTGAAGAGTCAAATAACTTACCCTCCTGAACTTGTATCGTCAAAAATTTAAAAGTGTAAGTAATCAATTGTATTGGTCTGTGTGTCATTTATATAAATCGTTTTTAAAGCATATAATAGCAGCTCCCGATTCAAAAAACTGAACGATTGTCAACTGTGATATTAACCTAAATATCGACTTTATTAAAAAACATTGAAGCACATTTTCAGGATGTGTATCTTCCAAGTTCCCTATGGTAAGCGACACATCAAATAATCAATACATTATCCACTCATTTTAAACCAATATATACTTAACGCCAGTAAAAACGCAACTTTTACACTATAAACCTACCATAGATACAATGCTCTAATATCATTCTCATCAAATAAAAAGCATAAAAATATGGTCGCGATATCAAGGCAATGTCCTTTTAGTGCTGATAAAGCAGTGCAGATAAGCCGGGCGATATTTTTTGATAAAGGGACACAACCCGAACTTAGCCACAAAAAGCAAAATTGCCCTATAAATCAGGATGTCAGATCTTCTTTATGCCTGGCTCTTTTGAGTTCTTACTTTCTGAAAATTGCAATATTGCTCAACGTTCTATGCACACGCAACCGGAAAAATGAGTCTTGAAGTTTTGACCTTCAAAATGACCATCAAAGTTTGAGCATGAAAACCGGAAGTTAAAGAAACTGTGACACTTTCGACGGTAAATATCGCGATAAATGATTACCATAGGTTATGACCTTACAAAATTACGTTTGCCATTTTTGAAATGATTCAGTTTAATTGAAGTTTTAGTTAATTGTGAAATTTAACAAATTTTCGCTAAAAACTGAAATTTCAAAATAAATTTTAGGTCCTTACCGCAAAGCGAATTTTGTGTTGCATTCCGTATTTTTGTTTACTTAGGTCAAACGCATTACATTCACACTGAAATTGAATAGAATTTCAAGATTAAAGATGGCTACAATTTTTGTTAATGAATTTGTCATTTTTCACTAAAATTTTTAGCAGAAGTGTGCAAGCGAGTCCAATTTTTGCATTAACGTTTTCGTACGAAAGGCAAGCTTGTTGATACATAGTCAAAGTGTATTACACTCATATTTATAAGAAAAAACAACACTTGCACCAGTTGCGTTTTAATGGCTTTAAGTATACATGTATTCCACATCTAGTTTGACCTTAATAAGAGTTCGATTTATCATACGTTTATACAGCGTTCACTGCATTCTACATTTCAGATAATCCAGAATACTCACTCTACTATGGATTTTCAAGCTACAAAATTGTTGTAGCAAGACTTGAATGGGAAGAGGCAAAGGTGAGCAGCATAATTGAGCCGCGACATGTGATTCCAACAATGTGGCATTTTGACAAGTGTAGATTCAGACGAGCCTGTACAGCCTCCTTTAAGCTTAGTCACTTTAAATGCTGTTCGGTCAGTTGCTTGACAGCCATAGCTTACTCAAACGACCAGCAAAGGCTCTAATCAGACTGCGCGTAAGCGCAGGCTGATCTGAGCATTTGCTGGTCGCAAATACCACATTGTTGGAAATCTCATGTTGCGGCTCAGTTATATTGGTTGGTACACATGGTTACGTTGCTTATCGCATTAGCCATATGCTAAGACTCACCGGAGCCTTTGCTACTGACATACACGAATAATGGGATATTTCGTGCAAACCAAACATCAATGCGTTTGGATCCACATCAGAATTAAGGTTGAGGTTGATACCATTGAAAATGTGTAGGCCCGCCATTATTTTTACTGACTGTTCCAAGGCCATGCTTCTTTTGTGGACCTTTTTGTGTTGCCTGCGAATTATAGTCGACCCATAGGTATCATCACTTCGGCGTCGTCGTCGTAGGCGTTGTCACACTTTTGGTTTCCAATCGATTACTCTTAAAGGGATACATTTATTTCAATTAAACTTTACAGAAGTGTCAAGCATTATTAAATACAGGTCAAGTTCGAAAAAGGGGGAAAACGCAAATTTTGACTGAGTTATGGCCCTTTTTTACTTAGATTTTGGGATCATGACTTCGGCGTCGACGTCGTCCGCGTTGTCAAACTTTTGGTTTCTGATCAATAACTTTTGAAGGGATGCAACAATTTCATTAATATTTTACAGAAGGGTAAAGCATTATAAAATACAGGTCAAGTTTGAATTTTGAGGTCTTTTGCAAATTTTTGACTGAGTTATGTCCCTTTTTTGACTTAGATTTAGGCTAACGCAAAAGCTATATATTGTTTTTTGTGGAATAAACTTCACATTTCTCCAAAACTATACGTAATATCTGAAACTTTCTCACCATAGGCCATGATTACCCAGTGCCTGTAGATAAGCAAGACAGTGATTGAAATTTTACCCCACCCCCTGACCCCTTAGGTGGGGTTAAAGGTCAAATATTTAAATTTCTGAATAACTCAGTTAGTTGTCAATATTTTTTTTTACTGAAATTTCGCATGCTGCCAGAGGTTCAATAATAAGAAACAAATCAAACGTGATTTTCAAACGAAGGCCTGTGTCAGACCCCCTGGCTGGATTTAGGGGGTGGGGTCAAAACGTCAAAATTCAACTAATTCAGAACACGGTCATGTTGCATATCAAATTAAAGGGAATCACAAATGCAGCAGGATGGTCGCAATTAATTTGCACGCAGACCCAACCCACTCCTACCCCCCTGACCCTGGGGTTGGGGTCAAAAGGTCAAAATTTAACTGTTTCAGAACATGGTCATGTTGCATATCAAATTAAAGGGAATCACGAAATGCAACAACATGGTAGCACATTTTTTTGGCCGCAGATCCCCCACCCCCACGACCCTGGGGGTCGAAAGGTCAAGTTCAACTTTTTCAGAACAAGATCATGTTGCAAATCAAATTAAATGCAGCAGCATGGTAGCAAATATTTTGCCCGCAGACCCCAATTCACCCCTATCACCCTGTCCCTGGGGTTGGGGTCAAAATGTCAAAATTCAACTCTTTCAGAACATGGTCTTGTTGCATATCAAACTAGAACTCATTCGATGGCGCGCCATCGCAAATCCCCACGCTCTTGAAGAAATCTAATGGTATTTGAACTTTTGGTCCCGCCCCAAGGTCACCAGATTGATCATAGGGTAAATTTTTTCATTGTATCTTGGTTTGCTGATCATCCCCTTTAATTTGATATACCACATGACCATGTTCAGAAAATTTAAGTTATGATCCCCAGCGTCGCCCATGGGGCTTGACCCAGGCGACCAAATGAAAATCCTGTCCAAAATGTTTTGTATCTTTCATTTGTGAGAAGACACACAGTTTGGTTTAAAAAATATTTGATATTGACTTAGTAATTGAAATTTAATGATATTTGACCTTTTGGCTTCTCCCCAGGGTCCCAGGGGGCGGGGACCAAATAGTTAATTAAGGAATAACAAATGCAGCAACGTGGTAGCAAATATTCTACCAACAGCCCCCCACCACCACCCCTACCCCCAGCCCTGGGGGTTCAAAAGGTCAAAGTTTAAAATTTTTCAGAACATGGTCATGTTGCATGTCAAATTAAAGGGAATGAGGCATAGAGCACCATGCAAGCACATATTCTCTCCTTACACACACCATCAACCTGTGGGTTGGATTAAGCGGTTAAAAAATTATTGAATGTGGTCATGTTGCATATCAAATGAAGGGGAAAGAAGCATAGACAAACATAAAAGCAAACCCTTTGACCTTACACACACCCCTGACCTCTTGGTCAGGTTGAAGTCAGATTATTGAAATTGTACAGATTAGTTTATTTTTTAATGACCTAACCACGCGCACTAAAAACTAGTTGATAGGCTTTTAACTTTGATCTCTATGATACCAAATGTGAACTTTGGGGTTGGAGAAATGGAGAATTTATGTTTTGTGATTTATAAGTTTCTCTAAAATAACCCTTCACTATGGATATAAATTCGACAAATTTGCCTTGTTTGACTTCTGTTTAGTCAGGCGACACATCCGATTCTTGGAATTCCAGTTTGTTATTTATGTTTGGTGCTTGTCTTTGTTGTGCTGTATCTTCTGTTTCTTGTAGCACTGTGATCACCTGCTAGGAAAGGGCTGACCTCTTGGCCCTCTTGATCAATGACCACAAGGGACAAAATTCGCATATTCCTGCTGCTTTGAACCACTTATCCCATTTCCAATGTTAATATTAAAGGACCAGTGTCTATAAGGCCTGTTTCAAGGTCACTATAAATGTTCAGCAAACTTTGTGTAATCAAACCAATATGTCTTAGTTGTAATATTGGACCAATTAATGAAGTTTTCTGTGTTGTATATATTCAGTTGAAGTGAATTGGGTAACAACTAAAAAACAACGTTATTTTTTATAACCATATGTTGCTGAGAATCAGCCATTTCATGTTTGTTTATAGGATAACAGATATAAAAACTAACATGAATAATTTTGTAAAATTTCTATAAACAATAAGTACGATATATACGTATATTTAGTATTAATTAGCTTTTACAAGAGCAAATAATCACTACTGCAATTTAGACAGTGCCTTGCGGTTTATACTGTAAACATATATTAACAAATTACCAAATTTTAAAGTGGTTACAGCTGAGCTGCTGCCAATATTTGTGTAAACTTTCACTTTCTTTACTACTATATGATGAGGCCAACATTTCTCAAGTACAATGCATTGAGTATTTGTAATTGTTGTAGTCATTATCCATATCACTACAATCAAAAGGAACATAGCATTTAACATTTACCAAATTTAATTAATTACTCATATGTCAATTTTGTCTTTAAAAGATAGCGTTATACAAACAAACGGGGCCATGAGAGATATATGCTTTATGTTAAACCAGAAAATGTTAAAAAAATCACCAGGCCCCAAGGTTGTAAAACTTGAGTACAGTCTCAAGCTAAAAATAAAGCTCAATGATTGACTGCCTTGCAGACATGTGTACGCAAGCAGCCAATCAATGCACTTTATTTTGAGTTTGAGAATGAACTCAAGTTTTATAACCTCAGGGCCAGTACTGTGTAACCATTCACGTGCACATCATGCTTGAATTAGGGAAAATGTGAACAAGTATGAATTTAATTAAGGCATACAGTTATAAGTATTTTAAAATCAAGAAAGAGGGTTGGTAGGTCATCAAAGGATTCATTTCTAATATATTTATTCTTTGGAAATGTTATATTTACTCTTTATTGAGTTCGTTACATCTTTCAAAGTAAGAAATGTGGCAAAGATCAGGAATCGATACAATCAAGTACCACACCTGACCCAGGATACAACATGAGAAAGTGACAAAAACACAATTAACAATCACAAGCGAAAAACACCCTTTCCCAGCAGGTGACCACAAGGCAGCAATGAACAGACACGAAAACATGACAAACAAAAGACATGATTAACACAAATGATCCCCAAAAGAAGTACCGCCTTTAAAGTATAAAAATGTTAAAATATTTTACTGGTGGGCTTAAACCAGTTTCACGGTGCCAACCACACCCTTAGCTCAGATGTGGATCAAGACACATAGATGTTTGGTTTGCATAAAATATCCCTAACTTATCCATGCATCATCTCCTAGAACATATAAATCAACATATAAAAATAGATAACGCAAAGATAAGGACTCAACAGTACATAAAACTGAACACAGGAGCAAAAGAAATCCAACGGGTAAACCCCGGTGGGCCTTACAACAGCTCATCAAAAGAAAAATGTGTAAGTCAGAACCGTCAGAGCCGACGCACCGGCATGCAATTTAGAGAAAAGCAAAGTTTCCAACCATGATTGGGCTGACCACTGAGTATGCAGTCTGTTGCTATGCATTTATGTTATAGCAAATATTTTTATAATGAGAAATTATTTCAATAAACTGCACTGAAAAATTATTAGAGCCAACAATCTTCAATTTACGCACCAAGTCACCATAGAACTCAGGTTCCAAAAGTCCTTGGCGCAAGAGGGATTTAAGGTCACTACCCATAGCAATAACCGTAACTCTAAATCATCAAGGGAGGTAATACTTGGTAGCGTTCGATTATGACAAAGTGTGATTTTACGCAACTATGATATGTTTTCTACCGACAGTAATGCCTGTTACACTGCACGTTGGTAATCTAAAAGTGATTGATATAACATTAAAAATGCAAACAAAATTTTAAGTATAATGAACAACAAAAGTTGGCATTCTTTACGGATACTAAACGATGGACGCTCAGCTCTGTGAGAAGAAAAATGTCAGTCAGTGTAATGGAACACGCATTTTACGGGAAATGTCAGTCGACTGTTCGCGGTTTTTGACAGTCCACATCAACAATCATGATATAACTACTTGTATATAGATCTATATATGACTTTCGGGTTTTATTTTACCTGCATTAAAATTTCACCAAGACAGACTATCTCGTCACGTTCTCTAGCGTCTACTTTGAACCTGACGTGCGCTAATGACGTCACTTGCTCTTATGACGTCATTATGCGTAAACGACAAGTATTGAACTTGACGTTGACGTTGAGAGTCCCTCGCTTTAGTTTGCTTCCTAAACAATTTGCCTTATGCCAAATGTGTTCCAATATTTAGCTACAAGGCTATCTTGGGCTAAGGTTGACCCAAGTATAGTCGTGATTCTTAATTATAGTAGGCCTACTCTAAATTATTAAAGGTACGCGAGGAATTCTGCCATCGGGGTCTGCAAACAACAAAGGCACAGACCAGCTTGCGCATCCGCGCAGTCTGATCAGCGCCTTTGCTATTCACAAATTGAATAGTATCGTATCTAAACTTGCTCCAAGCGAGATTTCACTTTTCTATCTAGTCTCAGTGGCTGAGAAGGCTGGTTTTGGTATGATCTTATCGAAAACGCTGAAGATAGGTTTTGTCGCATCGATGCTCATTTATATTCATGTAAATGCAGACCCAATCTTCAAGCCTGGCTCATGTGATATGCGCATAGAACATGTCTAGCCCCTCTATACTACTGGTGGCCAATTCCGCCCATGACCAACGCCGACGGGATCCGTACCAAAAATAGTACCCCCTCCCCCTCCGCGCCACTGAATACCCTCTTCAGTAGCGGGAAGGGTGTGGGCATAAAAAGAACCTTTTTCATATAAATGCGGGTCCAACCAAATCATAGGTAAGTTATAGGTACTCAGTGAAACGGTTGTTTTGAGCACCCAAAGCAAATATAAAAACAATGAGCAATAAAATATTTACAATTTTACGCTAAAATTTTTGCTAATCTTCAAGGTTACTCTACATTTGACATGTTTCAACTGAAAGATGTCCGTCAAGGGATATATAGATCTAATAGAAATAAACCAACTCTGGTCAAGTGTTAAGGTCTGGCCTTGCTTCGCGATCGGGCATTAGTATGGCGCCTGAGGCCGCAACAAAGATTTAAAAAACATTTCAAATTCTTGGATGAGTACATGAAGTATATGCATCGATCAATTAAAGCGATGTATATTAAAACAGCACATTTTTACCTAAATTTGACATGCAGAGTTAGCCCGTGACCTTGAAAAACGGTAAATGTCCCCAAAACATTACATCTCTATCCTAATGGTGTATCTATGCAAAATTGGTCAAAATATATCGACTAGGTGATCAGACAAAATGCGGACAAGTTTCTTTGTACCGTGGGTGGGGTATTTTGGTATCGTTTTTGGTATTGAAAAGTCTTCACATATATGCATATAAATGTTCCAAGTATTGGAGTACATATAGTTTTATTTGGAAGTTCACAGTGAGGTATTTTAATCAACAGTGTTTGGTTCGTAAGGTTTTAACATGCTTAGAAATAAGAAAAGCCTGCTAAGTTCATTAATTCTTAGTTTAGGGGGTAGGGATAATTATTTGGTAATATCTCACTAATTAGACAGTGATTTTTTTAAAAATTTTGTCATAACGCACCTTATATAATGATCACTTTCCTAAAAAAAAAAAAAAGAAAAATTTATTTTTTTAAAGTACGTTTAAATTTTGAATTATCAGTCAGTAATTGCCGAACATGAAGGCATAAATATCGGTGAACGCTGGTTTGAAAGCGTGATATGAAGAAAAATACTTGTATAGCTGCAAAAGAATGGTTTGAGAAAAAATTCTTAATTATTTATGGCTTCGCATGCTTGTTTGAAATAACGATTTTCAAACATAAAATTGAGTTACAGAATATTTTACTTTTCTTAATGAGTTTCCAAAAAGCTGCGTAAAAAGCCAACATAGGCCATATAATGAAGAGCTGTAACTTTTGAACTGGACGGTTAATTTTCTTTATTTTGCGTTATTTTGCTTATAATATGATGTACTACAGAATATCAAAAAATGAAAAAAATCTATTTTTTGGAAGAAAAATCGCCCAGGTGTGGGCAGTGACCTTAAGTCTAACTTAGAATTTAGATATCAAATCAAAATATCGTCGATAAAATTTAGAAAAGGTTTTACCAAGTTTATGATACCGAAAGCCTTGTTTAAGACGTTTCTGAGTTAACAATTTATTGCGAGAGTTGATGTCAGCAACATGGCTAGCTGCTTTAGCAAAACGAATGGATTGAGAGATATTGATTCCATAGGATGTAGAGCGAGGAATATCACCATCTAACTATGGGAAACAATTTCAAAATCAAAATCATCACGCTTATCATAAATTTTGGTAGAAACAATATCATTAGAAATGGACAAATGCAAGTCTAAAAACGCGGCTTTGGTATAAGAGGTACTAGCTTTAAGTTGGAATCTTTTTGATGTCATCTAATTGATAATATCCTAGGATCTTGTTGTTTAGTTCCCATACAGCTGGCTAGGAACTAGAAAACAAGATATTTTAATGTAAGCTTTGAATAAAAGAAAACATGCTATTTTCAGTTTTTGCAGTCTTCAGCAATTAATTTGAAAACTAGTTTACGTTAATTTAACTTAATCACGAATCAAGTGTGCCTCACTAATTGAGCAATGTGGTAAATCAAATTCAGATATTATCTTGAAAATAAGTGTCGTCCATTTAAACGAATACAAGATATATGTTTATCATATGACGTCGCGTCTGGGAAATAACGCCATGCATTAATATCGATAAACCACTAGTGTTTTACAGATTTTCGGAAAACGTTATGAAATAACACTTTTAAAGTCACGCCTATGGCAAAATTCTAACGTTTTTCTCGACAAAAATACGATTTCAAAATAATTTTAATGTCATTTGATAAATAGAATCTAACATTCGTACTCCTGTATTATTGAATTTATTAAACTCGTTGCGAAAAAAGTAATAAAATGCTCGGCAAGCTTCGCATTCTATCACTTTTCCCCAACTCGTTTAATAAATTCAATAAAACATGAGCACTCATGTAAGATCCTCTATATACATTATTATATTGAGTAGCTTTTTGTGTTTGCAGAAAAACTGCCATAAAGAACTTGCAAAACTTGTGGAAATTGAAAGTGCCGTAGAGCGAAGCTTCTTGAGTATTAATATCGATCAAGGTAAACTAGGAAAGTCTAGATATATTGCTACGAGTTTATTAATTGCTATGACACTCAAGGAAATCAGCCTGAGGCATTTCAAGTTGTTGACCTGTCAGGCAGTGTAATTTGTTTTTTTTCCTGTGTCCAATTTTTTTTTGGCTTTACTCCATAATGATTAGACTACATTCAGACCCCAATATTATAAAACCGAATTCTAGCTCAACTTTACTAAGGCCAGATTTTTTTTATTAGTTTATTTACGGGAAATGTTTTTCAGATTTAGGGTCGGGGGAACGAAAATAAAGGTCTGAAAATGACCAGTTTACTGGTCATTTTCAGAGTTTTTTTAATATCTCCAGAACAATCAGCGTAACTAGTAAAGTAAACCAACGGTCTGTATTACATCTTTAAATATTTCATAATTTTCCTAAAAATGTGCATAGGACAATCACTTAACAGTGTCACTCTCAAAAATACACAGACAAAAACTCAAAAATATATTTTTTTTTCAACGAAACAAATAATAATTAGAGTCGGCGGATAAAATAAAAATATAATTTTAGATTTTGTTTTCTACTGTCCGGAAAATTACAGTATGGGGGTTTATAAATCAACTAATAAAAAATTCTTTCTAAGCATGACATTTTAACTGTTTATTAAGATTAAAATGCAGAATAGTTAAGCTTGTTCTCACTTTTAACTCTAAGATGCTGTGTATAAAGTGTGCTCAAACATGTTAAAATACCAACCAAACATTTACTAAACGTTTGGGTTCTGATAAATTTTTACATACATATTAATCGAATAAGCATCAGATTGCCTATTTTGTACTTTAAAAGAGTTCACAATTAGAAGTTTCTAAATTATATATTATGTATTTCTGTCCTTGGAGGCTGTTTAATCTTAGCAAGCAGGTGAGACCCTTATGAAATGCACAAATATGCTGCATTTGATATGGACTTTCACGGTTTGCCAAAGTGTGTAAAGCTATACAGTTTATACATTTATTACCAGGCAACAACGATCATTGGACTGGTGGCAATGACATAGGCAATGAAGGTGTTTGGAAGTGGGACAGCACTGGCGAAATTTATGTTTTCACAGGTAAAGAATAACAATCATATCACTGAAAGCATTGCGTGCAAAGAGTAACATAGTTTGCACAGTGTCCCCATCTTGAGGAAACCTATCTGACGCTTGGAAATGATATAACTTCTTTCAGTAGTACAGTAAAACCTGTCTTAAGCGCCCACTCAAAAATAGACAAAACAAAGATATTACTTTTGACCTGCATTAAGCGTTAATCGGTCTTGAAAACCATTTTTGGTCTTCTTTTTGAGTGACCGCTTAAGACAGGGTTTACTGTACATCAATGAAGTGCTATAATTTGTATAGTCTAGTTATTCTGAAATGTTTGGTGCCAGCAAAACAAAGAGCACCACTTTAAATGCTGGCGGCAGGGCACATGAGAGTTGGAGTGCTGCACTTGCCATTAATTCTCGTATACATTCTCAATAAAAATGAGTCTAATGTTTTCTAATTTCATAGGTTCATTCTTTAGATTGAATTAGTGGTTACTCCATATTATGAAGAGGTCGGAGCAAGTGTCGTTGTGCCGTGGGGAGATTTTAGAACTTCTTGCCATACACCAATATTGTGTTGATATTTTGTCACATTCTGGTCCTTCAGGAATATTGCGTTCGGGTAGAAAGCAGAGTACTGCTTAAACTAGTGTTGGGGTAGGGTAGAAAGTTTTTGCGTTTTCCATTTACCATTTACAGAGTAGTAACTTCTAAATATGTACTTATGCAAAAAGTGAAGACACAGATGAAACGTCGTATAATGTGGATTTTCATCAAAGTCTACACTGTTTGCTTAGGCAAAAACGTCCTCAGAGAAAGGAATACAATTTTTATTTAAAACCTCGATGATACAATAGACTTATCCCAAGCTAAAAGAAAGAATCCCATAGTGCATAAAGGATTAATACTCATGAGCAGACTGAAATAAATTGAGTCTGCTGTTTTCGAATTTTTTTTCATACATTCTATTAAAATTTCCATAGTATTATTCAAACTATGCTTTCCTGGATTCGCTGAGGTGTGACATTACATGTTGACGTCATTTTGGCATACCACTGACGTCACTGATGAAAATATAATCCTCCATTTGTGTTCAATCAGGACAGGAATATCCAAAACCGAAGATCAACAAGGTAGCCAAGTTTTTTTTATTACAAACCTGTCAGATGAATATCAGTGATCAATTCAGTTTCTTGCAATCACCAGCAAATAATTGAGGGACTTTGGTCGCTTATTTAGATAAACATTTGCCTGTCATGTCGAAATTTAGTTCCATTCAGTGATGTATTGGAGCGTGACCTACTTGATACAGCAAACTTATCTGGCAAAAACCTTTCGCTAACACATGAGATTTTGGTACTTATCACATATACCTCATTTAAACTAGGAGCCGCTATAGTTTAGTTAATAAAGCACATGTCTTATAAACCAAGGTTAGATCCCAAGATTCTCCAGTCCGTCTGGTGAGATTTTTAAGCCATGGCTCTTTCCCCATATGACCTAAGCTGTTGATGGGACATTAAACAAAAACAAACCTCCCTTAAACGTCTAGTTTGACGTATCCAGTGGGTCTAGAGGTATATTTTCTAGTCTGAGACTTTGTCTACATCCCTACTTTATGTATGGAAGCAGCAAGGGATCCAGCATAATCACAGCGTGCGTAGGATTGTCAAAAAGCTTTCATCCGTCGATTGGTGCCTGATTCTTGCCTTTGACTGGGCCCAACGTGGCTGTACTGGATGTTTTCTTTAGTTCTGAGTATATGTGAGTCAAGAGTCCTGTTGTTTGTTTCAAAATAGTGTGTTGATTATATTAGATTTTCCCTATGATGATGCATTGCATCAGTTAGGAAGCCTGCATGCGAGCTAAACATTTATTGTGTTTAACAACAACATAATCTAGGGCAAAAATTTGGTGCCAGTAAAATGTATTTAAAGTAAAAAGACAGCAAGGATCAGGAATCGATACAATAAAGAACCACACCTGTCCCAGGATACCAAATGGGAAAGTAACAAAAAAACAATAAACGTCACAAACAATAGCCAAGAGGTCAGCCCTTTCCCTTTAGGTGACCACAAGGCAGCAATGAACAGACGCGACAGCATGACAAACACAAGACATAAATAGCACAAATGATCCATAAAAGAATTACCGCCTTTGAACGGTCAGTAAAAATATTTTACTGGAGGGCTTAAACCGGTTTTACGGCTCGCCAACCTCACCCTTAGTTCAGATGTGGATCAAGACACATAGATGTTTGGTTTGCATGAAAGACCCCTAACTTATCCATGCACCATCTACTAGAACATATAAATCAAGATATAAAAAGGAGATAAAGCAAAGATAAGGACTCAACAGTACATAAAACTGAATACCGAAGCAAAAGAAATCAAACAGTTAAACCAACAGCCAAAGCATCAGGTCCCTACCTAAGTCTTTAAGTCGGAACCGTCATAGAGTCTGAAGTCCGACCCCGGCGTGCAATTAAAGTGGAAAACAAAGTTGCCAACCGTGATTGGTTTGTCCACCAAGCATGCAGTCTGTTGCCCACCGGTGGCTTAGGCCACTGTCCATTCTTAGGCGAAGGTTCTGTTCTCCTGGATTCATTGTTTAATGTTCCTTCCACTATTTGTAGGGGTTCTGTATTTGGTCATTGTTTCGTTGTGCATTATTAGTGTCCTTTCAAGTCTTGCAACCATCCTGATGAAGAAGAGAGAGCTGAAGCTTTGCTTTAATTTTCTGATATCTTGTGACTGTTAGTGTTATGTGGCTCTTTAACACGGTGTCGTGGGTTGGTCTGCAGTTTGTGATTGTGGTGCTTCCTGATCATACTCACTTTTGTCCTAACTTTAATTGTTCAGCTTGGGACAAGTAAGAAAATATCATGAGCTGCCGAAGATGTAATATACTTTTATGTTCCAAACTGAAGATAAAGTAAAACCTGTCTTAAGCGGCCACTCAAAAAGAAGACCAAAAATTGTTTCCAAGACTGATTATCGCTTAATGCAGGTCAATAGTATTGGGAGCATTCTGCAATACTTTCAAACTTCATTAAGCTACCATTTGTCATTAAGATCTTTGTTTTGTCTATTAATTAGTGACAGCTTAAGACAAGTTTTACTGTAGTTGATCATATCGAGAAATAGAGAATGATACATTATATACAGTTTTGGGGTTTCCAAGAACACAGGACATAAAAAGACAAACACAGGTAACACAGAAATTATTTGAGCAGCTATTCACAGAGAGACAGGAAATCATATCATCCCTAGTGAAATAGGTCAATGCTCAGGATACTAACGCTATTACAAAAAAAGCTCCCACAAAATCATATTCCTCTAGATAAATTTATCACGGCTCAAAATATAGAA
The DNA here is from genome assembly GCA_964019695.1 of Loripinus fragilis. NCBI lineage: Eukaryota > Metazoa > Mollusca > Bivalvia > Lucinida > Lucinidae > Loripinus > Loripinus fragilis. The sequence goes on along the minus strand of OZ026525.1, from coordinate 26,917,740 downwards.
ACTATTTCACATTAGGTATATAGATTACACTGATGATTAGATACCAGAGAAAGCATGGACACATTTGTTGGTCGGGGTGTATTTTGTAAAAACACACCATTTATGAGAGACTTTATAGCTAATTAAACATTATGCTAGTCCTTGAACATCTGTGTCTGTGGTAGTAAGAGCAAAAATAGAAGGTGAGTATGACCAAGAAATACCACAATTACAAACTGCAGACAAACTCATGGCACCGCGAGGAAGAGTCACACATCAATCACCAGACACCAGGAAGACAAATTAAGCAAAGTAACCAGCCCTCTCTTCCCAATCAAGATTATGGCAAAACTAGAATTGACAAAGAAACGTAATACAAAACATAGAACAATTACAGACTCCCACAATGGGAGTAACAATAAACAACAAACCAACAATAACAGAACCACCCCCTTAGAATGGACAGCAGCTTAAGCCACCGGGAGGCTTAAATGCATTTAAAACCATAAACCATAGAAAACAAACCGGGGGAAATTGTATAAATATTTCACCAATCCTTCACATATTTGCATAAAAAAATACTGCTAAAATGTTTATTTCCTTATAACTAAAGGATGCATATAAAAGCTTGATAATTTTATTTACAATTAGCTTTTTGCATTTAAAATGATGGCAACCTACTGCACAAGTCAAAGATGCCATAGGCGATAACCTATGTTATCGGCTCATTTCTAACATCATGATGTTTGTGTATTATAGTTGAGGGTCTGGGGCTTAATGATTAGAGAATTAGGGACTTATTGTGTAATGATAAGAGAATAAAGGGCAAACATTTAATGATTAGAAAAAATGAGGGCTAAAAAAAGAAGAATAATTCTTATTTTTAAAGTTAAAAAATAGATCTACATGCTCATTTCACTGAAACAATGAAAGTAGTTTTGTATGATACTTGTTTGTATTGATTCTTGACATTGTCTTCCATGTCTCCTTTGTGGAAAAATATCATTTTGTAAACCTCATCAATTGAAAATTCTTATGTTGTAGGTACACATTGGAATTGCCTCTATGAGGCAATTCCAATGTATAACAACAACATATACATTTTGAGGCAATTCCTATGTGTAACAACAACATAAAGTAGACATAAACCCCATTTAAGATATGAAAAATCGGTACAAGTTGGCATTTGTGTACAGTAACAATTTATATCAGTCTGCGCATCATAGCCGTCGAAACGTTGGAACCTTGGCCACACAGTAAGCGCCGACTGACCACTTTGATCAGACTGCATGGATGTGAGTCTTTAATGGTCGTACAAGCCAACTTAAACTTTTTTTCTGGTTGCCGGCTCAAGCTTAATCTTGGCGTGGATCCAGAAAAAATAGTCAGGTGTGTGTGTGTGTGGGGGGGGGGGGATGTCCAGCTTTGATAACTTCTTTTTTCATTCCTAAGAAAACCCAATTAAACAGTTAAAAGCTTGCCGATTACGGCCCAACATTGAATGCTGGCAAGATGGAATTTTGATTTTCTAGGGGTTCCAGATCATTATTTCTAAGGAAATCTGGAGCTTTGTGCATTTCCAGAGGCAGGGCAGTATCCTCAATCCCCCCTCTGGATCCGAACATATTATATATGGGCCTCAACGCGAGAAAACATGTCTTTGGGGTTTGCGAACAACAAAGTTGCAGACCAGCCTGCGCATCCGCGCAGACTGATCAGCGCATTCTATATTGGTTTTTGTGAACTTGCTACAGATAAAAATTCGATTTTCTAGGTAGTCTCTGTAACTGAAGATATTGGTTTGAGTCTCGCTTTGTCGGAAACCCCTGAAGACAGGTTTTGTCACGACGAGGCCCATTACTATGTGATTCATTTTTTTTATTCAGGAGATGGAGGTACAGCCCAAAACTGTATGGCCATTTCTGGATTTCAACATGATGAGTATGATGATAGAAACTGTACCAAGGAGTTACGTTCTGTCTGTGAATGCTTACTAGAGGACCCGGCGCCTGTCTAATTTGTAAGTTTATACATCATACAATTATTGACTATTGAGGCATTGGACATGATGTGATATCGACCTGAGAGTGACAATGTTAACCGAGGCGGGGCCAAGGTCAATATTGGTATTCTCAGGCCGATATCATATCATATCCAATGCCTCAATAATCAACAATTGTTTTATTATATAATTTCTCTAAACAAAAAAGCAACAACAACAACAAAATCTTGGCTATGGACTATGTCTTGGACAGTCTTGAATTTCAATTTTTACATGATGACTAACTGATTTCATTCAGACTTCAGTTAAAAGAGGAATGAATGCATACTTTATATAACAACTGCAGAAAGAGAATAACCGGATTAAATGCCGCATAATGTGGCATTTCATCAGGGTCTACACTGATTGCTAAGACATAATAATCCTTAGGGAAAAACTGCAATTTTGTCCAGAAATTAAAACCTGTGACCCCTTGAATTATACAATGGACAATTCCAAGTTTATTGCATCAATCCAGAAGGAAAATTCATTAGTTCATTTAAGAGTTCTGCTACAGCAAAGTCTGAATTACATGTATATGATGAACACCAATCTTGTGAATTTCGTGCTGCTGTCACTTTCTGAATTGTATTTACAGCAAATCATGCAAGTTTCATGCTGAAAGCACACCTGTTATGGAAAGTTTCTATGAAGTCTATTTTTAGTAACCAATATTGAATGGGAAAAACCAGCAGCCCATGTGATATGTAGTTTTATGGACTCGAGTGGATAGGCATCTGGACCAATCAAAAGATGTCTATTTATAGGTTATATAATAATTGCATTTGATTCTGGACAAGAAAAATCTGAAAACTAATGTTGGTTAGGTATAGCCCCCCCCCCCCCCCCCCCAAATCACAACCGATTATGATAATTATCAATGAGCCTAATTAGATTGATTATAAGAAAAATATAACAGTGCAGTGGGTTGCTCTGCAGTCTGTGATTGTGGCATTTCAAATATAGAATGAGTGTCTTTTGATATCAAATTTATCAGGCAATGCTTCGAGAACGCTTTTTGAATCGCGAGGCTTGCCAAACCTGGTATTCTATTTATCAGGCTGCCCATTGGTTCACTCTTCAAACTAGCGATTATGGCGTAATTATTGATTTTGTGTCGATTCAGCGTCATTGGCGACGCAATTCAAAAAGTGCAACGGCATGATGACCTGATAAAAGCACATACTGTGAGATAGGTAATACTTATCAGGTCAGCGTGCAAATAACCAGTTAATATGAGAGGAAAATGTTAAATATCTTTGCTAGCTGATATTTGTGTAATTTCAAGTGCACTGGCTTGTCTCAGAACTGCTATACGAACGAATGTGAATGTATCTTATTATCATTTGGTTTGAACGTTTTGATCCCCTCCCCAATACTCCCTTTGGGATATGCACTTAAATGGACGAAGAAGAAATTACAAAGAGAATACTAGGTGAGTGTCTTTTAATATCAAGTTTACCAGGCAAGGCTTCGAGAATGCTTGTTGAATCGCGAGGCTTGCAACAAATACATATAGACCATCCGTCTAAGCACCCTTGTACCGTAGTCCGTATATTTAAAATGAAAAGAAGTTTCCTTTTCCCCCTTATTGCATGTTATAACCCTACTTCGTTTTGAATGAGAATTTATTTTGATCATCAGCTGTGCTTGCTATTTCAGTAACATGTATGGGAAATAGACCGTTAAACTAAGGTAAACAATCGTCATTATCTATTTATACAGTTGATGTACAATAAAACAACCATCTTGCAAAGTGGTCTATTTTTGCCAGATGTTCGATGTCTTCTTTGGCGTATACAACCCCTTCCCCCCCCCCCCCTACGATGTCTTCTTTGGCGTATACAACCCCTATCCCCACTAGACCCAAGACGCCCTTTAAACATGTTGTATATGTATTTAGCGACATTTCATTATCCAAAGGGCATCTTGGGTCCAGGGGGAAGCATCTAAAACAATCTGAAAGACGCCAGTCTCATCTTTTCAATGACAAACGCCACAATTTGAAGCATATTTCGTAAGCATGCGTAGAAGGAATACCATAAAGTTTTGGAAATGGAGAGCACTTCTATCCTTAATATTTTAGCACTTTTACTTTTTGAAGACTAGCAGTGCATTAACTCACAGTCTGGTCTTAACGACACCCATAATAAAGAAGTAAAATGAGGGGTGGGAGTAGAAAGCGCAAGTTTTCATGACTTTGTAAATGATGAATCGCTTTGAAACGTATTTTGATGCTTACTGTGCATATTTTACTACCAAACCGCATCAATTTTAAAAACATAAGGGCAATTTGAAAATTTGGTATTTGTAATCATATCAACTAGGGAAAATATACGTCTTATCTCGAGAAGTCCTTCTTAGTATGAACCCTCTTATACACTCACGCTTTGCGAGGGTTCAGCGAGTGAGCATATAGCTTACCTTTGCCAGGTAAAATACCTTAATTTCAAGGATCAATGACAGTATGTTCCTCTGCAACCATGATACTGTTAGTGACAAGTTGCATACCAATTATCCTTGACATACTCCACACCGGGTAGGCGGCAATCGAAAACGCTCTTCACAATCGACGAACGCGGATCAAAAATAGCTAGAAACAGTGATTTCAATTGCCATTTGTCGCCAATCGGGCGACAAATGGCAATCAAAAACTCTGTTTCTATCGATTTTTGATCTGCGTGCGTCGGTAGTATTGACGTCTTCGATTGTCGCCTACCGGTAGTGTACTCGAGAGAGCATTCACACTGTCCTGGCTACCTTGATATGCCTTTAACACTGTGATGACTTTTTCATAATTACATGTTTATTTGATAATATGCATTTATTTTGCAGCATATTATTATAGAGGCAAACAATGTATAATTGTTGCCTTCTTTAAAACATGCTCTGCAAAATTATGATCACATTTCACTTCCAGCAACTTTGTCATAATTCTTTGAGGAATATGCAGGAATTGTGGAATTGTGGGTCAAGGTCAATAGCAAAGTATTTATCCACGATAAAGTGTCACTTTACATATTGTGAAGTGTTTTATAGTTTTTGTTGTTTGCTGATTAAAAAAAAAGGCTTTTTCAAAAAGTTCTTTCAGCATTACACCGTATTTTCAGAGTTCCAGTCAATTTAAATTCAGATTAGGCTAACGTTTCATGCGCGGATACAGAAACTTATGTCAGAGGGGGTCCAACTTTGACAATATTTATTTTTTTAACATATGATGAGAGGAGAGATGATCCAGCTACCACTAAAATCGGGCCATAATTGGCCCTCCAGTGAAACGACTTTCAAATGGCGTTTCGCTGTTGTGCCGATGATGACCCAACATTTAGTTCTGGCTTAGCAGCTTTGTGATTTTTCAGGGGATCCGGACCAGTATTGCTAAGAAACCCTAATTTTTGTGATTTTTCAGGGGGGGGGGGGCGGTCCAGACCCCCTGCCCCCTTATGGATACACCCATGAACGTTTTGCAAGGTCGCATCTGTGTCCGAACTCCTTGTCCCCCTATGAATCCACACATGAACGTTTTGCAAGGTCATATCTGTGTCCAAACTGTCCGAAAAGATTGTCAGCAGATGACACTAGCAGGTAAAAAGTTTAACCCTTAAGCACTAAGAAAAAAATTTGCATCTGAAAATGTCGTCTGCTGTAGTCGTCTGCTGCAAATAATTGCCTAACATTACTGACGAATTAAGCATATAAGCAAACAGCGTGGACCTGGAACAGACTGCTCCTATAGGAGCATTCTAATCTGGGTCCACACTGTTTGCCATGGAGGCTTCTTAAACATTTCAGCAGACGAGAAAGCAGACGACTTTTGTTGCGATTGGCGCATTACGGGTTTTAAAACATGAACATTTTATCTGTTACAGGATTTGGTGCGTCATGGCTGAGAACAGAACAGAACGTATAAAGAAGGAAACCATTATGTCATTCCAAAATATTTTCTTCGGAAAAACTGTCAAATAAAGAGATGACATAGAAAACAACATATATTAGTATTTTATTTTGAAGATATCCGACCCCACAGAACCCCGTTTAGTCTGAACAGTAAATACACATGGACAAGCACACGAGATTTTGATACTTATCCTATCGTCAAAAACAAATACTCACATGGAAGAGTTTACGCATATGCTCAGACTAGCCAGAACATTTGCTTTTCACATATTAAGGTGCAGATGTAAACTAAAATTTAAGACGTTTATAGTCCGAGAGCCCGCAATAGGTTTAATCAAGTGGTTGACGCCAGAAGGTTTGAAGGTATGTTCTTTTGTAGAAAAAAGTGCTGAATTCAAAAATCAAACTCTTAAAAAATTAGCTGGTACACAAAAGTGCTATGCGCAACGGAATACCCCGGGGGTAGGCAATATCTCAAAATAACGCTAAAATGGGGGTATCCTTGTAGGTTTATATTTTAAACCATGTAATATTAGTGCTAAAATGCAAATTTTGGCAGCAAACAATATAAACTGATCAGAGTTCAATATGAAGAAGCAAACGACATGCTAATTAAGCTTTCTGACACTAAAATATAGCAAATTATAAAGCCTGCTGCGCATAGCACTTTTGTGTACAAGCCGATTTTTATAAGAGATTGATTTTTGAATTTAGCACACTTTTCTACATTAAATTACACCTTCAAACCTTTTGGCCTCAACCGCTTGGTTAAACCTATTGCGGGCTGAGGTATGAAATGTTGGGGAAATTACATCTAATTTGTATGAAAACCAAAGATTTTTATGCTAAAAACAGATGTGATTTAAACAAATTAGACGTAATTTCCCCAACATTTCATACCTCAGTGAAACGCAGAAAAATTATTTCTAAATCTTTATTGAACCCCCCTCGTATGTCATCCAAAAAAATGTGACGAAATTAATGGCGTCAAACTATTTCCAACTCTATATCACGGATATATACTTAAGGAATCTTTTAACGCAAAGGTAAACAATTTACTTCAAAATCTTAAAAAAGGTTAAAAGTATTCATAGTTAAACTTTGTTGTTAAGCAAACATTCAACACTATTCAATACATGTGTGCAAATTTCAGAACACTACCTTGAGTATTATGCAAAATACAGCTTATTAATTTTGAAAGGGTCAAACCATGAAGTCACAAAAATTAAAAGGGCTCAAAAATGATTTTAGAAAAAAGTTCCTTTGGAAGCAAAGACTACACCAGAGAACTGATAATGTAGAGTGTACAAGTTTTCTGATTTCGGCCAATAAGGTGATATCAGTGACCCTCTAATGGTTTCAAAATTCCGCAATGGAATCCATGATTCCAAAGAATAAGACAAAAATAATATAATCTGCACTATAGTGAAGACTACACAATCCCTGTCAGGCGTTTTTGTTTCAATTTCATTTGTCATGCTAAAAATGAAAAACGTCGTTTGAAATAAGAAGAGCATGAAATTCATGTAAATTTTCTCAAATAACACAGTGAGTACAATCAACAGCGTTCCATTGCAAGATAGCAGAACAAATGTTAAACCATGGCCATACTGCTGACCCCTGATCTAAACCCAAACGAGCACATATGCGATGCGATTGTCAGGAATCATTAAATTTTCTGTGTGTGCGTACTTTCCATACTATTTTATAGATGGTAGAAGTTTTTTTTTCTTATTACAGATGATTTTCTTTTTTTATGAATAATAGAGTACAGACTGACTTACCTTTGAAAAGAATTCATGTCTTATAAAAAAACTGGAATATATTGACAAATGGCTATTCTGTTTTCCGTATTGATTTGTTTGAAAAATGGTAAATTTGTGACTTTCGTTTTTTGAATTTTTCAACTCAAGCTTTATTATTTTAAATGTGCTGAGTCGGTTTTGTCTGAATATAACCATGCATTACCGGGAAACATTGTTCTAATCGATTCCAAAGTATTATTTAATTCGAAATTCCAGTTTTCATGAAGATGCCAAGACGAAAGTGTATGCGTTAGAAGATTCCTTAGGAGTAGTGTCGCAAATTTCTAGCGTTATTTAATCAAACATCCCGTTACAATAGCAAGTACAGTACAGACATTTTGCCCAAAATCTGAAATTATTGTCATTTGACCAGTTATTGATCCGTATGCCATGTATGCCATAGTATAGTCATGGGTGAACGTTTTCAGTATAAATCCTGAATTCAGGATTTTGAGGCTGACTTCTATAGAAAGTCAGCCTTAAAATTCTGCATTAGGGAGATTGAAATTATAGCGTCTCTGATTAATTTTCAGATTATCTAAACACAATTAACCTTTTAAACATGAAATTATTCGTTTTTGTAGGCATCATGCAAGTTTAAAAATTTGAATTTCTAAAGTTCAGGGGGTTGCACAGGCTCGTCTGAGTCTACACTTGTTAAAATACCACATTGCTGGAACTCACATGCGTGGCTCAAATTAATGAATATAATTTATCATATGAAGATGCGTCTGGGAGTGAAAAACATGTAGCATCGTGCATTATTTAACATCGATATACCACTAAAAACAACAACAAAACAATTAGTGGCTTACAGTATTTTGGGAAATGTTATGACGTCCATACCAACGTTGTGTACATAACGACAAAATAATCACGTTTTTGCGACAGAAATTAAATTTCAAAGTAATCTTAATGGCATATGATAAATAGAATCTAACATTCGTGCTCTTGTGTTATTGAATTTATTAAACCCGTTGCAAGCCTCGCATTTTATCTCTTTTCCCCAGCTCGTTAAATAAAATTCAATGAAATATGAGCAATCATGTAAGATCCTCTATATCTGCAACAAGAGGAGCACTCATGTAAGATCCTCTATATCTGCAACAAGAGGAGCACTCATGTAAGATCCTCTTTATCTGCAACAAGAGGAGCACTCATGTAAGATCCTCTATATCTGCAACAAGAGGAGCACTCATGTAAGATCCTCTATATCTGCAACAAGAGGAGCAATCATGTAAGATCCTCTATATCTGCAACAAGAGGAGCAATCATGTAAGATCCTCTATATCTGCAACAAGAGGAGCAATCATGTAAGATCCGCTATATAATGCCAGTACAATCAGTCCTCCATTTCTTGGCGAGATGATTGCCAACCTATAAAGCACAAAAAAAAACTATATCACAATACTAGAACCATTATATAAACAATAGCTACAACAACAACAACAACAAATTCTGATGATTTGCTTTTGTAACAGCACGAATTAACATCAAATAATTTTTATGCTGTGATACACTGTTGGAAATAGAGAATAGGGTACGTCTATGTCCATATGTATGATAGAGTAAAAGCTGAAACTAATCATTTCTTTTTTTGGGGGGTGGGGGTGGGGGGGGGGGTAGTAAATATTTTTTTCTGTCCATCTGCCTATAATTCCACTTATTAAAGATAAATTCGTAATAAAACCTCTAGTCATGAGGACTTCGAATTTACGAGTTTTGTCTGTACTTCTTTTTGGGGCATATGGTGTTTAAAAGAGGTTTGGGTTGGATAAAAATACAAAACACAAAACACACACGTTTTTACAAACAAGTGCTTAGGGAGCGCAGTGACTCAGTGGTAGAGTGCTTGACTAGAGACCGAGAGGCCGCGGGTTCCAACCTCACCGGCGTCACTGCGTTGTGGTCCTTGAACAAAGTAAGTAAGGGTGCAAAGATCAGGAATCGATACAATCAAGTACCACACCTGACCTAGGTATTTATCCTAGCTTAGTACTGGTTCAACCCAAGAAGACGTGTCCCTGTTACGAAACACAAAACAAACACGTTTTTACAGACTAGTGCTTAGGGAGGGCAGTGGTTCAGTGGTAGAGTGCTTGACTCAAGACCGAGAGGCCGCAGGTTTGAGCCTCACCGGGGTCACTGCCTTGTGGTCCTTGAGTAAGGGTGCAAAGATCAGGAATCGAAACAATCAAGTACCACACCTGATTTATCCTAGCTTAGTACTGGTTCAACCCAGGAAGACCTGTCCCAGTTAAGCTGAAAGATTGCTGATGGGACGTAAAGAATCAAATTAAAAAAAACAAACTAAAATTTAGCTGAATTCAATTTAATTGCGTATTTGGGTATTGTTAATAATTATAATGTTGATTGCGCAACGGAAATGTTGAGCTAGCTTTAATTCAATTGTGTGTCAGGTAATAGTATGTTGACATTTGCAATAGATTATGTAAGGGTAATACTAGTAGTGAGCTAGATTTAATTTAATTGTGTGTTGGGTATTGATATATTTCCTGTTATAATGTTGATTGTGCCACTGGGACGTCAAGATAGATTTCAATTTAATTGTTAGTTTGGCAATAGTCATGATGTTGATTGAGTAATATATGGCGTGTTGAGTAACGTTTAGTTTACCGTCATGTTTATTATGTGTAAGGGAAGCATAAATGTAGGTATGTACTCCAGCCACAATGTTTATTGTGAAAATGTAACCTGAAGATGTATTCTTTTGAAATGTGTGTTGGGATTTTTCTGATGCAATTTCGATTTGACTGTATGATGGTAGCATCTACATGGATTCCAATTAATTGTATGCGTGGTAATGTTTTGTTTTCAACTTCACTATTGATTGTGTAAATGTTAATGTCAAGCTAGCTATCGTTTCATTGAATGTTGGACAATGTTCTGTTTACAGATACAAAGTAATAAAGAGGGCAAATATCAGGAATCGATACAATCAAGTACCACACCTGACCCAGGATACCAATGGGAAAGATTGGTTGGGTAAATGTAACAGTCAAGCTAGATATTGTTTCATTTAATGTTGGACAATAGTCTGTTTAAAGCTGCACCATTCATCGTGCAAATGTTAATGCTAGGCTAGATAAAATTTAATTGGGTGTTAGGCAAAACTCCATTTGTATCTTCAGCCTTGATTGTGCAAATGTTAATATCGAGCTAGATATAACTTAATTAAGTGTTAGGCAAACGTCTATTATTATCTACACCATTGATAGTGCAAATGTTAATGTCAGGCTAGATATTTAATTAAGTGTTAAGCAAAAGTATATTTTCATCTACACCCTTGATTGTGCAAATGTTAATGTCAGCTATATATAATTTAATTGAGGGTTGGGCAAAAGTATATCCTTTCAAGTCTTAATCACTCATTCATTTTACTCCCCAACCCTAATGAAAAACTGCTGCAAGACTTAAATGTACTACTTTTAACTTTATCTGGACATGCACTAGTAGAATAAAAAAGACAGTTTTATGCCAAGAATACAGTAACGGTGGTTTGAAAACTGTCAACATAAATGTTTTTTATTGCTGCTCTTAGAACAGCGTGGGTAAGAAAGATAATTACAGATAACAACAGCTCATGGGGTATAATACTACAGTTTATGACTGATACAAAAACGTTTAAATTCAGGGACACACTTTATAACGGTAAAAATACTACCTAAAATAAAAAAAACAAGTTTTGAAGAGATGTATTCTCATCTCATATACAAAAAGTAACAAAGAACATACCAACAAAGATACAATAATTCCAAACCATTCCAATTTTCTCCAATGAAAACATCAAACTAGGGGATAAAACTGTGTATTATAAATCATGTTTTGAAAATGGCATTAAATTCATCAACGATCTCGTAAACAACGACGGTAGTATGAACTTAAGGCCACATATAATATTGATATCAAGCTAGATATAACTTAATTGAGTGTTAGGTAAAGTCTATTTTTTATCTACACCCTTGATTGTGTAAATGTTAATGTCAGACTAGATATTTAATTGAGTGTTAGGCAAAAGTCTATTTTATCTACACCCTTGTTGCGTAAATGTAAATGTCAAGCCAGATATGCTTTAATTTAATGTTGCGTAATGTTATGTTTTCAACTACAATGTTAAGTGTCTTATTATAGGAATTAATTTTATTTTTGTTGGATTTTATCAATGTGTAAACTCCTACAAATCACTCACAAAATGCGTAAATCCCTTAGGACTTTATGTAAAGTTTGTGAGTGATTTACTTGTGTTTACACATCGATAAAATCCACAAAATTAACGATTCGTTCCTTATAATTCAAACTTTTGAACAAAACAGCACATTTGTAAAGAGTTGATGACAATACGTCGAATTTTAAAGCCCACTGAAGGAAAATTGTATAACCGCTGTCCATAAAAGATGGGCCAGCCATTTTGAAAATTCTGTCAGTTTAAAATTGTGTAGACCCAGAAAAGATGGCATATCTTGTGACATTGAGTCTACACTATTTCAACGACATGAAGCATTGTTGTTCTTTGATAACAGGCACGCGTGAAGTTCCTGGTTTAATTGCACTAATTATATTTGTTTTGCTAGACAATGATTAAAACGGCATTGTATTGGGAGCGGATATGTGAGTATGAGGTCAAAAACAACTCCATTTAATTTGGAATTTTTTCTTTTGTCAAACAGCTTGCGTGGCTTATTGAAGAACATTAAGATTTAGGCCCTACTGCAACGAATCGACAGGTTTTAAAACGCAGTTACCTTCGCAAGTCACTGCCTAAAATCTCCGCATCAGTAGGGCGTAAGCGTCAATTTATAAAGTTGTTTTGACGCCTTTAATTTCGTTTTTGATGTAGCCTTGACACTGTTTTGATGACGATTCTCTTCAATGACGTGACTGTATGTTAAGTGACGTCACATAACCTCGTCATCCAGTTCATGTCTTAGGGTTTCCCCCGTTGCTTTGAAGATGCACCACAATACGGGGTAAGGGTTTTCAAATGAGATTTCAACATGCTTAACTATATTAAAACTGATGTATGTTTTACCTCTGACACAACAATACATGTATTCGAAGTTTTATGTACAGTACTATCTTAGCTCTGTGAAATCAATGCAGATATCAAATAATTTTACGCACAGGGTTTTATTAGAGTGTAAATTCGATTTAATTTTGACAACAGACCAATTCAAATCACTGAAAAAAACCCCCCAAAACAATAAAATTTAGTTGGAATTATTGTAATGTAAAACCTGATTCAGTGTAAGTGTATTTTGGACAATAATCTGCTTTTAGCAGCACGGTTGATGTATACTGGTATTGGTTCTGTTGGCCTCGTTACCTTCTGGTTCAATGGTCAGTCTTCTGTAAACAATAAACAATAGTGATCATCATTTACATTTGATAGCTGTTTTTATGGTAAGGCCAAATAAAAAAGTGTGTTTCGGGTCTGAAATTTTTAAGTATGGTAGGCACACACATTTTTTCTGGAAAAACTATAATTTTATGCATTTTGACTTTGCCTTTCAAAATGCATAAAATTGTATTTTTTTTTTTCAGATAATCTGAAAAATATTCTAGGTTTCAAAGTAAATTTAGGTAGGGTCGGGTTACCCTAAACACAAGCATTTTTCTACTCGGCCTAAGCTGCCAAAGTAAAGTTTGGTGTTTCTACTGTTGTTTATGCATTGTTTTTGTCACTCTCATTGTTTTTTGTATTAGATCCTAATTTTGTCATAAAGAACATTGTGCCATTTCTAGTTTTGCAATCATCCCATTGGGGAAGAGAGAGCTGGTTGCTTTACTTTTATTGTCTAGATCTTCTGAATGTCATGTTGCTGTTATCATTTTTTGCCTCTTCCTCCCGTTGCCGTGGGTTGGTCTGTATATTGTATTATTGTGGCATTTTCTGGCCATACTCACTTACATTTTGCCAGGAAAGGTAAAGATTTTACCCAGAGTGACTGCAAATGCATCTGCTAACGAAATATTATTAACTGCCGTAAATAATTTGCATTTTCTGTCTAGGTGTGTAATTTCTGGTTACATCAACCGTTAATACCCTTTAAAGTAAGTCATCCTGATACATGTATCAGGATGTGGAGCTATACACTCGAAGAACATAAGACTGATTGTTCTAATTCACTTGCTTTTATAACACGACGTTTGATTGGATAACGTCAAATTTTGAGGTATAAAAAGAAAAGAACATAAACAGGAAAATGAGCATGGTTTTTTAATTTTTATAAGTTTCTTTTAAAAAATCCCTTCAAAGTAATATGTTTTTTTTACTGTAGTTACACTATTTAACATAATTATTTAAGAATTTTGGCTTTAATATTTTTTAGAAAAAATTAGGTTTCAGCTTAATGGATAAGATATATGCTTACTTTTTCGCTGGTTTGTGTTTTCATTCAAAAACCTATAGCAAGTAGTGTATTACATGTATCAGAAAAAAATATGTCATTTTTCTTGTTAAAATGTTTTAAAAAGAAGATTTTTCTGTCTTAAAACTTTAATTTTTTAACTTTTAAAATCAAATAACTTTTAAAAAAGGCTGATGAGGTCTGGCCTTTTGTCTTAAATATAAGTTTTTAACTATTTTTAACATATTAAAAGAGCGTGACTTTTTTGACACATGCCCATGTCCTGCGTCACCTTGAACAAATTCTTCAACAATGGAGCTGTTTGTATGTACAACATTCATACGCAGGATTTTTGCCAATTACATTTAGCAAATACTTTTTGCAAAGTTCTAACGAAGTAGGATAATGGAAAATAAAAGGAATCATCCTTCAAAACTCCATCGCCTAGATAGACAAGACCGTTTGCTTCTAACTTTATTGCTACGACTTGAATACAGTCTCCAAGGATATTTATTTCATGGCTTTGCTCAACTTAGCTGCGCATCAAATTTGTCCTTCTCATAAATGTTAAAATGCCAACAATTGTTGGCATTTTAACATTTATAAGCAGGATAAATAGAGCATCTGAGAGTTCTAAAGCAAGAAAATATTTAGTTTTCAGCATTTTAGTTTTTATGAGCAGTTGGGTTGAGCTTGAGTAAGTTGCATAAGCCATAGTTAGTGAGTATGATCAGGAAATACCACAATCACAAACCGCAGACAACCCTGTGGCACCGCGAGGAAGAGCCACTCAACCATCACGAGACACCAGGAAGACAAATTAAGCAAAGCAACCAACTATCTCTTCCCCATCAAGATGATTGCAATACAAGAATGGACATAAAGTAAGGTACAACAAAACATAGAACAATTACAGACTCCCACAATGGGAGTAACGATAAACAAAAAGTCAACAACAACAGAACCACAGCCTTAGAACCAACAGCAGCTCAAGCCACCGGGGGGCTTAAATGCATTTTACTGGTACCAAATCTTCGCTCTAGATTCTGCCGTTGTTGAAGTACAAGAAATGCTCAGCTCGCATGCCCATCTACCTATTGCAATGTATCATCATAGAGAAACACACTAATCAAATTAACACACCATGATGAAACAAAGAAAAGAGCCCATGAGTCACAGATAGTCAGAGCTAAAGAAAACCTCAAGTTGAGCGACGGTGGGTCTAGCTACAGGTAAGCATCAGGCAACAACCAACCGATTAAAGCTTTACGTCAGAGCCGTCATAGAGTCTGAGGTCTGACCCACCGTCGTGCAATTAAAGAGGAAACCATAGCTATAAACCGTGATTGAGTTTAAAACTAGGCATGCAGACTGTCGCATGATATCCAAGTTATATCCAACCCTTATTTAACGTTTTACTATATTTTTGAATTGATCACTAAAATTAGGTTTTCCAACAATTCGTTTGAATTTATAAACTAAATCACCATTAAATATAGGTTCTAACATGTCTTGTTGCAGAAGAGCTTTTAACCCAATGTTGTATTTAACAATTAACTCTAGTGTCTGTGATAGAATTAAGAAAATGCTTTTCGAATTTTATGATATCTATAACCTTGTTTTAATAACTTAGCAGTTAAAAATAAGTTTCTGATTTTAAAGTCATCAACATTAGAACACACTCCAGCAAAACGAATTAGTTGAGAAATATATACACCATAGAAAGGGGAGAGAGGAACATCTTCATTAAGAAAGGGGAAATTTACTATTTCAAAATTAAAATCATCCCGTTTATCATTAATTTTAGAAGAAACTATGCCATTTGTTATTGACAAGTTCAAGTCCAAAAACGGAGCTTCAGTATCAGAAGAATTCGACTTATTTAACTGCAGTTCAGTGGGATATATATGACCTACCATTTGTTCAAAATAAGTTTTATCAATATTAAGTAAGTCATCTAAATATCTGGAGGTTGAGTTAAAAGCTTCAATTATATCAGTTTTATTATTGTCAGACAGAGACAACATAAACTCTCTCTCATAACAAAACAAAAATACTAAATCGTAATAGTATGAAAAATGAAATGATTAATTTTATAATTTTATTAGCGAAATACTACATTTATGCATCAAAATACAAACAGCAAAAACCAAATTTTGAAGGTTTTAAAAACATACTAAAACAAAGAAAAGAAATAGAACATTACAATGCCTTGTCTAAAGATAAACTTGATTATCATAATCAGAAATGGGGTTTCCTAGGTACTGTCTTATAACAATGCAATTTGTTTCTCCAGCACAATAAAACAACCTTCAAAATAAAATGCTTGCTTCTCTCAAAAATGTATATCTACTGTTTTCAGCGCAATTACATCAGATCCAAGCCATAACCAATTAATATTGTTCATATCCTTTAAGCATCTTACAATGGCATTTGCCAAGTCAATGCACTTCGAGAGACATGTGTTGCGCTAAATGTGGATAGATACAGGTTACAATTATTATTTACTTATTTATTTATCTGTTATATTTATATATTTATTTCTCTTTCTCTTCCCCAGTCTTGTATTGGGTTTATCTCCTACCACTTTCCAAATTTGCATAAACCCTTCCACAACATCTAGAATTGCATTCAAACATCATATTGTGAAACAAATAAATTATTGTTATCTAATGTTAAGTGATATTGTGCATGTGATGTTATATACAGTTCAATAAAAGTTTGGCACCGACTCTAAAATCGCGTCCACGTTTGAATATTTAAAACTTACAAACGGCATTATAAAAAAAATGCGTTAGTGGACCACATATAAATTAATCTTTGATACTCAGTCAGATGCATAACCTCCAAAAGTTAAAAAATTATATCACTTGAAGCATATAATCATTTTTGCAACAAAATCAAAGGTAGCCTGTCTGAGTGGAAGTGTCTTTTTTTTCGTCTTCATACTCTAGATTTACAGCAATTTTCATGATCATGCGTATAATTTTATCTGAAAGCCTTTTTACATAATTTACAATTGTGCAATAAAATTCCTTGCGCGTTGTCTGGAAATGTGTACGCAGGGTCATTGAAAATCAGAAAATAAGTTACTTTCTAGCTTGAATAGGTTGTATTTTTGGGCATGTGGATTTGGCCTTTGCCTGGGTAAACTCAGATATAACCTATACAAGGTACACTTCTGTGGCCCCGTTTTGAGGTCGTTTTTGGGAATATACAGTTTTGGCTTCTTCAAGTGATAAATGTTTTTGGCTTACACAGGTTATGCCCCTGACCGATATTTGTGCAAAACTTTTTTTGAGCAGTGTTGAATATGCTGTTCCAATATGTATCATGATTGTGATGTGTAAATGCTATTCTAAATAAAGATATACATGATAAAAAAAACAAAAACAAAAACAAAAACAAATCTGCAACAAGAGGAGCACAATAAGTACCCATTGGAATACCTACAATTTGTCTATATAATTTCGAGCCAAATCTTATAAATATATTGTCCAAAAGATAATGGAGCGCATCACACATTTTCTGACATGACCACAATTTATATCTTTTAGGTTGTTCAGAAGTAAAAAAGGCATTTTTATCATTACAAGCCAAATAAAATGAGCCCTCTCTGTTAAATGTTTGTTCAATTAATTCTGTTAGTTTTTCTTTGATTAGATTATGAGGCAATGTAGTATAGAGAGTAGAGAAATCATATGTAGACAAACCAGATGCCAGAAAAACTCTAGACTTCAATTTACTAAGAAGTTCACCTGAATTTTTAATAGACAAAAATATTTTTTTACCATTTCTTTCATTAACAGTTGTGCAATATTTAATGACGTGGTTTTAAATCGCAGTGAGGCAAGAAGTCAAAAGAATAGACAACTCAGTAGTTGTACATGCACTAGAATTAGCAATAAAACGCGATTTATAGGGCCCTTTATGAAGTTTAGGTAACCAGTATAACATAGAAAGCTTGCTATGGTCCTCATCAACAAACAACCGAAACTTAGCTGCCATATGGCATCGATGCCCATCAACGATAGACGTCTCATCAAGCCTGTTATGCTCATATGTTTTTGCAGTGCTAAGTTAGCAGCCTTATTAGTCTGCGGGGTCAAAACAAACCTCCTATGGAATTCTTGAATCCCTTTCTTCAAGTGTCTAAAAGTGAATTTAGGTTTAGGTGGTAGAATATCTAAATTGTTGCAATAAAATGAAATTCTACCATAAATGATTTTAAAAATATTCAGTTTCCAACTATTTAAGGCATCAGACTCAACATGCTCTCATTGACACCAGCGATTACAAAATTCTTGTAAGGCACCTGCAATTTCCTCACGACATGTAAAATATTTTACTGACCATTCCAAGGCGGTACTTCTTGTGTGGATCTTTTATGTTTTTGTTCTGTCTTATATTTGCTATGTCTTTGTGCGCGTCTGTTTATATGTGTTTTGTGGTCACCTGCTGGGAAAGGGCTGACCTCTTGGCTATCGTTTGTGGTGTCTAACTGTGAGTTTGTAACTTTCCTATTGGTATCCTGGGTCGGGTGTGGTACTGGATTGTATCGACTCCTGATCTTTGCACCCTTACTTACTTTGAAGTCTTTTGGCACAGGGAGACTATATTTAGGTCCCTTACATATAATAGACCAAATTCTTGAATCAGTTATGATTTTTAAATCCCCTGTGACTATATGACCAGCCAGTTGATAGCAATACTTAGAGTCTTTACAATCTCAAGAGTCAGGAATAGAATTTTCGATATAAATTTCTGTTACTAATTTGTTATAGTTAAAAACAGTACTACGAATAGGTTTATAATACTTATAACAAATGATAGGGGATTCCTTATTTTCAAAATAAGTAGGGATAGAAGAGATAACAGATTTATCTTTAAATATACTGGGTAAGTTAATGAATTCAATTCCCTAGTTGACAATTGAATTTTGATAAAATGCCTTATATGATTAATTTCAGAGTCTAGGAATGGCAAAAGAGCATGTTGAGTGTAACACCAGGTAAAGATTGCTGCATCATAAAGTCGATGAGCTCTATCATAGAATTTATTAGCCTCAATATCCAAATTACAAAGTGAAGATATAGAAAGAGTTACTAAACGTGAAAGGGCCATATGTGGGCCAGAATGTTTAAGACGATACTTAATTCTGAAAGAGTTAAAACATGTTTATTTTTGCGTTTTAAATTTCCATTTTTGCGTTTACCATGAGATCGGTTATTGCGTTTACGTATATCTAAAAGAGAAAATACATCAAAATCAGGTAATCTAGAAATGTTACCCTCATGGTAAATATTATCATTAAAACCAAGTGGATGTGATGTTTGTAAAAATTTTATCCACTTTAATTCTAGTTCATGCCTAATAACCTTGGGGTCAAGGCTAGGCTTACATTTATGTATTGCAACAGACTGCATGTTTGGTAGTCAACCCAATCACGGTTTGCAATTTTGCCTTCCTCTTTAATCTCATGCCGATGGGTCGGACTTTAGACTCTATGATGGTTCTGACTTAAAAACTTATCTATTGATGAGATGGTAGGGGCCTGATGCTTTGGCTGTTTGTCGGGCCCACTGGGGTTTACCTGTTGGATTTCTTTTGCTCCGGTATTCAGTTTAATTTACTGTTGAGTCCTTATCCTTGCTTTATCTCCTTGTTATATCTTGATTTATATGTTTTAGGAGATGATGCATTGATAAGTTAGGGGTCTTTCATGCAAACCAAATATCTATGTGTCTTGATCCACATCTGAATTAAGTGTGAGGTTGGCGCTGTTAAACCGGTTTAAGCCCTCCAGTAAAATATTTTACTGACTGTTCCAAGGTGGTTTTTTTTGTGGATCTTTTATGTTTTTGTTCTGTCTTGTGTTTGCTCTGTCTTTGTGCGCGTCTGTTTATATGTGGTTTGTGGTCACCTGCTGGGAAAGGGCTGACATCTTGGCTCTCGTTTGTGGTGTTACTGTGAGTTTGTCACTTTCTCATTGGTATCCTGGGTCAGGTGTGGTACTTGATTGTATCGATTCCTGATCTTTGCACCCTTACTTACGTTTACTATCATTAGTATCTGTATACTTACAAATCAGACGAGAGAGCATTCACAGACTGATAAAAATGTCAGAGTACAATTTCTGTCACCCCAAAAAAGGTGAAAAGCAGGTAGAAGGCCCGCACAGTACTCATCTGTTCTCCCCTGCTCTGGACCAGACACTGTCAGAGAGAAGAAGTACATGTACAGTTAAACCTGTGTAAAACAGCCACTCTCAAAAATACCGAAAATCAGGTTTCAGACCAAGTGTCGCTTAATGCATGTAAAAGTATTGCAGAATGCTCCAAGGGGAGCATTCTGCAATACTTTCGACCTTCATTAAGCTAACATTTGTCATTAAGATCTTTGTTTTGTCTATTTTAAGTGGCCGTTTTACCAAGTTTTACACATGTTTTACACAGGTTTTATTGTAAATGAAAATAATAATGAGCTCGAATCGAGCATAAGGTACAAATTGGCAAGGGCGGACAGTGAAGATTCATATCAGTCGGCGCATGCACATAGTCTGATGGGAGTCTTTGAGTTTACAGCCGGAAGAAACGTTGGACACTTGGCTACCTACATGTATAGAGCACCAATTAGAGACTCGGACCAGACTGCATTGATGAAAAGGCTGATCTGAGTCTTCAATGGGTGCACGTGCCAAATTGTACTTTTGCTGCATACGGGCTCTTAAATGGCTTTGCCTAATGAGCCCTTTTCTCCAAAAAATATTCCGGACCAAAAGAAAGCGAAATATGTCTATAATATTGTCACTGATGATTATGGTATATTAGGAATAAATTCAGCTTAAATGAAAAAAATGACAGGTTTATACATGTTAATCTAGCCATTATTGATTTTCTGACCGCCTTTAACATTAAGAAGTGGGTCAAAATTACTGCTATTTTACGTTCATTTACGTAAGATTTGAATAGTTTAGGTTTCAAAATATAGGTGTAAGTTATTGTATGGTTTGTGCGTTTGCACAGGAGGATGTTCTCTCGTACATACGCTCAACCATACAATAACTGCCTTATTGCACCAGCATGCATGTGTACTTTATGCATTGTGAGATATTTGATGTAGAACATTGGGATATCACTCAAAGGTGCAATAAAATATTTTTGTGACACTTGTATATCTGAATATAATTAAGAAATGAATTCGAAATTTGGAAGGTTCATGGTTGCAAAACTTTGTATTCATGATTCCATGAACCTTCCAAAAAAATAAATTCAATGCTTATATGAATAACTATAAGATATAATTTATTTAAGAAATAGATTCGCGCTCGCAGTGATTTGTTGCTTAATATATCACTGGCTGGAGGTCAGTCGTTAAAGTGAATAAATAATGAGCGCAAAGCGCGAATGATTTATCCACTTACGACTGACCGACAGACAGTGATATATTAAGCAACAAATCACTGTCAGTGCGAATTTATTTCGATTCTAACACACAAAAAGATTAAAAATACGAACGAATCCTTCATAGTCTATAACGATTCCGCCATCTTAAACAGACTGTCAGAGTTTCCCGCAACTCTTGTTCAGACTGAAACGCGTATTTTTACGTACATTTTGAACGTCAAGTAGTTGTGAAAACGACGTTACACCGTCTATTGTGATGGTTGACGTAATGAAAATCAAACTGTCGACTGAATGACGTCACGTTGGTCCGTGCCCAGTCCGTGCAGTGATTTATCAACCAATAAATCACTGAGTTTAACCATTGGCTATATAGGCGAGGTGTGTTAGAATTATAATTTAGGAGATAAAACAATTTTGTATCTAAAATTTAATCGTATTAACGGTTTTTTGGAGTGCAAAACGGAAAAGCGGAACAGCCAGTGTGAACACGGACAGCCAATCGAGCAAACAAGAAGCTTGTTTTGCACGTGCAACTCAGGTGTTGCTCACTGTCAATCACAATACCAGTGTCACATCTTGCGAATAAATTCGATGTTTGAAACGAATTGCACGGGCACGTGAGCTTGGCAGCTGTCCATCAAATTGTGTGTAGTTCGGCTGCAAAATTATAAATATTCATTTAAGGCTTGCTTGAAAATGTAAATATTACTAAATATTTACATTTTCGAAGCAATCCTTTAATGAATCTGTAGATTTTTGAAATCGTTCATAGCTTCATGAATTCAACGAATTTGATTGACAGCTGCCAAGTTCATTTGCCTGTGCAAAACGCTTCGAACATCGAACTCATTTGCCAGAATGAACACTGGTGTTGTGATTGACAGCGAGCAACACCCGAGTCGCACGTGCAAAACAAGCCTCTTGTTTGTTCCATTGGCTGTCCGTGTCCAAGCTGGCTGTTCCGCTTTTCCGTTTTTCACTCCGACAAAGCCGTTAAAATGGTTATATTTTAAATACATAACTGTTTTAATTCCTAAATTAAAAATAGTTTTTTTTATATTTTAGATATTTATAATAATAAAATGTAAATAAAAAAAATAAATTCAATTTTTCATCTGTTCATGGAATCATGAATACTTCGGGTCTCATGCAAAGTTAACGTGAAGCCTTTCAGGCTTCAGTCACTTTGCAAGAGACCCAAAGTATTCATGCTTCCATGAACATTCCAAAAATTGAATTAATTTCTTAAATAAACAGATTACCGCATTAACCTGAAAATGGCGAAGATCTGCTGCGATATTTCAATACCAAGTCCTTAAAATATTTATGTTATTGATAATTTCGATTTTAATATGAGATTTTCAACAATGTGGTATATGCGACCAGTGAAGGCTCAGACCAGCCTGCGCATACGCGCAGACTGATCAGAGCCTTTGCTAGTCGCTTAAATATTCTATGACTGCTAAGCTACTGACTGAATTTCTAAGCTTAAAAGGTGGCGGCACAGGCTTGTCTGAGTCTACACTTGTCATAATGCCACATTGTTGGAAATCACATGTGGCGGCTCATTTTTCAATTAACATAGATTTTGTGATTTTAGGCTTTCAAAATCCAAAGTTATATTGGAATTTGATGTTTATTGCTCACTTGAACAACGCGTTGGCAGGTAGCTCTAATGGTTACGTGTAATGTGTCATGAGTGCTCATGTTTTATTGAATTTATTAAACGAGTTAGGAAAAAGAGATACAATGCGAGGCTTGCCGAGCATTTTATCTCCTATTCCCAACGAGTTTAATAAATTAAGTAATACAGGCGCACGAATGTTAGATTCTATTTATCATATGACATTAAGAATACTTTGAAATCTCATTTCTGGCGTATAAACGTTATATTTTGTCATTGTGTTATATTGGACGTCATAACGTTTCCTGCAAATCTGTAAATCACTAATGGTCTATCAATTTTACGGCATGGCGTTATTTCACTCCCAGACGCAATATCATAATGATAAAAGGTCATATCAATGATATGAAACCTTTAAATATACAGCGGCCTATTATCCCCGTGTTGCATATGCAAATTATCTAATTTGCATATTCATAAATATTTATGAAAACATAAAAAATGTGATTCACGAATGGGGGTATTTGCATATTCATAAATATTTATGAAAACATTAAAAATGCGATTCATGAATGGGGGTTTATGTACAAGATCAACAGCTGATTAAGCCATAGATTACTAAAATTTGTACTAAATAAAAACTAAGACATAGGGCTTTGATTCCATAGTCAATATGCAAGTTATCATATTTGCATCATTTGCGTCTTCATGAATATTAATAAAAACGCTAAAAAATAAGGGAAAATCATTAAAAATATAAATCGGCCGATTTCATCCCAATATTGGAATTGTTGCATGTTTTAATATGATCAATGGTACAGTTGACAAGTCCATAGTGGTAGATTTAAAATAATCTAATTTGCATATCTATGAATATTAATGAAAACCTTGAAAAATGAAGTAAAATCGTAAAAAACACATAAATGAACCTATTTCAGCCCCAAAACTTCATCAAACCACCATTGTTGCCAGTTCTATATTGTCAGTGATTCAATTTGATTAGTTCTTTCATCAAGTGGTCCTATATGAAAATTATTTCATTTGCAGATTCATGAATAGTAATGAAAACTTTAGTAATGAGAGAAAATATCCTAGAAAAATTAAAGGATGTACATATGAAATTACCGATGTTTTACCTACCATGTGTTCTAGGGTATCAAATTTAGTGCCAATTCAATGCTTAGACATTGTACTTTTACCATAAGTTATAACATGAAACATTTTTATCATGAATATTAATGAATTTTAATGAAAAAAGGAGAAATGAATGAAAAAATGTGGAAAAATCAAGGCGGTGCACTCCCACAATTACTCATATCTCAGTTGTTAAGTGCCCTATAGTGCCAAACCTATTTTTTTGAGGGAGCGCAGTGGCTCAGTGGTAGAGTGCTTGACTCGAGACCGAAGGGTAGCGGGTTCGAGCCTCACTGGCGTCACTGCGTTGTGGTCCTTGAGAAAGACACATTTATCCTAGCTTAGTACTGGTTAAACCCAGGAAGAACTGTCCTGCATAACTGAAAGATTGTTGAGTGGACGTAAAGAATCAAATCAAATCAAACCAAACCTGATTTTAAATTAATGCTAAGACACAGCATGTTTACCAAAATGATACAATTTTTAACACATCAAATTTCATCAATATTGATGAAAACATGAGAAATTAAAGAAAAATACAGGAACATTAAGGGGGCATCCCTACAAAATGATTCATATCTTAGCTTTCAATTGCCCTATAGTAGCAGACTTGGTACCATATAAAACAGCATAATCCTAAGTTTTTTGAGTAAAAGAAAAAATAAATAAAAGATTTATAGCAGCTGAGATAAGAGTAATTTGGTAGGTACACCGCTATCAATTTGTATACATTTTTTTCTTGTATTTTTAAATTTTTATTAATATTGATCTTTTACAAATTAGATCCTACTAGATGAAACTGTTATGCATAGATTTATATTAAGTATAATGTGTGCTACTCTAGGGCAATTAGCAGCTGCTATATTGGTAATTTTGTAGGTACAGTCCCCTTTATTTTCTCGGAGATTTTTCTCTTTATTCAAATGTTCATATTAATTTTCATGAATATGTAAATGAGACAACTGGCAAATATTTCCGTTGAGATAAAGGACTGTGTCATAGCAATTAGTTGGCACCATGTTTGCTACTTAAATGCTGTAAGCTGCTGAGATATAAGTCATTTTGTAGGTATATTCCCTTAATTTTCAAGTATTTTTTTCTCAAAATGCTCATGGTTTCAGCAATATTCATCAATATTACAATGCGATCACTTAAAATTTGATCATTTGTTAAACATACTTTTGTCTTAGCATTAATTTAAATGCAAGTTTGGTACTCTTTGGCACTTAGCAATTGAGATATTATTAGATTTGTAAGTACACCCCTTGATTTTTTGGCGATTTTTTCATTTATTTCTTCTGTTTTAATTACAATTCATAACTATTCGTGTTAATAATTTTTCATAGCTGACCTTAAGGTAAAAGTATAATGTCTAAGCATTGATTTGGTACCAAATATGATACACTAGAATGCACAGCAGATGAGATATTGGTAATTTTATACGTGCACCCCTTATTTTTTCTGAGATTTTATCTCTCATTTCTAAAGTTTTCATTAATATTTATGAATATGTGTATCAGATAAGTTGTATATGTAACTATCAAATTAAACTGTTATGTCCAGGAATTAGTTTGGTACCATGTTTATTGATCTAGGATGAAATGCTGTTGAGATATTAGTATGTTTGTACATTTACCCCATTCTTTAAAGTCGCATA
This sequence comes from Loripinus fragilis, assembly GCA_964019695.1. Classification (NCBI taxonomy): domain Eukaryota; kingdom Metazoa; phylum Mollusca; class Bivalvia; order Lucinida; family Lucinidae; genus Loripinus; species Loripinus fragilis. The sequence continues at coordinate 26,891,829 of OZ026525.1, read as the reverse complement.
ATGGGTTGCCATGGAAACCATGAAATTTTATATAACCAAAAAGCATTTATTTTTGAGGACAATATTTTTTTGCATTTAAGTGGTCCCAATGAACAAAAGTTACACCAATAATGAAATGTCCTATGTGTTCAATTTAGGTCTGATTACCCCCTTGCATACTATAGTATACCCATGTTTTTCCCTCATTTTTAAGATTTCATTAATATTTATGAATATGCAAATGAAATAATTTTCACATAGGACCACTGGATGAAAGATACTATCAAATTTATCACTGATTATATTAAAACTGGCAACAATAATGGTTTGAAGATGTTTTTGGGCTGAAATATGTTAATGTATGTTTTTTATGATTTTATTTATTTTTAAACATTTTCATTAATATTCACAAATATGCAAATTAGATGATTTACATATCTGACTGATTGAATTTGATGGCCTACCCCATAGTCTCTAAAGTCATATTAGGGGTTGCCATGTAAACCATGCATTTTCACATAGCCTGTACCAAAATGTTTTGAGGAGAACTTCGTTTCGCATTTAGAGGGTCCCACTGAACAATTTGGCATGAATTTAAAAGGCCCTAGGAGTGCAGGATAGATCGTACCTCAACCCCTCCCATAGGCTTATAGTTTTTACGCGATTTTCCCTCATTTTTTTTAAGTTTTCATGTATATTCATGAATATGCAAATGAGATAATATTCATATAGGACCACTGGATGAATGGATTTGTCAAATTGTACCATTGATTATATTAAAACATGCAACAATTCCAATATTGGGATGAAATCAGCTGATTTATATTTTTAATTATTTTCCCTTATTTTTTAGCGTTTTCATTAATATTCATGAAAACGGAAATTATGCATATATGATAACTTGCATATTTGACCATGGAATTAAAGCCCTATGTCTAAGCTTTAATTTAGTACAAATTTTAGTAATCTATGGCTAAAAGCAGCTGAGATATTATTGATTTTGTATATATACCCCCATTCGTGAATCACATTTTTAATGTTTTCATAAATATTTATGAATATGCAAATTAAATAATTTGCATATGCAACACGGGGATAATAGGCATATGTCTAAGCTTAATTTGGTATTAAGTGAGTAATGGTGCAAAGATCAGGAATCGATACTGAGATATAAGTACTTTTGTAGGCATACCCCCATTCTCAAATCTGCTATGGGCTTCCATGGAAACCATGCATTTTCACATAGCCCATACGATGTTTTTTGAGAACACCTTCGTTTCGCATTCAAGGGGTCCCAATTAACAATTAGGCACCCATGAAAAATTGTACTGGGGGTGCAAGGTAACCTAAATTGGATCCCGAGGTACTTTGTTGTCATCTTCACACCATCAACAATTATTATGCTAAATATGAACACCAAAAAATTAAGAAGAGTTTGCATTACGAGTTGTAAGACAGATTTTTAAGTATATTTGACCTTGAACTTGGACCCCAAGGTTAATTAGGTGATCCGAAATATTTGATGTAATTTACACACCGTATGCAATCATTGCTAATTTAGAGAATATGTGACCGTAACATTTGACTCCAAGGTCATATAGGTGATCTAAAACCTTCGTTGTAATCTAAGTACCATGTGCAATAATTGATTTCAATATGATCACTCTCGTTCAAAAACGAAAGACGAGTATGCGTTACAAGCCGTGGGTTGGTCTGCGTTGTGTGATTGTGGTATTTCCTGATCCTAATCACTTACTTTTTAGATATATTTCAAGTATATGTGACCTTGACATTTGACTCCAAGGTCATATCGGTGATCTGAAACCTTTATTTTAATATGAACACCATGTGCAATCATTGTGCCAAATATGAACACACTTGGTAAAAAAAATGAAGGAGGAGTTTGCGTTCCGACTGACTAATTACAATAATTGAGCCGCGACATGAGATTTCCAACAATGTGGTATTTTGACCAGTGTAGACTCAGACAAGCCTGTGCAGCCTCCTTTTAAGCTTAGAAATTCAAAATGATGTTCAGTCAGTAGCCTAACTCTCAGAGAATATTTAAGCGACAAGCAAAGGCTCTCATCAGACTGCGCGTATGCGCAGGCTGGTCTGAGGCTTTGCTGGTCGCACATACCACATTGTTGGAAATCTCATGTCGCGGCTAAATTATATATGCAACATTGTTTCATAAAGTACGGATATAAATAAACGACTAACAGGCTGTGCCGAAATTTTTTAGTGCTTTAAGATGAAGATAGCCTATACTGAATGCATAATTATTTGCTTACGTCTGTGCCAAGCTGTGTAATTGAATGGCCGATTGTCACTTGTCCACTCCCAAGCGCCATCCTCAGCTATGTATTTGCCGCCGATCCAATAGAATTCACTGTCTCATAAAGAAATGGTGGTATTAAACATACATGAACCAGTAAATTTGATTTTGAGGGCAGATAAGGCACAAACCAGCCTACTCAGCTATAGAGATTACCTAGAATGTACGGATAACAAAGGCACTTATAAGATAGCACTAATGCAGGGGGTTATCTGTGTCTTTGCTATTAAAAAATAGGGGTTTTCACCACGAATACCAACTACATGTAATGATAGCATATGAATGGACCTCGTCTCCCCGAGGTTATACAACTTTTTCCATGCTCAACTTAACTGAGCACGAAATTCCAACTACTCATAAAAACTAACATACCGACAAATAAAGAAGTTTCTTGCTTTAAGTCTCTCAGATGTTGTATTTATCATGCTAATAAATCTTAAAATGCCAACAATTGTTGGCATTTTAATATTATGAGCAAGAATTTCGTGCTCAATTGAATTGAGTACAAGATTTTTTTATTACATGTACATAGGGGCCTGTCTCCAGAGTTTCCTACTAGGTCATACTCAAACCAACCTACTTAGTTCAGAAACAAGTCAGATTCTTTAATTTTTGCCTGTAGCAATTTTAGCTATTGGGCTTTCTGGATAGCGAACAATATAGGCGCTGATCAGACTGCGCAGAAGCTCAGGCTTGTCTGCACACTTGTTGTTCGCATGCATCTTTGTCAGGTTTTTGCGCGACGTGGCCCATGTAATGTCAATTTCTAAAGGTACTGATACAATGATATCACAAAACCTAGCAGTATTTTTAGGGACTTAATAGATATCACTGACTGAAAATGTTTAGACTCAGGGCCAAAAGTGATTCTGCTCCTTCCAACCAGGTATCATCACAGATATACGAGGGCTGCTCAAATATGAATGCAAGTAGCGTCATAACTTCCGACACATATTTGCTACGACAAAACGGTATACGTTTCTATAAAGGATTATATGTCACCTTTAAACTGGCACCAGACCTTAAGACAAATACAGAATACATATCGAGTTATAGCCCTTTGGGTGAGGGCTACTTCAGTATACTGACAACTCAATGCTTCGAACATACCAGTGATATAGACGAGCGTATAATTCTTCGATAAATTGGTGAAATTTCTTGAAATTTTTAAGTAAGCATCCCCATATACTTATATAATGATTCTGTGAAAGTTGCGAAAATCCCACATGTTCCTGTTAAATTGCATCTACTCGTTTTCACTAAAGTCTCCTTATGTTTGCAAATAAATGGTAAAGAAAACACCTCCTTTCATTTTTCAGTCAAACTTTTCTCTAACAAAATGCAAGACGCAGCATTTTTAAACTAGTTTAACTCACAGACAATATGTTGATCGCTCACACTGAGTTGTTGCTACAAATCATTGAAGGATAGTGGGTAACTTTTAAATGCTGAAAGCATTTTTATTAAGTCAAAACTTCCTTAAGTGAATGAGTTATAGAACTTTTACTTAATTTTGTTGCCATACTATTGCGGTTTTAATCTAAATTGAACGTTAACTTTAAGTTTTACCAAAATAGGCATTATTTACAATAAAATTACTCGCCTGGTCTTTAGGACTAGACAGATTGAACATGTTTAAATTAATGTTAACACGCCATTAAGAAGCAGAAAAATGCTTGAAAAATAATTTTAAATGTGAAAACCATGTCAATAGACAACGGAGCGTTTTGAAAACTTCCTTATGACATAATAAGCATGTTTTAAGCTAAGCGCAAAGAAAAAGACACAGCGATGTTCATTATTGCATCACCAGTATATAACTCAAAATGACGTTTATCATAAAAATAATGACGTCACGAACATGCATGTTTACTCGAGATTGAAACAGGATTATATAAACTTTTCCCTGCAAGCAACTTTGTCATTCTACCTTAAACTTGCATCTAAAATTTGGTGTCATTTTGTCTCAAACTTACGACGATATGACACTATATCCGCACATGTACCAAAACGTGTATGGCAATTTGCTTCAGAAAAACTTCAGTATACAGGAATGGCCTTTATATAAGCGTCTGTAACTCGAGAAATATAGTGAGTGTTTCTTTATGTTTGGTGTCATTATTAAGGGGACAAATAGTTCTTCCCAGAAAGGTATGGCATTTTGTCGTAGATTATATGTGAAGAAAGTTATGAAGCTACTTGCATTCATATTTGAACAGCCCTCGTAGTCTTTCTGAAAAAAAAAACGCACACAATATGTTGCTACCATTGTTAATGGGGGTACTGTGTTCGGCCCTTGCTTTGTTATGCAGTACTTAGTGCCACTTTTAGTTTTGCAATCATCTTGATTGGGGGGAGAGCTGGTTGCTTCACTTTAATTGTCAACCTGATGTTTTGTTACTGTTGGTGTCCTGTGGGTCTTCCTCACGATGCGGTGGGTAAGTCTGCTATTTATGCCATTTATGATTGTGGTATTCCCTGATCATTACTTATTTTTTTTAACGAAAGTTAGATCCTGGTGTTGTCCTCACCTTTGACTGACTTACATCTAAATATGGTACATGTACTTCCTTTTACAATGGAAACAATACAAAGGTACTGTAATTTAAAAAAAATGCGAGAATTTTATTTTTGTGAATGGCGATAAAAGACATATTTGCTACGTAAGAAATTCTCAACTCGGGGATGATTTTCCTATAAATAGTAGATTGATTTTGTCATTTCTGGAGTTTTTTTGCTAAGTGTTTACGTCTCGTCCCCTAGGTTGATTAGTGATCAATGAGTGTGATATGACCTGTTCATAATATCTTGGTTTTGGCATCTACTAATTTGATGTGCTCTTAGTTTGTAATTAAGAAACCATAGTTTCTTAGTTTGTAATTAAGAAACCATAGTTACCTTATACGACCAACGAAAACTCTGATATGATCTCTGACTGGATAGATGCAAATGTTTATCCAAGTGCAATCCATTATGTTGTATGTAATTCTAAAAAATTGTCTTACTTTGTCCAACAGTTGATGTCAGGTGTGCGTTTTCACCGACGTCTTCTATTTCAACCAATTTTGCACCATCTTCTTGGCAGTGAAGCTGTTCGAAGAGAATAATAATTCAACAAAGAGTGGAAGTCGGATTACAGTGGCTCCTTTGGTAGAGCTTTAGAATAGTGATCAACGTGTTGCTAGTTTTAGACTAGTCGGTGGGTCTTTAAAAATAGGCTAACCTTGAACTAATTGCAACAGAAATGCCATTAGTGTTATTTGCTATATTAATATGCCTGTGATCACATACTAAAAGTTGCAAGTCCTATCTTGTGGGGAAGTGTTCATATTTTCGACTTTAAATGATCACTTGTATGCTTAAAGTTGCCATTGAAGATCATTTTTATTCAATGGGTCACTTCTTCTGCAGTTGTTTTAAGTCCTTTATGCTTTGATTATAGAATTTGATTTGATTATATGAGTAATACACATTATGCATATGTTATTAAACACATATGAAATCATATAAAATGAGCTGAAATGTTAAAAATCAGAGGTTGAATTACCCCATCCACCACAATATTAAGATTAGAAACACAATAGTTCTGTTTACATTTCTATTACAATATAATAGTATTATTCTATCATTCATAACAAACTGATAATCCATAGAAACTCTCACAATAAATATACCAGTTGTTGTTGTAGTAGTTGTTGTTGTTGTTGTGATTGGACGATGTCACTTCCAACATTTGTTTTTTTTTTCAATCCTACCATAATGGTCAGTTATCGTTGCCCCGTTCCACAAGTTGTTTACGCGTACTTAGTGACCAATCTGTACTGTCATCAGTAACTGAAAATCAGTGGCAGGGAGAGAATAATCTATATGAAAGTATGTAACCATATTAAGATTAAAGCTCACATCCCCTCTATTGCTGTCCATTCATTTAAAAGTCAGATTATCAATCAGTCTCACTACTAGTCAAGGAGCTAAATATTTGAAATTCGATTGCCACAATTTTCCTGCCAGAAAAGGTTTGACTTTATTAGTTAAAACTAGCCTTCTGCAACACTTCTAGACACGTTGTACGGTCAAATTGTGGTAGCAGTTTTTCAGGAGGATACTTTTTATACACAAACCCCATTTTTTACTTTTAAAACAAATTGTTGCGACATTTGAATAAGAAATGGTATCCAGGTGGTGTCCAGCTGATGCATACAGTCATTCGTTACTACTGACAACTTACTTTGAGGCCTAAACAAGTATCAAAATAAATTGTTTGCTTCCAGGAACACACCTTTATGTTATTTATGACATTTACGTTACATTTCCAACTACACCTTATGAAATCATTAAAATGTGTTCAATAGTTTCATTTGATAAGCTTTATAATGAGTATTTGGGTTTTAGATACAACATCCTAAAACAAAAATTAACTGACTATTACAAAACTGCAAGCAGCTTGTTTATATCATAAATACTTTAAGAATTACAAGCGATTGAATATATGATGATCCCGAATTAAATGTTGAAGGTAGTAAGAACCTTTTCACTTTTTAAGTTATCATGATATGCTATCTATTAATTTTTGAAACCCTCATATGAACATTTGAAGGAATAATACGATTGAAAAGCTATACATAACATTGTTTCTGGTGTAAAGTAGCATTTTGTTGCTTGTACGGAAATATGTAACATACAATACAAACTTTGAGACTTGCTATATATACTGCTAAATACCTTATCTTATAGATCATATGGTATTTTATTTCATTTCAAAACAGATTTTGTGTTAAATTTATAACAAGATACCAGTTTGTCCTAATATAATTATTAGATATTCTCAAGAAACTAAAACTATACACTAAAGTCGATATATCTACGCACATTTACATTTGTGAAATAGTAAATTTTTGGACCTTTTTTTTATCTACAAAATATTCATTTTGATTTTTCCAAAGTTCAAGATTTTGAAACTCATAACAAATACTTCTTTAATTACAGTAGAAGAATACATTCTCATTTTCTGTCAAATATCAAAGTAACATATATAACCTTATAAAATATATCATGAGAACCTATGTTAAAGACAGTATATAATTGAGCCTGAAAAGCTAATATATGTATGGATGTAGCTTTTTATAGTATTTATCTGAAAAAATAACTAAATTGAAAAAAATCTAATCTGTTATTTAAAAATATTTTTGTGTACCCAGTTTACTGTTGTTCACATTATACAAACATAGTCAGTAACATTTTATTTTTATTAGATGGAAAAGTTAAATGTTTAAAAAACATGCAGTCATGAGATTTCACTTAGATAAGCAAACAATGCTTATATTGCTGATGCTAATTTCCACTATACAGAATGTGGTAAGGCCAAATATTACAGGAATATTGTAAATGGAATTCTTGATAACAAAGCGTTATATGCATATACAACGTTAGAATGAATTGTAAACTCACCAGTGTATTGACTTAATGAATAAATGGAATAAAATCAAAATTAACACATTTTTGTTTAACTGTAATCTGAATCAGAAATGTTTTCCTTCTTCAGACAGTAAACAAATGCACTACATGTGAGCAGCAAAGGCTCTAATAAGACTGCCCATCTCGTAAATAGGAAATTATGTGAAAGCGCTCAAAAATGTTTAGGGTATTGATTTATCAACAGCTCTAACAAACATAAGCATTAAGAGGGCCTTTAATTCAGTACAGTCATTGTCACCAATGATAGACTTACATGTAATGTCTAGAAAGGACACATGGACTTAATGAAAGTATATATACATATTGTTTTTGCCATGCTTAATTTTGTTCAATCATCAACATAAGAAATCATATTTCTTTTACTTGTGTATTGTATTAAGGTTATTATAAATCTCAGAGGTTGATAAAGCTGTGTTTCCATTGTCATTTGTGTTGTGTGTGTATGACATAGTATATCAAATATTCCATACCATGTTGATTTGTTTTTGACAGTAGTATAAGTATGAATTTCGCTACCTTTAGATGAAAAATTGATGTTAAACGCTTTTTATGTAGTTTATTCAAGCTCGAATGAAAATTTGGAGCAGCACAAAAGAATTGGGTTCTTGTCACAAATGGCAAATGCATCTTTAATCACACATCACACATACTGATGCAGAAGAGATAGAATTCTAAAATTTGGCCTGTGTCTTCATCAACACACTTACTTTCTGTATAAGAGTTGAAAAGGTTATGCTGTGTCAAACTACACATTTTAAAAGGATCGCCTGCTCCTTCATTGCTCAACACTGGGTTATGAACCAAAATCAAATGTGCTTGCTCATTTGATTTATCATTTGTTTACTATTTATAATCAATTTAGTTTGCTTTGAAATGTGCAAAGGATGAATTGGATGTAATTTTTGTATGAATGATTATGTTCTCAATTGACATGCTAAATATCAAAATGATTTTATATGAACAAAATGTCACGCCTAGACTAAGTCTAATTGATAGAAATAATGCAAAACAAAACTACCCATAATCCTTTATTGGAGTCCATTCATTTCGCAATGGTTAAAATATAATACTTTGTAACTTACAATGCAAGAGAGTTTTTCTAAATAATAAGCCTAGATCTTTCAAATGAATTACCAAAAAGAAGCTTTAGAACAAAATCTGTCCTGTTGCAATGCTTCACAAAATTGTAGAACCAGACAAAGCATATGATAAGTGTGACCATTTTCGTAACCACTCTTTTTGTATAGGTTACTGAAATAATTTGTATTCTTTCTTCACTAAACTGGATATGCTTAGGACATGAAGCGATTGTAACCATATGGATAGGTGTGCCATATGTGGGGCAGTAACCGTTACGATAAAAAAGTTCTTTGTTTGAAATGACAACGGTAATTTTAGTAGTTTTGAGTTCTCGTTTGTCCCTGAATGTTATCAATATAGTTGTTGCAGTCGATAACTGATAAGATATAATTATAATGTATTACGGTGGCTTACAAGGCAACTACAATTGTTTTTATCAATGTCTCATTTAACTTAAGCTGTAGGCAGTTAAAATATCTTGTATATATTATTACAAATACAAAAAGAAGGAAACGCAAATGTTTCAGAGAGATAAAAATGTATCATGTAAGCATTTAAGAAACATAATTTGATCATAAAATATAAGTAGTTTCTAAAAACGCTGTTTACACTATGACGTGAAATGGCGTTTTATTTGATTTAGGTTCGAGTTTTTTCCTTTTTACCAGTAATTCTTTGTTGGGTTTTATTCTTAGTTACTTGTTTTGTCAAATAATACAATATTTATCATTTCTCTAATTACTGGGCACTCCAATGACAGTAATTTACATATATTAGTAGTGTAAACTCATATAGTGGTTATTGCATTACAATATTGCATTTAATAGAAAGTAACGTATATAACTTTAATAACAGGTGTCTTAATTAGGTATAATTATATTGCTAATCGTTTGCTTTCAATTAAAAGATAATATTGATATGTAAGAATAAGGAATAATTTGATATAATAACACTATAGGATTTCCTATTATTTTAAGGTAGCATAGTGAATTGTGCTATTGCAAGGTAACGCCACGGCTGCTAAAGAGCTATTATACTTTATTATGTGACTTGTATAATGTGGTTTTAGAAAATAAAGTCTACAAACCTGATTCCTAAGAGGTCTTTTGGCAGCCTATGGTCTAAAGATAGTACTTCATTAAATGTTTATACATTTGAAAGAAAGTAACGTATATAACTGCAATACCATATGATATGTTGTTCGGTCATTAAGTCCAATCACAACAACCTCAACACTGTTAAAATAATACTTATATTTTGTAATAGAAAAGTAAACAGAACTATTATGATTCTAATCTTAATATAATTGTCATATGGTGGGTGGGGTAATTCAACCCCTCTGATTTTTAACATTTCGTCTTATTTGATATGGTTTGATACGCTTTTTATCATGTGTAATACTCATTTAATCAAATCAATTTCTATAATCAAAGCATAAAGGACTTAAAACAACTGTAGAAGAAGTGTCCAAATGACTAAACAATAATCTTGAATGGCCACTTTAAGCATAAAAGTGATCATTTTTAAGTCGAAAATATATATACTTCCCCACAAGATAGGACTTGCAACTTTTAGTATGTTGCTCAAGATAACCCAAACAGTCGCAGGATTGCTGAAAAAATTCTGTTGCAATTAGTTCAAACTTATCAGTTCTACTGAGTAGACTATTTGAGCCGCACCACCGGTTGGGTCACTGTGTTATGTAGTGTCCTTGACCAAGACACTTTATCCGCTACTTAGTACTGGCCCAACCCAGGAAAACTCGTCGCGACATCACTGAAAAACTGCTGAATGGGACGTATAGAATCAAACCAACAATACATTTTATCATATCTATGAAAAGGGGAATTTAAACAAGAAATAGCCTTAAGTCAAGTACAATTTACCATATGAGTAATTTTGGACAAAAAAATAAGTGTACAATGTTAAGGATAGGGAACAAGGGCCTCATGATTATTTCGTTTGACAATCGCGACAGTAAGAGGTCTATACTTCAAAGTGCTCGCAAACTTCGATCTTCAATGACAGCAGCCCATAGAGGTATTTTCATATCTCCGGACTTAACCAGAAAACAAAGGCAGGTTGAATATAATCTTAGAAGTGAATTGAGAACATGAAGAGAAAACGGTGAAACAGGCCTTAAGATTTCCAAAGGCAAAATAGTGCAGTCCATTGTTCAGACACAGAATATTTCAACTCCGTCTCTTTTTCAGGCTCAGAAAAGTTCAACTCCATCCCTTTTCCAGGCTCAGAATAGGTCAACTCCGCATGTGATACGCGTGGCAACGGGTGGTAAGTTAGCGCCTCAATCACCAGATACCAGAGTTCATGTTCAAAATACCCCCAATACTCCAGGCCGTAAACTTCCTCATCAACCTCAGACTCAGCCACATATAGTGAAAGTTGGTGATTTGGCGTTTAAGTCGCCTGTGGCAAGTGGTTCTTCTGCTCTGGCTGGGGCTCATAGAATTATGGAAAAAAACTAAATAACCAGCAAAATAACATTGTAAATACGTTACAGTTTAGTTTAGATGTTAATTTTAGTTCCAGTTCAGAGGCAAGTTCCCCGCCTCTTTTACATTCAGATGTTTTTAGTAATAATAGTTTACATTCATGTGATTTTAGTCATATTCAGAATAGTGATAACTCTTTGAAATGTTTGTATACAAATGCCCAAAGCCTCGTAAATAAACATTGTGAACTTCAAGCTATTGTTGATATATATGACCCAGATATTATTGGAATAACAGAGACATGGTTGAATAGTAAAATTTCGGATAATGAATATTGTATTGAGGGCTACCATAAACCTATTCGTCAAGACAGAGTCGACACAAAGGATGGTAGAGGAGGAGGAGTCTTATTGCTTATAAAGAACTCTATTAATTTTGTTCAAATTTTTCCTGACAACAGTATAGACTATACTAATTCGGTTTGGATAGAAGTAGTTAATAACGATGGGAAAAAGACAGTAATTGGTGTTGTTTATAGATCTCCTAACTCTACTGAGACCAACAATGAGAAACTTTACAAATGTATCCAAGAATTGAGAAATAGAAACCTAGTAATTATGGGTGATTTTAATTATCCAAATATTGACTGGAATAATCTTCATACAACACGTGATGGTTAGGATTTTATGAACTTAACCATGGACAATTTCTTATGTCAACATGTGAATTTCCCAACTAGGGAGAATAATATTTTAGACTTGTTTATCTCATCTGATCCTAACATGGTGGACAATTTACAGTGTGTTGGTGAACTTGTTAGCAGTGACCATGTTGTTCTTGTATTAGCAGAATTGAATTTTAAGACTTGTGTTGCTGAAAAATTACAGGAAATACCGGATTGGAAAAAAGCTAATATGGATAGAATTAAGGATAGTTTGAACATTGATTGGAAGCAGAAATTGGAAGGGAAGGACACATATTCAAGCTGGAATGAATTTAAGTCATTACTTAATAACAGCATTAACAATAATGTACCTATGAAAAAGAAAAGAACCAAAACAAATAAGAAAATATGGATAACAAGAGAAATTGTCAGACAAATAAGAAAGAAAAAACATCTGTATAGGAACTATAGATTAACAAGAGAACCTCAGACCTATAATCGGTACAAAGAAGTTGAAGCACAAGTGAAACAACTCATTAAAGACTCTGTTCAGCGTTTTGGGCAAAAGTTAGGAGATAATATAAAACATGACTCTAAATCCTTTTACAAGTATGTAAAGAGCAAACAGCAAGTTAAAGACAGTATTGGTCGCCTGAAGGGGCAGAATGGAGAAGTTAGTTCAGAATCGAAGTTTATGCCTGAAGAGTTAAATGCTTTCTTTGCATCGTCATTTACATGAGAGAATACTGAAAATATTTCAAGTTCAAACGTTAAATTCAAAGGAGATTCTGAAGAAAAACTTACAGACATTAATATCACTCCAGAATTAGTCAGAAAACACCTGCTTAAACTGAAACGGAATAAATCACCTGGACCTGATAATATTGGCTTCTCACTTCTGTTGGACATTTGTGATTATATTTCAGAGCCATTAAGTTTAATTTTTAATATGAGTATTCATCTTAAACAAGTGCCTACTGACTGGAAACATGCCAATGTTACTCCCATATTTAAGAAAGGTGATAAATCGGATCCTTGGAATAACCGACCAATAAGCTTAACTTCACAGATCTGCAAACTACTTGAATCCATTTTATGAGACAATATTTTGAACCATCTTAATACACATACATTACTGTTAAAGTCCCAACATGGCTTTACTAAAGGAAAATCTTGTTTAACTAACTTATTATCATTCCTGGAAGATGTTACTAAAGCAATTGATGAAGGCAAGCCTTTGGATGTGATTTATCTTGACTTTAGCAAAGCCTTTGATAAGGTGCCTCACAAAAGACTTCTGTACAAAATTGAATCTCACGGTATTAGTGGCAATGTAGCAGCATGGATCGGTGAATGGTTGTGTGATCACAAGCAACAGGTTGTATTGAATGGCAAATTTTCAAGATTACAGGACGTTTTATCGGGTGTGCCCCAAGGCTCTGTCCTTGGACCGATACTTTTTCTGATATTTGTAAATGACATTGATACAGTGGTATCCAGCCACATCCAGAAGTTTGCAGATGATTGTAAGGTTTACAGATCTGTTCCGACAGCAGAGGATATTGCTATACTTCAACAAGATATAAACAATTTATGGCAATGGTCCAAAGATTGGCAAATGCTATTTAATGTAAAGAAATGTAAAGTTCTCCATATATGACATAACAATGCATATAGTGATTATAGTATGAATGGTGAAATTTAACAATCTGTTACAGAAGAGACTGACTTGGGTATTATTGTGACGAATGACTTGAAGCCTTCAAAACAATGTGTTAGCGCAGTTAAGAAAGCCAATATGACATTAGGAATGATTAAGCGCCATATAGTATCAAGGGATAAAAACACCATTGTCAGACTTTACAAAAGCCTTGTCAGACCAAAGTTAGAATATTGTATACAAGCATGGAATCCGTCATTAATCAAAGATATAGAACTACTTAAACAAGTTCAACACAGAGCAACCAAGTTGATTCCTGAAATATCTCACTTGCCATATCATGATAGACTTAAGTATTTAAATCTCACCACCCTAGAGCTTAGAGACATCGTGGAGACCTTATTGAAACATTCAAAATACTTAAAGGATTAGAAGGCATTCCATCGAATAGCCTTTTTGAACTAAATACTTCTGTCACTAGAGGAAATTCTCTCAAGTTAAATAAACCAAGATCAAGATTGAACATCAGATATAATAATTTCAGTCAACGTGTGATCAATGCATGGAATCGACTTCCCGAGCGACTAATATCATCTACAACTGTGAACGGATTAAAAAACAACCTAGATAGACATTTTCAAGAATTACATGGGGTTTCTATGACTCGGTCGCTTAACCCCTAGGCTGCACTTTAGGGTGTGGCCAACAGGTATAACAGGTATAAAGTCGGCTTATTTCAGACATTTGGGATAAGTCAGACATATTGGTGATAACTCAGTCACTGACAGTTTAATTTATCCATAATTAAGGGATTTGGGCTTAATGGCTTCGACCTTATGCCGTCACTTTCTGTGTTCGTGCTTAGATTTTTGGTGCTGTCAATAATGGGAAGACCCTAGAAATGGTTTTTAAACATTTACTATATTAAATAATATTTAATAATCATGGCAAACGTTTCCTTCAGAAATAGAGAGAACCTTAATTGAAAACACTACACCCCACTTCTTAAAGTCTGTTTGTGGGAATTAATGACTCTAACGCCCTTAGCAGAGTTTATTTTGCGTGGTATTTTCCTTTCTGCCAGAAACCAGTATTCCTAGGAGACCAGAATTAAAAAAATATCAACAATTTGTCAAATAACAAAGTGAAATTCCAACAATTCCACGAGACACTAAGACAGCTTTTGCAACCTCTATGTCTTTATCCGAAAATACAGCATTTACTTCTGTAAATAATAATTCCGTCAAGGGGGTACTGGTAACCTTTTGTTTTGTTTTTTAAAGTCATCAATGTATTTCACAAAAGGGCCATCTGGACCTCCCTGGAGAGGCAATTGAACTCGTACCAGAATTTCTAAGGAACCCTATAGCCACTTGCGATTATCCAAGGGTGAGGGGTGAGTCCAGACCCCCTATCTCCCCTCTGGATCCGCCCATGTCATTTAAAAATGGCATGTCTTTGTGATTCTTCTCAATCACATATCCCTATATTTATTTACTTAAGTGTCACATTTCAACAGGTGACAGGTCTACGGGCTAGACTAATGGGTGTCAGGTAACTTTAACATCGATGTCACTACGCATTCGAACAAACAATGGCAACATCTAATAGACTTTTTCAACCTATCCCAAATGATAATGGCACCAACTCGAGTAACGGAAACCACCTCCCCAATCCGCCTTATTCACCAGACTTGAGTTCCTGTGGCTTTTTCCTGTTTACTTAACTGAAAAACTATCTCTCCAGAAGTCGATATGAGCCTCGAAGCAGGACTTTTATATCATTTTCATTATCGCCGTCGAAATGCATTTACTGATGGTCTAAGATACTATATTATCCTTAGGACTATTAGAGCTTCGCATGTACTTGAAACAGAAATTATCAAATAAGTACTGCACATAAACCATCTTCTCACAAGCCACTGAGCCAATTAACAAGAAAAAATGCATCTGACGAATTAAGGATAGAAGCAAATAGCGTGAACCCAGAACAGACTGCTCCTATAGGAGCAGTCTGATCTGGGTTCACACTGTTTGCCATAGAGGCTTCTTAAACATTTCAGCAGACGAGAAAAAGCAGACGACTTTTGTTGCGATTGGCCCATTAAGGGTTAAGCTCAAATTTCATACATGTATTCAGTTTTCATTAATTGTCCAAGTCAAATCATAATCGGAATAAACCTTAAACAACATTTTCTTCTACAATTAGGCAAATTACTTTGAAACTTGTATGTACCAACTATAATGTGATCAAATAATGAGTGACCATAGCATGATATGTAGCTATTTAAAAGCAAGGTCAATTTGGGTTACTTTTATTTTGTTAAATTAGGCGAAAACGTACCAATGTATGCTTACATGTACCTACAAACCGTGTATTCAATCGTGAAAATTATGCTGAACATTAATTTTCCGAACTCCTATCATTTGTTAGAAAAAATATAACAAACCAATTAGGTCTACTATATTTAACTTTAATAAAATTGTAACTGATATAGATATAGATTCTAATACTCCTGGCTCCTGAGATTGTCAAAATTCTGATTATTTATATCCCTCTGCAGGGCATGTGATTACAGGTAATCTAAATGTCATTCTTGACGCTAGAGTTCGCAATATTATTTCTAAAGGTCCTAAATATTACCCCGGCATCCAATTTAGGTTACCTTGCACCCCCCAGGACAATTTTTCATGGGTGCCAAATTGTTCATTGGGACCCCCTGGATGCGAAACGAAGGTGTCCTCAAAACAATTTTGGTTTGGGCTATGTGAAAATGCATGGTTTCCATGGCAACCCTAGCGGATTTGAGAATGGGGGTATGCCTACAAAAGTACTTATATCTCAGTTGTTGCTTATCCTAGACTACTAAACTTAATACCAAATTAAAGCTTAGACATAGGCCTATTATCCCCATGTTGCATATGCAAATTATCTAATTTGCATATTCATAAATATTCATGAAAACATTAAAAATGTGATTCACAGATGGGGGTATATGTACAATTTCAATAATATCTCAGCTGCTTTTAGCCATAGATTACAAGAAAATGTACTAAATGAAAGCTAATACATATGTCTTTCATTCCATGGTCATATTTGCATAATTTGCGTATTCATGAATATTAATAAAAAGGCTAAAAATAAGCGAAAATCATTCAAAGTATAAATAGGCTGATTTCATCCCAATATTGTCATTGTTGCATGTTTTGATATAATCAATGGTACAATTTGACAAGTCCACTCATCCAGTGGTCCTATATGAATTATATCTCATTTGCATATTCATGAATATACATGAAAACTTTAAAAAATGAGGGAAAATCACGTAAAATTATAAGCCTATGGGAGGAGTTGAGGCAAGTGCTATCCTGCACTCCTAGGGCCTTTAAAATTCATGCCAAATTGTTCAGTGGGACCCTCAGAATGTGAAACGAAGTTCTCCTCAAAAGAAAATTGGTAAGGGCTACGTGAAAATGCATGGTTTCCATGGCAGCCCCTTATATGATTCTCGAGAATGGGGGGTAGGCCTAGTAAGGGTTCTACTTATCCTAGAGCACTTAAATTGGTGTCAAATTAAAGCTAAGACACATGTTTTTCTTCCTGTGGTCAGATATGGAAATCTACAGGTTTGCATATTTATGAATATTAATTAAAACCTACAAAAATGAAGTAAAATCATTAAAAAAACATAAATGAACATATTTCAGCACAAAAACATAATCAAACCACCATTGTTGCCAGTTTTTATAACCTCAGTGAATCAATTTGATAAGTTCTTTCATCCAGTGGTCCTTTATGAAAATTATTTCATTTGCATATTCATGAATATTAATGAAAACTGAAGTAATGAAAGGAAAAATCTTAGAAAAATTAAGGGATGTACTTATAAAATGACACATGTTTCACCTACCATGTGTTCTAGTGTATCAAACCTAGTGCCTATTCACTGCTTAGACATTGTACCTTTACCTTAAGGTATAATATGAAAAATATTTATCATGAATATTCATGAATTTTAATGAAACCAGAAGAAATAAATGAAAAAATGCAGAAAAATCAAGGGGTGCACTTCCAAAATTACTCATATCTCAGTTCTTAAATGCCCTATAGTGCCAAACCTAATTTGAGATTAATGCTTTGACATAGTATGTTTACCAAAATGATCTAATTCATAATACAGCAAATTCAATTTCTCACGAATATTGATGAAAAAAAGAGAAATTAGAGAAAAGTACAGGAAAACTAAGGGAGTGTATCTACAAAATGATTCATATCTTAGCTTTCAATTGTCCTATAGTAGCAAACTTGGTACCAAATAAAGCAGTATAATGTTAAGTTTTTTTGAGTAAAGAAAAAAAAGTATAAGATTTATAGCAGCTGAGATATGAGCAATTTTGTAGGTACACTGCTATCAATTTGTATACATTTTATTTCTTGTATTGTTTAAGTTTTTTTTATTAATATTGATCTTATACAAATTTGATAACTCTCATATCTTCCCACTAGGTAAAACTGTTACGCATAGACTTGAATTAAGCATAATGTTTGTTACTCTAGGGCAATTAGAGGCTGCGATATTGGTAGTTTTGTAGGTATACCTCTTTATTTTCTCTGCAATTTTTCTCTTTGTTCTAATGTTTATATTAATTCTCATGAATATGTAAATGAGACAACTGAAATATATTACCGTGGAGATAAAGGTCTGTGTCATAGCAATAAGTTGGCACCATGTTTGCTACTTAAGTGCTATAAGCTGCTGAGATATGAGTAATTTTGTAGGTATGTCCCCTTAATTTTCAAGTATTTTTTCTGAGAATGCTCATGGTGTCATCAATATTCATGAATATTATAATATGATCATTTTAAAATCTGATCATTTGTTAAACATACTATTGTCTTAGCATTTATTTAAATAAAATTTGGTACTCTAATGCACTTAGCAATTGAGATATTATTAGATTTGTCAGTACACCCCCTTGATTTTCCCTGCGATTTTTCATTTATTTCTACTGTTTTAATTAAAATCATTTACTATTCATGTTAATTATTTTTCATAGCTGACATTAAGGTAAAAGTAATATGTCTAAGCATTGATTTGGCAACAAGTTTGATACACTAGGACGCATAGCAGCTGAAATATTGGTAATTTTATAAGTATAACTTTTAATTTTTCTGAGATTTTATCTCTGATATCTAAAGTTTTCATTAATATTCATGAATATATATATAAGATACTTTGCGTATCTAACTACCAAATTAAACTGTTATGTCCAGGAATTAGTTTGGTACCATTTTTAGTAATTTAGGATGAGATGCTGTTGAGATATGAGTATTTTTGTACGTATACCCCCATTCTTTAAAGTCGCATAATGGGTTGCCATGAAAACCATGAAATTTCATATAACCAAAGACCATTTATTTTGAGGACAATACTTTTTTGAATTAAAGTGGTCCTAATGAACACATTTACACTCATAAGGAATGTCAGTGTGTTCAATTTAGGACTGATTACCCCCTTGCATACTATAGTTTACCCATGTTTTTCCCTCATTTTAAAGATTTCATTAATATTCATGAATATGCATATGAAAATTTTTTCATATAGGACCACTAGATCAGAGAACTTATCAAATTGCATCACTGATTATCTTCAAACTGGCAACAATAGTGGTTTGAAGATGTTTTTGGGCTGAAAAATGTTTACTTAGGGTTTTTTTTACAATTTTATTTAATTTTTATGGTTTTCATTAAAATTCATAAATATGCAAATAAGAAGAAGTTAATATTTGACCATGGAAGGAAAGACATGTGTCTAAGCTTTAATTTGACACCAATTTTAGTGCTCTAGGATGAGTAGAACTCTAGATATGATTGAATTACTAGGCCTACCCCCCATTCCCAAAAATCGTATAAGGGGTTGCCATGGAAACCATGCATTTTCACATAGCCCATACCAAAATGTTTTGAGGTGAACTTCGTTTTCCATTCAGAGGGTCCCACTGAACAATTTGAATGAATTTAAAAGGCCCTAGGAGTGCAGGATAGATAGTACTTCAACCCCTCCCATAGGCTTATATTTTGTATGTGATTTTCCCTCATTTTTTTTTAAGTTTTCATGTATATTCATAAATATGCAAATGAGATATTATTCATATAGGACCACTGGATGAGTGGACTTGTCAAATTGTACCATTATTTATGTCAAAACATGCAACAATGACAATATTGGGATGAAATCAGCCTATTTATAGTTTAAAAGATTTTCCCTTATTTTTTAGCTTTTTTTTATAAATATTCATGAATACGCAAATTATGCAAATATGATAACTCGCATTTTTGACCATGGAATAAAAGACATATGTCTTAGCTTTCATTTAGTACTAATTTTAGTAATCTATGGCTAAAAGCAGCTGAGATATTATTGAAATTGTACATATACCCCCATCTGTTAATCACATTTTTAATGTTTTCTTGAATATTTATGAATATGCAAATTAGATAATATGCAACATGGGGATAATAGGCCTATGTCTAAGCTTTAATTTGGTATTAAGTTTAGTAGTCTAGGATATGCAACAGCTGGGATTTGAGTATTTTCGTAGGCATACCCCCTTTCTCAAATCCGCTATGGGTTGCCATGGAAACCATGTATTTTTACATAGCCCAAACCATTTTTTTTGAGGACACCTTCGTTTCGCATCCAGGGGGTCCCAATGAACAATTTGGCGCCCATGAAAAATTGTCCTGGGGGGGGATGCAAGGTGACCTAAATTGGATGCCGGGGTATATAGATTTCCCTCTAATATTGATTTCCCTAAATGTCGTAGAGAGATCGCTGCTTCTTTAAATGACTTAAGTAATCGTTGGTGAAAACTGGAAAATGTTGAACATGATGCCTTGAAGGAATGGATGATTAACATTTTGAAAACTATTAATAACTGTATTTCATTTTACTCTCGTAATACGCATCTTTTACCCCCTTAACCTAAATCTTCTTTTCGTCATCTTAAACGAAGTATCCAGAATTTTCATTTGAACTATGTTTGGTTCCAGCAGATAAAGCTGCTAACAAAGGTGTAGTTGTTTGACTGTTGTATTATATTAATACTCTTAAGCGTGAGCTTGTTGACACTAATGCCTATAAACTGCAGCCTTCTTTGAGCGAGAGAGTGATTGCCTATGGGCATGGTTGTCATACAGCCCTACATTTTTGTGTCAAAGCTAAAGAAAATCAAGACAGAGTTCCTACGTTGTATTTGTTACCTACACTCCATAAAAAACCCCTATAGAGCAAGATTTATTGCTAATTCTAGTTCTTGTATGACACCAGAACTTTCTTAATTGTTAACCTCGTGCCTTACAGCTGTTAAAAACATGTTATCAAGTACTGTGAAAAGGTATATGAGAGATCCAGTAAAAACCTATTTTGGTCTATAAAAAAAAACGGGTGAAATTTTAGATAAATTTAAAGCTAGAGATTTCAATGCGACCAGTTTGTATTCTTATGATTTTTCTACTCTTTACACTACTTTACCTCATAATTTAATTAAAGATAAACTTAATGATCTTATTGAAAGAACCTTCCAGAGAGAAGGCTCTCCTTACCTTGCAAGTAATGACAGAAATGCATTTTTTAACTTCGTTAAACCTAAAAAAATATCATGCATGGTCATGTCAAATTGTATGTGATGTGCTGACCTTTTTATTTGACAACATTTCCATTCGATTTTGTCACCAATCTGTATAGACAAGTAGTAGGAATTCCTATTGGCACTAATTGTGCCCCCCTGGTTGCAGATTTATTCCTGTTTTGCTATGAGAGGGACTTTATGATATAATGTTAGAAGGATCTTGCGTCGAAGTTTTTCTACGGGGGAGGGGGGTAAAGCGTGGTAAAACATGCCGAACACTAGAGTACCGTTCTCACATTAGGCCTAAAATTGTTCAAATCACATATAAAGTGAACAGCTATGATGGGGTCTATTTGAAAAATTATAGTTCTGCATGCTTACTTGATGGAGATTATCCTATATACCAGACCACCGTCTCAATAGCTTACGATTTTGGGTTATCTGTATCGTGACTTTTGAGGAATGCAGTGGCTCAGCGGTAGAGTGTTAGACTAGGGACCAAAGGACTGCTGGTTCGAGATTTACCAAAGTCACTGCGTTGTGTCCTTGAGCAAGATACTTTATCCTCTGATACATGTACGTACTGGCTCAACCCAGGGAGACAGACTGATAGACAAGTTGTTGACTGACACGTAAATATATTGACTTTACACATTTCTTACCCGTGCTTCTTCCCATGTCAATCTAGCAGAGACAATTCTGTAGCTTGAGGTCTCATAGCTGTTTGAATAATCTTCCATTTCTGAAGAAGATGATGTATCACCAGACATTCGGAGCCAGTGCATGAGATTTCCAACAATTTGACATTTTGACAAGTGTAGACTCGGACGAGCCTCTGCAGCCTCCATTTAAGCTTAGAAACTCCTAATGGTGTTCAGTCAGTAGCTTAACACTCATAGAATATTCATGTGACAAGCAAAGGCTCTGATCAGACTGCGCGTATGTGCAGGCTGATCTAAGGCTTTGTTGGTCGCGCATACCACATTGTTGGAAATCTCATGCACTGGCTAATATTATCATACCCTGTATCAACTAAGGTCCAACTCAGGCCTTCATTTAAGAGTACATAACAGAAATTATTTTTCTTATTTCTCAGCCAAAACATATGATGTGGTTCTCAAAAGAAGCGTCTTAGCGAGACGGTTCTTTTTAGAACTAAAAACATATGCTAAAAAGATTTTGCGCTAATGTTTTTTTTATTTATTTAAACCTGTGGCCTGAGGACTGAAATAGGTCAATTAAAAGTTGCATATTCGCTGGTTCTCGGTATGCGTGTCGCTTTACGTAAAGCAGATGTACTTACAATTGTACAGATAGTTACAAGAATGAGCCGACATATTATTTTAAATAAGAATGGTTAAAATGCTCTTGCTGTTTAAATTCGAAGGAAATCAGCTGACTGTAATGTGCACGACCCATGGTGAACGTAGATTAATCAGCATCAAGTGCCAGAAGGAATGTGTGGCAAGCAAATTGGTCATTTCCTGCAGAATGATGAATAATCAAACTATACCATATGGTTGAATTTCACTAACAAAAATATGTGTTTGATTTGCAAGGTTACTTGTAGCATGGACACTGATAAAGTTCTGTAAAGATTTAGCTAATATGAATGATTAGCATTTCAAATAATGCTTACCTGTAAAGATAAGAAAACGTTTTGAAAGAATTATGAGCATTCTCACTAAAAGACCACTACCGGCCGAAATGAGTTTGGCTAAGCATTGCCACCGCATTGCTTACCAGTGGCTGGATTTTGGTTAACATATACAAAAAATAATAACGCACTCTTATCAGGAGGCTTGCGTGTCTTTGTCCATCTTTGGGTGTCTTTGTCCCTCTTTGCGTATCTTTGTCCGTCTTTGCGTGTCTTTGTCCATCTTTGCGTGTCTTTGTCCGTCTTTGCGTGTCTTTGTCCGTCTTTGCGTGGCTTTGTCCATCTTTGCGAGTCTTTGTCCGTGTTTGCGTGGCTTTGTCCGTATTTGCGTGTCTTTGTCCATCTTTGCGTGTCTTTGTCAACTTCAAACATTTTGGCCGTCTTTGCGTGTCTTTGCCCATCTTCTCCTGTCGTTGCTCGTCTTAACGTGTCTTTGCGTAGTTTGGGTGTCTTTGCGGTATTTAGATAGACCCTGAATATGCATTGTGCCCCAATATTTCTCATGAACTAATAAGCCAATGGTTAAACTGCGTTCAAACTTTAGTAAACAAGACGCCATCATGGTGAAATTAATTCTTAATTCTTTTTAAACAGATAACCAACCAAGTTCAGGAGGAACGAGGGGGCAATAATACACGTACGTACGTAACCTAACTACAGCTCCAATTACAAGCAGCGCGCTGACATACTATATGCAAAAATACATGTCGTTACATAACAATATTATCAAACGGCACAAACAACACGCTCTGGATTAATATGCAGCCTATACAAACATTGGCGAACACAGTAGATTGAAAGGAATTCGATGAAATAGTTGGAGCAAAGCAATTGCAAAATGTACGCCAATTATACCCCAACGTTTTTTTCCTGTTGACCTACAGCATTACAGTATTAGTACAGTAAAACCTTTCTAAAACGGTCACTCTCAAAAAGACCAAAAATGGGGTTTCAAGACCAATTATCACTTAATGCATGTCAAAGTTATTGCAGATCTTTGCTTAGTCCACATTTGAGTGGCCGCTTAAGACGGGTTTTACTGTATGTATTTTCAAGTGGAAAACAATGTGGATTCTGAAGCCAACTGATCTAGATCTACAGTGTTTAAAAGAGTATAATCGAGGCTCAGCAGGACAAAGGTTAACTTACGTCTGCATGTTTTTACACAGCAAGGAGCAAAGCCATCCCATTCCCCGCCGTCTAGGCAGGTTCTGCTCGACTCTCCTTGCAGTTCGAATCCGGTTTCACATGAGTAGTTAGCGACGTCTCCTGGTAATACGCCAGATGAATCAACATGTCCATTACAGGGCTGGTCAAGAGGACCACATTCTGAAGTTTATACCAAAAATGATGATAATAATAAAAGGAGCGCCACAACTCAGTTCAAATTATGTGCGCCTTACTTGAAAAAAAAATGGAGGGACACTGCCACTGCACTTTATACATTAATAACTATTTACATTTTCAGTGTTTGATGTTTCAAAGATAAGCAGAATCCTTTCCAATTGCTGATTTTTAAAAATCAAAATTTTGAAAGGGGTTCTGGTTACCTGTAGTTTCAAGTATTGATTATTTTCAGACTGGGAACTAGCAGATAATGCAAATTGGTGCATACTCCAAAATACCTATGTGATGTCACACATATGGTTTAAAAGGCAATAAAAGAGAAAAGAATAACTCGACGACCTGAAGTGCTCATCTGGATCTGATATTGAGTCACAAGATCTCTTAAACAATGTTTGACCAGGTCATGGTCAATCTAGGCTTATTATTTAAACATATTTTGCAAGGCCAAATATTTAAATGAGACATACAGACCCAACAACTTAAGGCTGCAAACCAAGTAGAAATGCTTCTGTCGCGAAAGAAACCTCTTTTCACTGGTTAGCACAACAACGTTTGTTATGGGCAGAGATGCCCAGCTACCGATAGAAAGTGCGCTTTCGCTGTTTAGCTAGACCTTACCAAAGTAATCTTGGAACCATTGTCGCAAACAGGCCTGAAGCGCTCAAGCACGCATTAACCTGTCGCGTTTCGCTCGGCGCACACTGGAATTGAACCTCCATTCACCCGCAAGAATATATATGTATGTTTGTTATTGTTATATATATTATATACTGATCGTTGACTTGCAGTTCAACTTATCCAACTCAACTTAGGTAAGTTAAGTAGCATAAGTTTTTAAGCTGGGCTGGATGAGTTGAGTATCCTGAGCTGGGTGGCATGGTTAATTTGGCGTTAATTTACTCCGAAAAAGGGCGAAAATGCTTATTTTGCTCAGCTTGATGAGTTGAGTAAGCTGAGCTGAGTTGAAAGATGATGCGAATCTTATTGAAGGGTTGGGGGAGGATAGGCGCAAAGAGTATCAATATATATGTAGGCTACATGCAGGCGAATTTTGGGACCCGGAGTATGAAGTATAAGCCCAAAGGGTAGACATTCGGGCTAAACACCTGTCACAGCAGCATTCTCACTCTGAACAACGGCGCGTACTTTGAGCATGCTCAAAACAAACGCTGCCCCTCAGCGTTCTAGTAAGAGCGCAGTGTCACCGTAGCCGCGCCGTAAGGCATCCTACAACGCAATAAGAGCTCTGCGGGTGTGCACAAGGGGTGTCGTGCAAACGCCGTGCTAATCCGTGGCGTTTGCACGGAGATTGTACGGCGTTCTTTTGGATGTCACTGCATCTTCAACATGCCGTCAATGCAGTGCGAACGCCGCATGCATTGTAGCACCGTGGAAGCGCACGGAAAGCGTCGTGAAAAGCGCAGATAATCACCAACAAGAACTCCGTAGGAATGCGATAGAACGCCATGCAAGCTCCGTACATGTAGCAACGCCCTGGTCGCTTTTAGAGCGCCTTGTTAGGCACCCTTTTCACGAAAAATATCAGGGTTTTCGGAAATCTCACGGCGCTGCCGAAAATTTAAACAATTTCGTGCCAACGCAATGTGATGAATCGGTTTCGGAAGCTGTATAGCTGAGGACAAATTTCTCATCGCATGTGTATGTTGCCCGAACTTAAGCAGATAATCATAGGTTATTAGATATTGAAACCTAC
Source organism: Loripinus fragilis (assembly GCA_964019695.1). Taxonomy (NCBI): domain Eukaryota; kingdom Metazoa; phylum Mollusca; class Bivalvia; order Lucinida; family Lucinidae; genus Loripinus; species Loripinus fragilis. Next base: position 26,865,831 of record OZ026525.1, on the reverse strand, counting down.
CATACTAGTAAAGTAACAAAATTTACCAAAGGGTCGACATTCAAGGTCAGGTTGACATGTTGGTGCGGTAAAGCTCCAGTGACCCGAACTTAAACAGGTTCCAGAAGCTGTGGAGCTGAGGACAAATCCCTCATTACATGTGTATGTTGCCAAACTCTCAAACGTAGTTCCTCCTAGGGTCGTCACAGAGCCATTAGCAGGATCAGATAAACTGCCACAATCCACTAAAACAGAAGTTACAGAAAATAATATGAATATGAATAAGTTAAATGACCATTTTAGGCATTTGCATTAAAATTGGTAAAGAATGTGACCATCAATGGGTATTTACACCAAATGTGATTATGTGGTAAAAACGCGTATACTACTAATGACCATTACTGGGTATTTACATCAAATGTGGTAAAAACGCGGATACGTCTAATGACAGTTTCTAGGCATTTACATGTACATCAAATGTGATAAAGTACGCGGATATGTCTAATAACCATTACTGGGTATTTACATCAAAATTGGTTAAGTACGCGGATTAGTCTAATGACAATTTCTAGGCATTTACATCAAATGTGATAAAGTACGCGGATACGTCTAATGACCTCTACTGGGTATTTAAAGTATGCAGATCCTTCAAATGACCATTTCTAGACATTTACACTAAAAGTGATAAAGTTCTCGGATATATCTAATGACCATTACTGGGTATTTACATCAAATGTGGTAAAGTACATGGACACGTTGAATGACCATAACTAGACATTTACACCAGCTGCAGTGAGGTATGGGGATCGTTTAATGACATCTACAGGTATTTTACATCATGTATCTGAAGCACAGAAAAATGTCAAGCTGCTTATTGACATTTACTAGTAGGCATTTTCAACATATGAAGCTTAGTTATGTGAAATGTTTTTTTTTTACTTCTAAATACTATGCATTCTAACCAGTTGTTGGTACACAATAGGAACACGTTAAAATGACTATGCATCTACGTTATGCTATTGTACAGTATGGGGACTGGCTTGATGACCATTACTAAGTATTGACATTAGCTGTTACTCTGCCAGTAAAAAGTAAGAAAACATGTTCAATGACAATAACTAGGCAGTTTTGTTAGCTATATAAAAGTATGGGAACAGATTTAATTATCTCCCCTTAGCGCATGGGTATCTTAATAAGGCATTTACATATGCTTCAGTGTGATTCAAAGGCATCTACGTTGCACTAAATCAGGTAAAAAAACAAACAACAAAATAAAAACAATAACGAGAACAACGGAGACATATTTTACGTCTTCCACTAGGTACCCACGTTAAGCCTAATCGTAAGCTTACATATCTCAAGGGTGAACGACCATGCCGTTCGCGGATCCAGAAAGATTTGTCAGAGGAGGTCCAACTTTGACAACGTTTTTTTTTGTTTTTTTAGTTTTGATGAGAAGAGAAATGATCCAAATACCACTATTAGCGGGCCAAAAACGGCCCGCCAGCGAAACGCCATTTAAATGGCGTTTCGCTGGCGGGCCGATGATGGCCCAACATTGAATGCTGGATTGGTAGCTTTGTGATTTTAAGGGGATCCGGATCAGTATTGCAAAGGAACCCTATATTTTTGTTATTTTCCAGGGGGTGGGGGTCCGGACACCCTGTCCTCCCCTCCGGATCCGCACATACAGGCTAGACTCAAACAAACCTTCTTCACTACAGCGACTAGCTACAAAAATATGTAAGCTTTGTATGATGCAAGTATAGTTTCTAGTAGCATACTTTCAACACAACAATTAACAAATATACTGATCAGACTGGTCTACGTGTTTGTTGTTCTCATACAGCAAAATCATGCAGGTAGGCTATTCCTGTAAAGAGGCCTACCTAAAGTTAATGCCAGAGTCATTTGTATCCACTGCTCCACCACATACGGGGATTGGCGGGGATAGTGACTTTTCAGAGCCCTGATATAAGCACCGCCCTGTGGGGACAAGCTGATGGTAACAACCCAACTCTTACAATGTAGTCCCGCCATACACTACAGACAATCTCAGCGGGGCAGATGTCCCAATGTTATAACCCCCGCATGTCCCCGGCACTGCGGGGACAATAAAAAGTACTTGTCCTGCACCATAGCTTGGCTATTTCACCGCTATATATCCCCGTAAGTGGGGTGCCGTGGATACAAATGACTGGTGCATAATCCATACAAGCCTAGCGTCCAATTTAAGGTACATACTAGGTAAACAGTGCAGACCAGATCAGACGCCACAATACGTGGCGTCTGATCAGGTTCTTCCCTGTTTGCTTACAAGATGCTATTATATAAAAATGAATAAAAAAATAAAAATACCACCTAACAACCCTTTAAACGGAATGGACTGGTCCAATGGATGAGGATTGGAAATACCATTCGGCTTAATTGGGTTAGACGTGCTGACTGACCTGTATGACATTTGTACCACGTTCTTCCTCTGTATGTTGTAGACTCACATGTGTTCCCATCTCCACAACACTGTAAACATTAAACATAAATTATTACAAGTATAGGCTTTTCAAAAAAGCTTGCCATCCTAAAGTGGGTTGTTGTTTACTGAGTAAAAGTACTGAAGCCACTTAAAAGCGCATTTCAGTTGCTGTTTCAAACGAAAGAGTGTGTTCTATTGAAGGACACACCCACCTCATCGCCAGATAGCGATGAGCTGTGCATGTCATTTGAATGTTGTGACGTCATGAGGCAATACATAAAGGTAGTTTTCACAGAAAATGTTCTCAAATACTAACGCACTTAGCAGGTGCTATCATACAGGTTGCAAACTTAGTCAGTTATAATTGCCATTCTAAAGAGAGTGTAAATGACTTGTAGAGGTCATTGTATAAAACGCACCCCACGCCTGACTACAGCCGGGGTAAATGCCTACTGATAAACTCACAGTAGTAACAGTAAAAACTAGAGTCTTATTGAAATATGCATATTTCCTGTTTTATTTGCGTCCAATGGATCACCTTTTCAGAACTTAGTACATGCAAATAGTTTACTAAAACAAAAATACCCATAGTTTGAAATGCATGAACAATTAAAAAAGAGTGTTTTCAGCAAATGCAAAATTAAAACATTACAAAAGGTTCTCTAGTAACTATAATACGCTATGCGATGTTTCTAAGCTTTTTCTTTAAAAAGCTAACCTTATTATGAACTAGTTTAATAACTGTCTATAAAACATGGTTTAGGTGCGTGAGACGTTTCTTTTACGTACCCAAATCATATATATGTTTGATTGTAAAACACTGATAATACTCATTTTTGGGGACTTAATATACATTTTAATGTTTACCTCCCTATATTTCTAACTATTGATACTTCAAAATAGAACCTCTAGTCCCTAGAACTTTTTACGAAATTTGACTGACTGTGAAAACTAACCTTGGCTTTACAGGATCGAAGGTTGTAGAAACATCCAGGTGGTCCTATATACCGGTGACCGTCAGCTGTTAAAGTGCAAGCAAACCATACCAGACAAACGCAAGCAAACTGAAAATAAATTTTCGTTTTAAAAGGAGGGCTTGCCAAGTTGTTTGCGTTCAAATGTATAAACATACAGTTATATATATATAATCAAAAAGTTGCAAAATACTCCTCATTCGTAGCATATTCAGGCAAATGCTTCTCATATCTTGACCAAGATAGTATCCAATTGCCGTTGATTCCCTCTGTACGCAGTTATTGCCATCCTCTTGAGGATGGCAATAATAACTAACTAAGTTTGCAACCTGTATGGTAGCGCCGGCTAAGTGATGTAACATGAGATAGCCCTTTCTGTGAAAATTACTCGTGTGTACTGTCTCATGGTTTTCACACCACTAAATGACAATACCAGCTCATCGGCATCACCGAAAGTGGAGATGACGATGAGGTGGGTGTGTCATTTAATAGAACACAACTTTCGTTTTTGAAACAGCTTACTGAAATTTCGCTTTCATAGGTACGACAACAACCTCTTAAGTTAAATGCTGGAAGACGGCAAGCTTTTTTGAAAAGCCTTTACTTGTATGAGTTACCGTTATATATATTTGCGAACATTATTTTCATCTGAATGGCTGCAACTCATATCACCTGAAGACAGGCTGTAACCAGGGGCGGATCCACGATTTCTGGAAAGGGGGTTCGTATGTATAACGGTATGGGAGTTCGCTTTGCTGATTTTATCTCAATTGTCTTAAATATCCCACGAAAATGAAATTATTTGGTCTCACCAAGAGCAAATTATTTCATTCTCATAGGCTATACATAAAAACGGGAGACGGGGAGGGGGATTCGAGCGAACCCACTGAACCCCCTCTGGATCCGCCACTGTGTAACTGTGATTCGTTTGTAACGCATCTTAATTGTCATGTGACAATACACCATTAATGATTAAACGTTTACAGTTGTTTATACCAATCGATGGTGCCAACACAATTAAACTGCGACTCTGTGTCATCTGTGATTATCAAATAACTGTTTGATATATTATACCCTTTGTAAAAAGGTACACACTTTTTCGATGGTCATAAAACTAAGAAGTATTACTTGACTTTTCGCTTACTGTAAAGGCGGCAACTTTAATATTCATATCTGGGTGTGTTTCGGCTATTTCATCTGCTGAGGAAGGGAAATAAGATTTTATTTATAATATGGTAAAAAGTTGATAAGCTTTTTGAGCCGCGCAAACGTGCGTGCATTTCATGAAAATCCTAACCGTATAACACTGAACTCACATTTATTAACCCTTATAGCGCATAATCACAAAATGTATGTTTTTGTCGTCCACTAAACTATTTGAAGCCTCATAGATAAACAGTGTGAACCCAGATCAGACTGCTCCTGTAGGAGCAGTCTGATCTGGGTCCACAATGTTTGCCTCCCTGCTTATGTTAAATAGACATTTTCAGATGCAGTTATTTGTTGGCGTTTTAAGGACTAAATAATGACTGAGGTTGTGGCACAAGATGATACAGTTACCTTTGAATAAAAACACGCCTCCTTTTCAGCTTTTACCTATGCCTAAAGTAGACCAGTCCTAATTACGCATTCATGAGGCGCCGCCTTTACAGAAAGCGAAAAGTCAAGTAATACTGACGTACTATTTGAAGAAGAGTTACCGCCGAAGGCATCTCTTGAATGAGAATGAAACACATGTTATGTATCATGACTGCTCTCGTGAATAATAGCTTCAGTGACCAACTGTCAATACTGAAAAATCAGTATCTTAAATAACCAACACCAAGCCATGCTCCAAATAAACTGCCAAAATTGGAAGAATTTGAAAGTGTATTAATTTTGCGAATTGGTACAATTTCATGTAGCTAAATATCAGGCTATGGTCATTATTGGGCCTATGTGGCGGAATCATGGTTTGAAGAGAAGATTGTTTAAGAGGTATGCCAACTATAGTTGTGGCGGCCATCTTGATGATGTGACTTGGACAATGTATGGAAACTTGTGTGTCCTCATGCCTAGAAAGAACTGGCCCCGTGGTTATAAAACTTGAGTACATTCTCAAACTCAGAATAAAGCGCGATGATTGGCTGCTTATGGAGATGGCGGAGCACTGCCTGCATGAACGGAGCTATTGTTTCCGTCTTTAGATAGATTCATATTAGAACAAGAAATGTCACAGTAACATGATGACAAATGTCTAGCATAAGACATATTTGAGGAAATTTATGTGTTATAAAGAAGATATGCTCCAGATACGAAAAACCTAAAAATGAGGTCAGAAGTCAATGTCAAGGTTTAAGTGACTCAAAATGGTATGCACCACTCTGCCACCCCAAGAGGAATCCACATTTGGGATTCCTTCCTCAAGTAATATAAGCTATATTCTCCAGACACGATTATTCTAGAAACTAGGTCACAGGTTAAGGTCACAGTGACCTAAAATGGTCCGCGACATATCACCATCCAAAGATGCATCCATATACTAAATTTGGGATTTCTACCTAAAACAGTATAGGAGATATGCTCCTGACACGATAATTCTAGAAAATAGATCAAGGTCACAGTAACCCAAAACTTGGTACACGACATTCTGCCATCCAAAGATGCAACAAAACACCAAAGGACCAGTGTCTATAAGGCCTGTTTCATGGCCACTATGAATTTCCTTCAACTTCGTGTAATGAAACAAGCATGTCTTAACTGTTATATCATGAAATGTTGATCAATTGATGAAGTTTTCTGAGTTATATATTCAGTTGAAGTGGGTGTGGTAATGCCACCCCAAACAGGATTATGTTACTAAAACGACTATATTTTTTATAACCATATGAAGCTTGGAATCAACCTTTTCATGATTATTCATAAAAACTAACACTATAATATTGTAAAATATTTATAAATGACAAGTACGAATATATACTCACTTGAAAGTCGTACCAAAATTTAGTACTTTTTTCTTCTCCAACTTTTCTTGCCTGAAGCGATTCATTTGACGTCTCGAGGTTACATAGTATATAAGATGGTTATCATAAAAAAGTTTACATGGTGATTATTTTAAGAGTTATCTGTCCCAAAAACCAGGGATTTTTTATTTTTTCATTTTTAGAGTGGCTATACATGCATTAGAGATGTTGATCCATCATTACTTCTAAGACACACAATGATTGCTCATAGTGTGTTGAATAAAACAAAGTTGCCAGGCCACCAATATTCCCTTGTGATAAAGGTCAAGGTCATAATACATAAAACTTGTCTGCAGCTGGAAACGCGAACACCTATTTCATTTTTTGACCTAGAGTATTCATTTTCACCGCAATGATTGCCTTTCATGTGTACATTACAACAAACGTCTTAGAATATGGATATGACCTTGAAATCAAGGGTCAAAAAGTAAGTAAGATTGATCAGGAAATACCACAATCACACACTGCAGACCAAACCAAGGACCACTTGTGCTAAACTGTTTTCAAATCAGACAACTAGTTTTTAGCAAAAAGATTTTCTTCTTCTCATAATATGGTATAGAAACAACTAACCCCGTCCCTGGCGGCTATGTTTTTGCTCGATCAGAAACCTATGAACAATCTTAGGAGAAGGTCATACAAGGACCATTAGAGTCAAATTATGTTCAAATCTGCCCAGTAGTTTATGATAAGATCTTTTTTTTAGTTTTTCCCATGCTTGTAAAACACGTAAAAAACCAAAATGAGTACAGTAAAACTGTCTTAAGCAGCAACTTTAAAATAGACAAAACAAAGGCCTTATTGGAAAATGGTAGCTTAATGAAGGTCGAAAGTATTGCAGAATGCTCCCGCATTCTGCAATACTTTTGACCTGCATTTAGCGATAATCGGTATTGAAAACCAATATTTGGTCTCCTTTTTGAGCGGCCGCTTAAGACAGTGTTTACTGTATGACCAAAATATGCTATCATCACAGACCACAGACCAACCCACGGCACCGCGAGGAAGAGAGACATAAAACTAACAACGACACGACAGCAAACTTTTAAGAACACAGTTAAAGCAAAGCAACCAGCTTTCTCTACCTCAGTGAGATGATTGCAAAGCTAAACAGCATCACAAAACAAGGTCCCAACACTGCCCCCACAAACTTCGGGGCCAACAATAAACAATGAATCAACATTAACAGAACAACCGACTAAGAACTCCGCCCTATGGCGGCCATGTTTATTTTGACTGATCAGAATAATTTGAAAAATCTTGTTTTCCTATAAATGTATATGAAAAACTTCCCTTGGCCCCTGGAGGTCATGATTATTGACGGATCAAAATAATTTGAAAAAAAAAAAAAAAATGGTTGTGTAACATATTGTGTAACATATTGTAACTTACCTTGCTACATGTATGGCGACTCATTGCTGTTTCCCTTCTGAGAACATATCGCAACAAATGGTCTCAGCTACTGTCTTACCAGCCAAGAGAGAAAGTGACGTCTTGTTTTGTTTACAAAGTCATCAGGGACTTAGAACCGAAAGATCACTTGTGTATTAATCATATCCGCAGGATAGGATTAATACACAAGTGATCTATCGATTCGCGTTAGCTGAAGTGGAGTGTACATGTTAATGTTTCACCTTACAAGTGTAATCAAAATATCACGTCACTGCCACTCTTGACTGGCAGGACAGTATATGCTTTATATCAGAGGATGATCTTTTTAATCAGACATACATGTACAAGATGAAATAGTGTCAGGGGAAACCACCTACACACACAGTCTGATCAGTACAAGTGCTGTTCCATGTTTAAATAGTAATAAAATTGGGCCTCAACGAGAGAAAACCTGTATTCGGTGGTTTGCGAACAACAAAGGCACAGACGAGCCTGCACATCCGCACAGACTGATCAGCGCCTTTTTAATTCGCTTTTTGGAAAGTATTATATCTAAACTTGCTGCAAGCGAAATTTCAATTTTCTAGCTAGTCTCTACAGCTAATGAGACTGATTTTAGTCTCGCCTTGTCGGAAACCTAAAGACAGATTTTGTAGCGACGAGGCCCGTATAATAGCTAAACTTGCAAGATCGCAATTAGTCATATTTCTAGCTAGTCTCTGTAGCTGGGTTGGTAGCATAAGTGTTAACTGATCGAAAGTTACAAAAAACATAGTTTTTAGAGGCGCGGCGAATATGTTTAAACCGCATAGTTAGAAAATAAAATATACCTCAGGCATTAAGATGAGATGTGGGCATATATGTTTAGAGCACCGAATCTAGCCATAATTGAGCTACTGAATATTATTGTAGTATTTGAGGATTTTTGAATTCGTGACGCTTTATACATTCCCACATGTTTTTGCCGGTGGTAATTTAAAAGGCATCTACATATACATGTGGCGCCCAGGGCCTTCAACATATACATAGTTACGAAAACCCCTTGCCTACTTGTACATGTCGTTTGCTTATATCCTTTGCAAACAGTTTGGAATTTAATCGCACGATTTGATATTATGTACGCACAAAAACGTTACTCGTGCACACAATATAAGATCATATAACAGCGAGAGCACTAATTAATAATCTATGAGTACGATACAATATTTTTTATGTACAATCTAATAATTCGAGAATACAATTTAATAATCTGTATTCACGGAATAATAGTCCGAGCGTACATAATATTAATCCCTGTGCACAATAATTAAAAAAAATCAGAGCAATAGTATAATAATACGTGCACACGGTGGCTATACGGAGGAGGTATTCTTGCCTGATATAATAATAAGAGGGGTCGGTGGCCTTAAAGAGCCCTTGTACATGTAACATATTTTCGGCAGAACAGATTCGTTAAACCTATTTTTGTAAAAGGTCGCCTCATGAAAATTTCTACCAATTGGTCAACCATTTCAGAGGAGAAGAATTTGAAAGTATCTGTTTCAGGAGTCGCAATAAACCGATGCCGCCTAATTGTCACCTTGAGGTCACATACTTGTAATTGTAAAAATGGCAGTGATTGGCTCAAAAGGTGGAAGGAAGCTCAGCACAATATTTTTAAGTCGTAAAGGTTTCGTAATTGGTCAATAATAAAACTACGGAAATACATGTATATTGTATTTATTAGACTGGTAAATCTTTGCTGTACCTTTTGAAACAACATCCCATTGCCTTTGTTGATTAAGTTTACTGGTGTGGCTTAGAAAAAAGGTCCTTAAATTCTGGTATTTGTTAGTAGAATTTACTCTTGTGAAGGGTGCCCACCTTCAGGGGTCAAAACGTGGTAAAACATGGCGGTCACCAGGTATCTCATTCTAGTTTATTGATTAAACTAGGCTCAATCTGTAACTCTTTGACAGCCTCATTGTAATTGAAGAGTTGTGAGGACCACATCCTACTTAAAAGTTATAATGGAGGTCTAAGGAAAAACAATTACAGGTCTCGGCCCCTAAAGAAGAATATCAGGTACCTAGGCTGCTATGTATGTGGCCTGTAATATGTTTTTGACACATTGTTCTGATTTCAGCAAGTCCAAAAATGATTTCTGCTTTCAAAAAGTCCACTTTTTAAAAACAAAAATCATTAAGACTGCAGAAAAAAAGATCCGTATTAGTAGGTAGGGGCGATGGTTGGCTCAGTCTTGCACTTCATATTGGACTTGAAGCATGTGAGTTGCACTTCTGCACTATGAGGCTATACTGTAAGCATACCTTCATTTATCATAAACTCACTAGTTCCCAAGTCAGAACATTTGTGTTTTTATTGTTATGCTAGAGCATTTTTGGAGTATGCGTTCTTTTGATTGTCAAAATATGGCAAAAAAGCCATTTTGCAAGTTTCCCAAAACCGCAGTAGTGGTTACCTCTTTTGAGTTAAATGCAATTTAGTTGAAAAGTGTTACATGTGTTAAACCCATATTTGCATGCTCATTTATTGCCATGTGCCTTAGTTGAACTTAGAGATAGCACAAGAGACTGTCATATGACCCAATATGACATTGACCTTTGACAGATTGACCATTCAATTTAGCAACAGTGAAGAACAACTTGGTAACCTGTATGATATTGCACTCTCCACTTTGTTTAGTAGTCCATTTGGGTCAGTTTGGATTGATTTGCCATCCAAATTGACCCTTGACCTTATTGAAGACCTTGACCTTGATAAGAGGGACCATATCAGATGAATATATGTATGCGTATTAGTCAGTTTTAATCTTTACTATTCAATCAGGCAGCATAAATGTCACTGAAAAATTGGCATAATAAAACTGCAACAGTATACCAATTCACATGCATGGTATACCAAACTTACAGCCTGCCATTTGTAAAATAAGTATTTTGTGCTAGTATTTTTAAACTTTGTCAATAATACGATGGTTTTCCTTGACCATTTGACCCATTTTACCTCAATTTGAGACAAATATGTCAATAATTGTAGAATGTGTACCTTTTTGACCATTAAAATCGCAAAGTGACCTTTGATCTCTATGACCTTGACATTTCCCTTTCACTGATCTTGACCTTGCAGCATCCTGGCTGTAGTAATTTTCTTCTGCAACTAGGTCTTCGTAAAATATAAGTGGTCAAAATGCCATGTCAGTGAGCAGAGCCCCTCTGCATGGAAACTAGTTTTGCTCTTCATCCCCTCTGGCTGTTACATAATATTAGCTTTTGTCACCTAAATTTGCAGAAATTGGTTTATTTTGCACAAACAAACCTTTTAATGTAATTAGAAGTTGATTTAATGTGAAATGAAAGGATTATAAGTACCATAGCTAGGAGCAAGTAATTTTGGCCTTGTCAATGGGGGTGCTTGGGGGGGTAACTCCACATTAGACTGATGCTGGTAGAGCACATGCATCTTTTAGGTATAATATATTGTAAAGTGGTGTTATAAGCTTATATGAGTGAAATTCAAAGCATTTCTGATATATAATAAATGAGATATAAGAAAATGAATTTATTCACTTTTTTCTATTCATTATTTTGCTGTACAATGATTCTTACCAGTAATATGTGTAGGAGGGGGTAGGGATGTTATAAGGGTTCCCTAGAATAACTTCGGGTTAAATGATGCAAACAAACAATAAATGTTAATTGGTTTGATTTTAACTTTTTTCTTGGTACTTTATCTGAAATGGGTTATGTCTTTAGGTCACAGACCTGTAATTGTAAAAAGGGCAGTGATTGGCTTAAAAGGTGGATGGAAGCTCAGTACAATATTTTTAAGTTGTAAGGTGTTTCATGATTGGTCAGTAATAAAACTACGGAAATATATTATATTTATTAGACGGGTATATCTTTGATGTACTTTTTGAAACAAAATCTCATTGCTTTTGTTGATTAAGTTTACTGGTGTGGCTTAGAAAAAAAACCCTTGCATTCTGGTATTTTTTCAGTAAAATTTTCCTCTTATGTTGGGTGCCCACCTTCAGGGGCCAAAAAATGGTAAAACATGGCGGTCACCGGGTATCTTATTCTTGTTTATTGATTAACTAGGTCCAATCTGTAACTCTATGGCAGCCTCATTGTGATTGAAGAGTTGTGAGGACCACAGCCGACTTAAAAGCTATAATGGAGATCTATGGAAAACAATTACAGGCCTGGCCCTTGACCTAAGGTGAACATTTGATCAACATTCAATAAAAATCTTTTCAGAGGTAAAGGAGATAGAAAGTAGACACGAAATTTAAGGATAATTCCTATGACCTTTAATCGTGACATTTACCTTGAGTCTGCGTAGCTGAGTCATGGTTGTTTTTGCACATCATCCAACCGAGATGAACATTTCAAAAGTTGAACAAGAATCCTTCAAGTGGAAAAGTAGATTTGGATTTGAGACGAAACTTCAGGACCTTAAATTGTGCCCATGACCTTGAGTCCACGTAGCTGAGTCATAAAACCCTCGCACCGACTTATTGATAGCAACATGTGACTAAGATTTAGTGAACATCTTTCCAGGGGTAAATGATATATGGAGAGTAACCGAAATCCAAGGCTAAATTCAATGACCATTGATTATGACCATGCAATGGCGTCTGTGTAGCCGAGTTATGGATTCTGTACACAATCTCACTGAGATGAATAGTTGACCAATGATTAACGAAAATACGTTCATGTGTACATGTAAAGACGCGAATTTTAAAGGGAAAATTATATGACCTTTAACTGTGGTCTAGACCTTTAGTCAGCGTAAATGAGTGATACGTTTTGTGCATCATCTCAATTCAGTACGCATTCAATCGGAACCGTATTGGCCAATTCCGTGGAATCAGTCCTCGGATGTACACCAAGGATTTACTTTATTAACACTGACGCTACATAACGTAATGCTGACGTCACAGAAACAATGCCAACATAATAACAGGGGTGATTGCAGCATAACAAACGGTTATAAATGAAGTTAATGTTTTTTTAATAAAACATCGGTATAAAGCGATATTTTATTGATAAACAAAGCTTCATTTATTCTGTTGATAAATGTTTCGGGTATTTACTAATAAAAAAAATAGATTTTAATAGGACAATCGTGCTACAGTACTATTTTCCTTACCCAAGTTCTGGCTAATAATATGGATCCTGGGTCAGTTGTGGTGTTTGATTGTACCGATTCCTGATCTTTGCTCTCTTTCTTCCTAAGTTACGAATTTTGACAAAAGTTTATTGAAAATCTGTTAGAGGGTTCAGGAAATATGGAGTGGAGAAGGAAGTTTTACGGAAGGACTGACAGACTAATGGAAGGTTGTGCCCAAATTCATGTGTTATTGGTAATTTCCTTATGCGGGCATGCATTAAGTTGGGTCTGTTGCCTAAGGGGTACATTGTACCTGAAAATTACTAAAAACTTTACTTTTGTCTAATCAGATCGACATGGACCTATTATGGACGGTCGATACTGTACATAAAAATGTAAGTTTTATCATGTAGTTTTTTTCTACCGACCTACCTTTTCAATCTAAATAAAATGACAAAATTTGTGTGACAACTTAATATAAATTCCTCTTAGGGTTGCTTTGTAATTGCAGAAAACTACTCAAAGTGCTAAACGCAAAAGCGGGCAGACTGAAGGTTGGGCAGACGGACGGACGGACCGAGAAAGAACATTCTTATAATTCCATCTCTACTTTTGGGCGATGGATTAAAGTGTAAGATGGACAGACTGATGGACCGATGGAGAGAATTCTATCACTCCTCTCTACGACTAAACATTCAAGAGGAGTTCAGGCCCTGAGGTGATAAAACTCTTTTCATGCTCAAGTCAACCGAGCACGAAAATTCAACTGCTCATAAAAACTGAAATATTGTCAAATGAAGAAGTTTCTTGTTGGCATTTTACTATTTATGAGAAGGATAAATGCTAAGCTGAGTTGAGCATGGAAATAAGTTTGATAAATTCGGGGCCAGGTTACAAGCTATATTGCAGAGTTTAATCTTTACTTTACATACTTGAACATTGAATAGTTCAAGATTATTGGTAGTAGAATTTCATTTTCTTGCAACAATTTAGATCTTCTTCCACCTAGACTTGAATTCACTTTGAGAAATATGAAGAAAGGGTTCGAGGAATTCCATAGGAAATTCACTTTAGCGCCAGCAGATAAGGCTGCTAACAACGTTGTGTTCGTTTGAAAATGTACTACATTAACACCTTAATGCAAGAACATAGCACTGCTAAGACCTATGAGCATAATTTACTTGACGAGTTGTCTGTCGTGATAGACATCGATACCATATGGCTGCTAGTTTGGTGTATTTATTTAAACAACAATATACATTATAACAGTCTATTTGTATTTTCATTTTGTTTTAGTTTTATAATTGCATGTGGCTTCACAAGACCTTCAAATATATGAGTGTGTTTTTCTGATCGTTTGTGATCAACATTTTTATATACTTTAGGACTTTGAAAACGCATCACTCAGATTAAATCCTTTATTTCACAAACCCTGAGAATGTAAGCGAGAAAATTGTTATTGCATATCATAGTCTGACCAGCCTGTAGTGTGTCCTAGAAAATTCATGGCTGTAAATTTACTTCAATGTATTGAAAAAGTATCCGTTTTAAGACAGGGGTGGTCGATTTTGAAGGATACAAATTCAGCTGCAAGTTAACACACGTTAGTTGTGATTCCTGACTCAACAGATTTGCGTCCTTTGCTTTTTACACGATTGCACATTCATCATTGAAAGATTAGAAATGAGTTGACAGTTCGGTATGCTCAAAATAACACCCCTTTAAAAACACCGTTATACCCCACCCACCCTGGTTACTATAGTCTAGTAATAAAATTCAACGTCTTGGGTCTTCAAAGTTTCGATATTTTACGTCCGGTTTTATTGGAAGAGGCTAAGAGCATATACAAATGACAGATTATGCATAAATTACGCTTTTATCACGTGCTTTTTGCATTGTGCAAGTGACGTTAACGTACTTTTTTTAGACATTCTCGATCACATAAAAGCAGATATCCTGCCATGATTTACATCAAAACGTCTTCCACACATGACTGTCAGTGTATGTAGTCAATATCAGTAATGAAAGCGTGCATAATGGTAACTTATGGAGATGCTTCTAAAAAGGAGCTATAAATTGATGTTGAAGTTATCAATTACTTTTAATTAGAAAAAGTCTATAAACTCTTTTGGTGATATGGTATCATACACGTCACAGATTAAACATAAAAAAACATAAAAAACATAAAAAAGCTTCATTTAACTGTGCAGAAAGGTGCTTGATACTGTATGTACCCATGTGACGTCATCTGCAGCGTCGCGTGATAGTGCAGTCAAATTAACGACTGATATCATACCAATTATGGTTTGCACATTAAAACCTGCGAGTAACTTTTCAATCGCATATACGGTTTGCAAGAAAGTGCAAAAATATGGTGATGCGTTTTCAAAGTCCTCTAGTATATACACTGAACCGAAGTTATAAGTAGCCACCATACAAATTTTGCTCCCGTTCAGAAAGTAAAAATCGCTCTCACAAAATTTAAACTCTATAAAAAAGGTCCAAGGCTTTGTCGAGGCTGTGCAAATTATGTCAAAAAGACTTGTAGACCTTGCACATACGAGGTCCGAGTAAAGGTACCATCATTTCAAAAAGTCACACTTTTTAGTGTGATATAAACTAATCATCAGATATGTTATCCATTTATATTTTAATTAGTTTGAAGGTGTTTATAACAGCTGCGATATAAGATGTAAAGAATCAAAAGTGTTTTTGACAATTGAACACTCCGTTTCTCTTCTACGTTAACATGGTGACAGCCACGGTCAACAACTTAATCAAAGAATTTTTAGCTTAACCATGCAGTTTGCATACTGACTTTGCATTGCTCTGTACGCTTTATTATCTGCGGCACAGCAGTGCAATTGTCATTGGTTCTTCATTATGAATTGGCGTCACTGTTCTGCTTAAAAATTAAAAGAAATCTTTAACAAATGCCATTTAAATTACCTTTAAAGTTTCACGTTAAAATCGGAAGAGGATACCAAAATAGTAAAAAATATCGCTAGAAAATGGGCTCATCAAGTTGCATGATGTTTTGTCCAACATATTAACATGAAATAAAACACAAACAATGATTTAAGTATGTGCAGCTGATGATTTCCAAAAATTTTGGAAAACTATCAATTTTTAAAAAATCATACAAAATCTGTCACAAGCAAAATGTCAAATGTTTGGTGTTTTTCAAGTCGACTAGGCATGTTTGCAATCCTCTGAAAAACTGCGCTCAAAACGCTTATTTTTTTTCAAAAAGTTGATTTTTGCGTTTTTTAACCCAACAATCGTGAAGTGATAGAAAACTCTTCCGAAATACCGCTTAACTTTAATCAATTTCAATGCACATACTTGGGCAAAAATTCATTTCAATATCACTAGGGCTTGGTCAGAAAAAAAGAAATTGAAAAGTGGCTACTTAGAACTTCGGTTCAGTGTATACCTAGCAAACAAAATGCAACATTGGAATCACGATAGTGTTCATTTCTAGCAACATTCATTTATTTATATTTCAGGAACTCTTTATTAATACTCTTTGCTTTACTCAAATAACTTACACATCAGTATATGAAACAGTTTTGGTACCAGTAAAATGCATTTAAGCCCCCCCCCCCCCCCCCCCGGTGGCTTAGGCTGCTGTCCGTTCTAAGGCGGTGGTTCTGTTGTTGTTGACTTTTTGTTTATTGTTACTCCCATTGTGAGAGGCTGTAATTGTTCTATGTTTTGTTGTACGTTATTTTATGTCCATTCTGGTGTTGTAGTCGTCTTGATGGGGAAGAGGGGGCTGGTGGCTTTGCTTAATTTGTCTTCCTGGTGTTTCGTGACGGTTGGGCGGCTCTTCCTCGAGGTGCCACGGGGTTGTTTGCGGTTTGTGATTGTGGTATTTCCTGATCATACTCGATTACTATTTTTTATTGAGATCAAATACATTAATTTAATTCATAACAAGCTCTTTTCATGATTGTATGTTGGTTTGGAAAAAATCAATGTATTTAATAAAAGATATGACATTATCTGCAGTTGGAGCAAGTTTATTGTAAGCTTAGAATCTTCTTATGTAATGTTTACTGATCCGACCTGAATTTTAAGTATTTTAATAGTATTTTGGTCAAAGTACGTTGATCGCGTTTTGGATAGCGTATCCAATATCAGTTTGGCTTTTGAAATGAAAACGTTTTGCGTGTGACAGTGGGTTATTTTTAAAAGTCGTGACACATAAATTGTGTCAAAAATCGAAATTTAAAATTGGGGGTACCATCATTCAAATGGGCATCATGCATGTGCTGCTGAACATTCCGTCAATATTTTTACTGTCTGTGGTACATGGCTTTTTCGAGACGCAAAATAAGTAGTCATGTCATTTTAAGTTTTGGAGGTAAATAATAAAATGCAGATGGTCAGTTAGATTTTCTGGCTAGTATATAATGGTAGCAACATGTAGCTACATTCACTTTTATTGTATGTTGGGTAACGCTCTTAGTTTAGCTACAGTCCAATATCGTAACTTCAAAGTTCTTGGAAATAGAGGATTTATTTCAAAATATCGGATGGTTAAAATATAGGGAGGAAGACAAAAATATATTACCCCTGAAAAGATTATTATTAAGTGTTTTCATTCAAAACTAACTTTTTGAACGTGTAAACTACATCTCAAGGAGACGATTTTACGCACAAAAACGTATCATTATAGAAAGTCAGTAAAATGAATCATGATAAGTTTGGGGTCTTTCATGCAAACCAAATATCTATGTGTCTTGATCCACATCTGAATTAAGGGTGAGGTTGGCACGCCGTTAAACCGGTTTAAGCCCTCCAATAAAACATTTTTCTGACCGTTCGAAGGCGGTACTTCTTTTGTGGATCTTTTATGTTTTTTCTGTCTTGTGTTTGCTATGTATTTGTGAGCGTCTGTTCATATGTGCCTTGTAGTCACCTGCTGGGAAAGGGCTGACCTCTTGGCTCTCGTCTGTGGTGTCCGACTGTAAGTTTGTCATTTTCCCATTGGTATCCTGGGTCAGGTGTGGTACTTGATTGTATCGATTCCTGATCTTTGCACCCTTTCTTACTTTGATTATTGCATATTCTCTGAATATAGAGTGTTCAAAATTAATTTCCAAAAGCATGTTTTTTGGAGGAAAAAAACTAAGAAAGAAGGCAAAGACTAGGAATCGATACAATCAAATATCACACCTGACCCAAGACACCATATGTGAAAGTGACAAACACAAGAAAACATCACATACAAGATAGCCAAGAGGTCAGTCCTTTCCCAGTAGGCGACCAGAAGGCTGCAAGAAAACAGACAAGACAGTATGACATGAAACACAACTAACAAAGAAGTATTTACAATAGAGAACTGCCTTGAAACGGTCAGTTTAAGCAAATTACTGCAGGGTTATAACATGTTTACCATACCAACCTCCCCCTTATTTCTGATGTGGATCAAGACAGATAGATGTTTGGTCAACATGAGAGATTCCTTAAGCATCTCCTAGTACATGCAAATTGAGATATAAAAAGTATATAAAACAAAGATAAGGCCTTGAGGTTATAAAACTTGAGTTCATTCTCAGACTCAAGCGGCCAATCATTGTGCTTTATTTTGAGTCTGAGACTGTACTCAAGTTTTATAACCTCAGGACAAAGACTCAACAGTATACACTGAACAAAATTTCTAATTTGTCACTTTTTAAACTCATTATTTCTGACCAAGGGCTAATAACATTGAAATGAAATTTTGGCTAAATATGTGCAGTTTGATGGGCAAAAGTTTAGCGGTCTTTCAGACAAGTTGTCTTTCAATCCACCGTTTTTTGGTTAAAAATACAAAAATACGCTTTTTTGAAGATAAATGGTTTTAAGTGAAGTTTTATATCAAATTTAAGTGCAGTTCGTAATAAACTGGTCTAGCCGACATCAAAAACACAAAACACTTGACATTTTGACTAAAGTAGATTTTTTACGCATTTTTTAAAATATCACGTTTTTCGAGATTTTTAAAATTCATCATTATTATTCAGTAGCTTGTGCAAAACTTGTTGTATGCATTATATTGTGTATGAACAAGAATGACCTAATAGAATAGAACTTGATCCGTCCATTTATTGATGATAATCGTTTCACTACTGCTGTGCACTTCCGGTTTTAACGTAAAACTTAAAAAAAACCCATTTTGACGGCACTTTGATTTTTTTTCAATTTCAAAATTAGAAAAGTTACGTCTAGTAGTAATAAATAAACGCTGAAAATTTCAATGCCGTATCGCAGATAATAAAGCGTACAGAACAGTGCGAACTTCCTATGTAAATTGCATTCATAAAGCTGAATTTCTATGATTTAGCTGCTGGTAGTGTTTGTATTCATGCTATTACGTAACAGGAACGAGGAGACTGAGTGAGCAACACAATTGAAGCTTGTTAAATCACAGCAGCCTGTAGCATCTTCAATCAAACAAAAATACAAATGGATAGCGTCTCTGTGGAATATTAAATATTGTAGAAAAAGATGTGACTTTTTGAAATGAGGGTACCTTACTCTAGCATCGTCTTTGCAAGAAGTACCAGTCATTTTTAAATGAAATGACCTGCAGAGTTTCGGCAAAACCTCGGTTGATTTATAGAAGCATGAATTTTGTATAGCCGAATCTTAATTTCAAAACAAGTGCAAAAAATGCAAGGTGACCAATTAGAAATTTTGCTCAGTGTATACAGATGCATTATGGAATTAAAGAAATCCAACAGTTAAACCACAATGGACCCAACCACAGCATCAGGCCCTAACACTCTCATCTATAGACATATCTTTAAATTGGAACCAGGTTCGACCAACTGGTGTGCAAGTAATGAGGAAAGCAAAGTTGCCAACCATAAATTGGCTGGCCACCAATCATACAGTCTGCTGCAATACATTAATTTCATAGCCAATTTTTTTATAATGAGATATTTTGTTAATAAACTGTGCTAAAACATTATCATTGCCTAAATGTTTCTTTAATTTATAATCTGAGCCTCCATGAAACACTGTTTCCAAAAGTCCCTGGTGCAAGAAAGATTAAAGGGGACTGCAACCCTAATGATAAGTATATTTTATCAGAAAGAGCTCCATGAACCATGAATTTTGATACAAGTATCATCAAAATAGGTTGAAAAATGGGCAAGTTATGGGCATTTAAAAAAATTCAATATGGCCAACATTTAGCCGCCATTTTGAATATTTAGTTAGTTTTCAGAATTTTTTCAACTGCTTAATTTTTAGTTATCACTGCTATCACATCATCTGTGTTTCAGCAGATATGTAGCTTTATACACAAGAAAAATAATTCATTAAAGATTAATGCAAATAATCCATTGGTTTGTCTTTAATTTTGATTACGCATATTTTATTAAGCTGAGTGACGTCACTAAGCCTACAATATGGCCGCTTCCATTACCTTCCATTTGCAAATATTCAAACTCCCATAACCTCTACATTTTTCAACCGATTTAGACGATACTGGTATCAAAATTCATGGTATATTAAGATATTTCATTTAAAACATAGTAATCATCAGGGTTGCCGTCCCCTTTAAATTCCGACATTGGATTTAGACATCATATCATAGTAACATAGTTTACACTTTTGCATATCAATGCCAAATTTCACCTAAAATATATTCGCGTATTAATCGCAAAGAATTTTTGTTAAATTTATGCATTTTTTGACCTGCGACGGACGAGGTGTATGTGTGACATTTCTGCAAGGTATCTTTGGCGTTTGCATGCCGATTGTACGGTGTACTGAGTACGATACGCCAATAATCAAAACAATACAGCATTCAATGGAATCCTGCCCGCTATGGATAAGAAAGGTACGCCATAGGTATGCCATGCCAACCTTTTATACAACAAACGTATGACATAGCTGGAATAACAAAGGACACCACGGAAACGCCACAGCTTTGAAAGCTTACGTACATGTAGCTGTTACGCTTCACGATTGCCTCGTTTGCTTAGAACGCACTGACAATGCCACATCATTAGAAGCCTACGTAGCTGTAACACTGTACGAACGCCTCGTTCGCGAAGGCACAGCGGCTTTTTTTAAACAGTTTGAAAAATTGCTGCACTTTCGTAGCAGCTTTGATTCGCCATACATGTCATACGCACGTCGAAAGAATGAATTTATTGCCGCGTAAACGTAGTGCGATCATAATTTGATCGCTTGATACAGATACACTTAGTGTATTACCGTTGCGTACATTTTGTATCAAGCGGTCCAGCTACAATGTAGTGCGTTTCTTTTGCTTTTACGACGTATGTGTGGCATATGTATGGCGAATCGAAGCTGCTATGAACGTGCAACAATTTTTTAAACTTAGAAAAAAATCGATGTGCCTTTGCAAACCATTGCGAATGAGGCAATAGCGCAGTGTAACAGCTACGTTAGCTTTCAAGGTTGCCAGATACGCCGCACCTTCCCAAGCCGATAAGTAAATGTGTAAGAGTACATGTAGCATAATAGTTTATTATGAGTGTTGAAGTCAGCAACATTGCTAGATGCTCTAGCAAAATGGATGAGTTCGGAAATATGAACTAAGGATGAAGAGCGAGAAACATCATCATCTAAAAATTGGACCCTGAGAATTTAAAAAAAAAATGATGTTCATGTCACAGGGGGTTAACTCAGTCACAGTGCGGGGCGATTCTTTATGAAAGTTGTCAATGATGCTTTATGAAAGGGTTACAAGTGCTTTATGATTGCCTAAATCAGTATAAGGTAGGTGATGGGAAACTGCATTAAACGTAATATTTTCGAAGCCCGAAAGTATTTTATTTTTATTAATTCATATAATTAAAAAGCTAATGTGTTTACTCTATCAGTTTTTGCGATGATGGTTTATGTGTCAGGAATTAATGAGCGGTTTAATTCAGATATTGTTAAAACCCATAACAAAAATCAGTATATTTATCAAAGTACATATTCCATAAAAATAGTGTGCATACAACTTCAAGTTCAATCTAAATGTGTTTGAAAAAATCAATTTTCTCCTCATGTAAAACTATAAAGGGCCTAAGCAAGCCTACTGTAGGGCATTTTACTATTACGTTTGCTCCTTCTGGCAACTTGGTCTTCTTGAATCATCAGAAGAGGAAACAATTCTCCGTGAAAAATGTGCTGGGTGCGAACTCCTGTCCGCTTGAATATTAAGCAGATAGGCAACTGACCTAGCTACGGATTTCAGATTGTTAGCTGAGCATCGCATGTGCGTGTCCCGAGGGTGGGGGACAGCGGGTTTACATCCCACCTGGAAGATCACAAGTTGTTATACGTTTCCTTAGAAATACTGTTATTGACAACCTCGAGAAAAAGTTGGACCCCTTGGGTTCAATTGCTTCGAAAAGGGAGGCCTGGTCCGCACTTCCCTCTGTGAAAAAACTAAAATAAAGTTTTCAGGACACCCAACCCCCAGACAGAATTTTCTGGATTCTCCCATGCATCGTAAGCATCCAAACCCTGCTATCAGCATCCAGTACTGTAGCATTGTATCTGAGACATCAATATGTCCTTTTCGAAACTTTCAATAGGAGCATGTGGTGGATTGATGGGGTTGGGGTAGCTCAGCGTATTTGAAAGGACTTAACATGAATTGTTGAGAGTTGAGCCTGACAGTGCAGAGTAGGAGCATTTGGTTTGTTCGTTTGCTTGTTTTGATTTGCTTGGCTTGATTCTTAACGTCCGAATCAACAATCTTTCGGTCTTGCCGGGATGGGTCTACCTGGGTGGATCCAGTACTAAGCAGCCGGTAAAATATCTGTTTGCTTTGACATTTTTCATCCCAATCGGATCGGGACGATTTCTTATCCTTCTGTTTTATACCAGTTTCGGTGTCTTGCTCTAGGACACAATACAGTGACTCTGACGTCTGTGAGTCTCGAACTAGCAAACCTTTAATTGAGCCACTGCACCCCACACGGGTATGAACGATTAAGGCAAACATTGTCCATAATAACTTTAATCTTACTTGATAGTCTACTCTTGATAAGCAAAAAGAGACATGCAGACAACTACTATTTACATGTTTGGATTCTCAAAAGAAGCGTCTCATTTAGACGGTTCTTTTGAGTACCCAGAAGAAATACAAATGATTTTTTTTCAAAATTCGCAAACTGACCTCTCCTAATGATATATCCAATCATTAGAATCTAACAAAAAACCTATAAAAAGCAGACTATTTATGAACCCTGACGCCAGATTTCTCGTTCTGGATACCTACAGTTGCAGTTATAGTTCTCTTCGCTGGAGTTGTTTTCTCATAATTTGAAAATGAAACAACATCTAGCAATGCACAAAGCTGGTGCAGTATTGATAAACATGCCGGGTAGGCAGCAATCGAAAACGCTCCTAACAATCGACGAACGCGGAAAATAATTGCAAGAAACGGTGTTTACGATTGCCAATCGGGCGACAACTCTGTTTCTATCGATTTTTGATCTACGTTCGTCGATAGTATTAACGTTTTCGATTGCCGCCTACCCGGTGTGATAAAGAAAAGTGTACAGCTTTTGTGCCTGTACGGGCGATACATTTGTAATCCTCACTTACGCTTACGGCACACCTAAAGTTTTGGCCATTTAAAAGCCAAGCTTCATTGGTTTCTTCATCATATGCGAACATTATCCTTTTTATGCATTATCTACGTCACATACCTCGGGGAAAGGGTGGGTGTGATTTAGGGGAGAGGATACCCTCAAGTACTCTTTCTACAAAGGCTTGGTCCCTCTCCCCCCATCCCGTCAAAAATTTCAGGATCCGCCCTTGAATAGCTTTTAATGTAGCACGAAAAGTGATAAAAGCATGCAAGCTGGCTCCAAGGCGCTCCGAGCATTTTCTTCTCGAGTTATAAAACTAGCTAGACTTGAAATATTGGGTGTAGTTTTTAAAATTGTCAGAAAACAACAAAGATGCGGACAAATCTGCACCATCTGTCTGCAAAAATGCAAAAACATGTCTGCATTCGGTGAGTGACAATCAAGCATAAAAAATCAAAGGATGACTGGGCTTACGTCTGATGCAACCGCAAAAGTAGCCAAAAACTGCGTTTGATCATTACACCCGAGTAGGCTGCTGCATATTTACAGAGCGGACACGATTAAATTGCAAAATCTACAATTTTCCATTTTAACGGGTCATATTTTTTTTAAAAAGGGTAAAACAGAGTTAAAGTCCTTGTGTATTACACGTCGTTATCTGTTTCCTTGAACTTGGGAGATGGTGGCTGAGTGTTGTGTCAATACATTAGATTCCGGATGTAACAGCTTCTGACCAGGTTTTAGCCAAAGTTGTGACCTGGACTTTGGGAGTTGGTGGTTAAGTCTTGTATGTGACACACCTTCGTGGTTTCAGTTATAACCATGTGAAGTTATAATCAAAATATAATGAGATTGGCCTACCCGGGCACGAAACCCATAGTTACAGCGTGGCTCACAGATTTGGGTCAAAGCTGTGACTAAAATGATATCTATACATATGCGCTTCCGCGAGTAACCCTGTCTTTGGTGGTTGCGAACAAGAAAGGCACAGACTAGCAAGCGCATCCGCGCAGTCTGTTCAGCGCCTTTGTAAATCGCTTATTGGAAATTATCATTATATCTAGATGAGCTACAAGCGAAAATTTAATTTTCTAGCAAGTCTCTGTAGCTAAGCAGGATGGTTTGAATCTCACTTTGTCGGAATCACCGAAGACAAGGTTTCTCGCATCGCGGCCCAATTATATAGTCTGATGAGATATGATTTTTGTTCATACTTTTTTTTATTTATTTTTTTTAATTGATATTGATGTATTTTAACTAAATCATCATACGTCTAAAATACTTCTTTTTTTTTTGCTTTTTCTTCTTCTACTATCTCATAGATGGCTGAACAGACATAAATTAATTTCCTGGACAGCATAAGATAAGATGTGGAATGGTAGCTCTTGCTTGTTTGTTTGATTTTATTCTTTATGTCGCAGTCAACAATCTTTCAGCTATGTCGGGACGGGTCTTCCCGGGTTGAACAAGTATTGAGCAAGGATAAATGAGTTTTGCTCAAGGACAAAACACAGTAACGCCTGTGAGGCTCGAATCCGCAACCCCTCGTTTCTGAGTCAAGCACTCTATCACTGAGCCACAGCACTCCTTTGAGATGGTAACGGTTGGTATGGATTCATAGGGGCAATATTAGCATCTACGACGGATATAAGTCCAGTGGTACACCTTCATGATATCGGTAATATTCATATGAGAGTATAATTTTATTGGTTCCCGTAGCTCAGTCGGAGGCAAGCCCAGCTGTTCATCAAGGGTTCGTGAGTTCCATTGCGACCCAACCAAAGTCCATTATTTCCTGGAGATTGGTCATGAAAACAGATATACATGTACGTCCATTCGCCACCTTCGGCTGATTCAAGAAGGGTATTTTGTCAGTTTCAAGTGAAAGTATGTGCAAAAAGTACTGTTTTATACACCTATTTCACACAGGGCCCGAATCCCACGAATTGCCACGAATTGACAAATATTTGGATTCGTGGGCTGAAACGTACTCAGTTTGCGAAGATCTTAACTGAATCATACAGTTCGTAGTCAATTCTTGCAATTCGTAGGCCTATCGGGAATTGAGATAAAAAAATTTGAACTGTTCAAAAATTGGCCACGAATTCCACGATTCGAAAAATCGTGCTTGATTCGTAACAAATTCCTAATGCATTCTTGGACATTGTAACTGAATCGTAATCGATTCGGATGCGTTCTTAGGCATTCGTAGCTACTCTTAACTAATTCTTGGGTAATCGGGAGATTAAGACAAGCACTAAAACCAAGGAAGAGATGGTAGAAGGACTTTACCATGGAGTAACTACCCCGTCACGCGAATACAGTCGAGCCAGTCCTGGAAGCGGAAACAGATTTGGCAGATTCAGGAGCACAATCAGGATCAGTCAGTAACTCCTGGCTGGTGGTTTCGCTGATGGCGAACTACATGTACCATATTTTTCAAAGTCAAAGAGTCAGTCGACATTAACGTAGTTGTTTTCTTCTATAGCTATATAAGTACCTGTTTTAGACACTCAAGTTGCAGGATCAATTCTACAACGAGGAACATTCATTTTTGGACTGATCCCCCAAGCATGGATGGGCCTTTTTTTATAACTGTCGTGAGAGGTGAGAGAAAATCTCGCGAATCATCACGAATCGTCGCGAATTTCTGTTAATTCGTACCCAATTCGTGCTGCATTCGGCGTATTCTCAACTAATACGCGATCGATTCTTTAACTTATTAATTGGTTTATTGTACATCGTAGTGAATTCGGCACTTAGGCCGAATCCAGCCGAATCCCACGAATATTTGTAACTGTTTCTTACCTACATGTACCTCATTGAAGTCAATAATTGTATAATATCGCCAGGGGCGGATCCAGGATTTCTGGAAAGGGGGTCGGATGTATGAAGATGTGGGGTCGCTTTGATGATTTGATCTCTATCATATGACAAACGAAAAAATTTGGTCTCAGTGAGACCAAATTATTTCTTTTTCATAGGATATTTATAAACGGAGGCGGGGAGGGGGTTCAAGCCCCCTCTGGATCCGCCAATGATCATGGGCATGGATGATTAAGCAACACTCTATGGTTATTATATTGTGTGCGAGAGTAAAAGTGCGTGCGCACACATTATTAAAGGTTGCATGTATAAACAACTGACTCTATATTGTAGGCAAGGAGTGACTATGTTAATGTATATGTTGAAGACCTCGGGCGTCATAGATATATGAAGGTCCCTTTTGAAATACATTCATACAAACAGCCTTGGAAGAAACTTGCGGAAATGTCCTAAGCATGTTGAGAAACACGAATACAAACAAAACTCTCCCAAAACTACAATGAAAGCCAGTAGCTAGAACCTAACCCTCTGTACATGTATGCTCGATATCTCATTTAATGCCTGGGGGTAGTTTTTTTTTCATTATACGGTTTATACATATTTGCCTCTAAAACTATTTTAGTTAATAATCATAGTATCCATCCAGCTAAAGCCTTTTTATCATTCTACGCGGCAAGCATAAGTTTTATAGCATCAAAACAGTAGACAGCAATCGTGCTGATCAGGCTGCGTGGATGTATGGGGTTTCCCCTGACACGAATCAAATTGTACATGTACGTGTGATCATACTCCAATATAAAAAAGTTGTTGACACCATTTGTCGCTATCGGTCCTCAAAGTGAAACAGTAATGAGTCGTTATAGCAAGGTAAGTTACAATAAACTGTAAATTTCAAATTTTCGAGGGCTTTATTTAAACGAAATTTAGCATATGCGAAATTTCGTGAAAATATAAACCTCGCTAAATGGCGAAATCCTTCTGTCATTTACTACATGTAACAAGGTAAATCATGCGCTCGTCACGAGTTTTTAACGTGGCAAATGTGTCTTTTAACGCTATTAGTCAGGAAAAAAAAATCAGAAAAAGACGCTTATTTAAGAAGGTACAGGCATTTTGTGAAGAAAAGGTTTTGAGATGCCTATTGGGGGTATTTTGGTATGCTGAATCCAAAAACCAATGTTGGCAAGCTGAAAAATGGCGTCTTCACTATCTGATTTGCATATTACCAAGATGGCCGCCAATTTGAAGAAAAATCCATAAATATCTGTAGAGTAACATGTTAAGGATGCCAAACTGGTACAATTCAATGCAAAAGCATCTTCTCATGATTGGGGATCTTCACTGACATCAATTTATGCATTTAGAATTAAAAATATGACCAAGAGGTAATCAGGGGAGACAATTTGAGCAAAAAATCTTGCTTCCGACTTAGTTAAGGTTTTTTCATGATATTCCATGCATATTATCTGGCCCAAATATGTCAGGAATGATTTTATTAAAATTAGAACATTTTAAAAAAATGCATCACAATGATATCATTATTGTTTGCAGGAAAAAATAGCGGTTTATGCGGTCTTCTGTAAGATTCAGCTAGGGGAGGGGGTTAATGTGATTTAGTGGGCCTGTACCTACAAAATGACTCGTATCTCATCAGCAATTCACCCTACACTAATAAACTTGCTAGCAAATTATAGCTTAGATATAGTACTTTCATCGGATGGAATGGTCTGATATGCAGATTAGTCATCTAATTTGCATATTCATCAATACTGATGAAAATTTCAGAAAATAAGGGAAAATTATAAAAAAGCAAATATAAACTGAATTCTGCCCCCAAACTCACAGTCCTTGTTGCATGTTATTATACCATCAGTGATACAATGTGACAAGTCCTTTCATCCAATAGTCATATAATAAAATTATATCATTTGCATATTCATGAGTAATTATGAAAGTAAATATAGAGGTAAAATCAAGTGATAACTATTCCCCCCTCCCACAAACACACACCTCAGGAGGGGGGAGGGGGGCTTATTCGACTTACCTTGCACCCAAGGACAATTATTCATGGATGCCAAGTTGTTCAATGGAACCAGTAAATACCAAAAATTCTTATTGTTTCCAAAAATAAACCTATTTGGATTACATAAAATTGCATGGTGTCCAGGGCAACCCATCGGGCACTATAGCTGGGTCATTTGCAAGCAGACCCAAGTTTAACACTTGCGTGCTGCACATACTTTCATAGATTTTTTCTCTCTTCCACTAAATCACGGAAAACAAGATGTCAGTTACTGGCGAAACAAAATGGTCGCTAAATAGCAAAGAAAAACTGGCTAGAACAATTTACCCTTCCCCAATAATGTGAAAATACACAATATGAGTCTAAAGAAAGTGGGTGTACCTACAAAAAGATTCGTATCTAAGCAGCAACTCATCCTAGAATACCGACCCTGGTACCGAATTGAAGCACAGACATAGTTTTTTATTCAATGTGCTGATATGCAAATTTTGCTTTTGCATATTCATGAGTATTATTAAAAAAAATAAAAATAAAAGAAAATTTGTAGAAAAAATAAGTGGGTGTACCTATACACATTGCCGTTAGGCCAGTTGCTAGTTATCATTGACTATCAAACTGGGTACCAAATCAAAGCCTAGACAAATTACTTTTATCCAATGGTAAAAAATGCAAATAATCGAATTTGAATAGTCATGAATATTGATGAAAACATGAGAAATAAGAGAAAAATGGTAGAAAAAAATAGGAGGGTGTGTACAATATTACCTAAATGTAAGCTGCTAACTTTTCTAGACTACCAAACTTGTTACCAATTAAAGTGGAGACATTACACTTTAACCCAATAGAATGATATACAAATTATCTAATTTGCATATTCATGAATATTAATGAAAACATAAGAAATAAAAGAAAAGTGTTAGAGCATTTAAAGGGGTGTACGTACAACATAACCAATATGTCAGCTGCTAACTATTCTAAACTTCCAAAATTGGTACCAAATTAAATGTGAGTCATTGTACTTTAAAACAATAGTCTGATATTCAAATCTTATTTACATATTTGTGAATATTTAAGAAAAAACAATTAAAGAAAGAAAGAAAAATTGCAGAAAAAATAAAATGGGTATATCTACAAAATTACCTATATCTCATCTGCTGATTGTCATAGACTAACCAGCTTGGTAGCAAATAAATGCTAAGACATAGCACCTTTAATGCCATGACCGGATATGCAAATCATTTTATGATTATATTCTTGAATATTAATTTAAATGTTAGAAAGGAGAGAAAGATGGTAATAAAATTAAGGGGGTTTACTTACAAAATTACTCATATCGTAGCTGCTAATATTCCTAGACTACCACACTTGGTACCGACTTAAAGCTAAGACATTTTACTTAACTCAATAGCCATTATGTGAAATTGTCCATTTTTTAAATTTATTAATATTAATTTAAACATTAGAAAGGAGAGAAAAAACATAGAAAAATTAGTGTGGGTCTACTTCTAAAATTACTCCTATCTCATCTTTAAATTGTTTTAGACAATTAATCTTAGTATCAAATTAAGGCTGAGACATAGTATTTTATTCAAATGGTCAGATTTACAATCAATTAACAAACATATTCATGAATATTGATGAAAACTATAGAAAACTAAAGAAAAATTGAAAACGAATCAATAAGGTTGTATCTTCAAAAATACTCATTAATAAACAAATTAAATAATTTGCATATCAAACAACACTATAATAGAACTTTTTCTGGACTTTAATTTGGGAACAAGTTTATGGAATCTATGATATTTTGATTTGATTCTTTACGTCCCATCAACAATCTTTCAGTTATATAGGAACGGGTCTTCCTGGGTTGAACCAGTACTAAGCTAGGATTAATGTGTCTTGCTCAAGGACACAACACAGTGACGCTGGTGAGGCTCGAACCCGCGGCCCCTCCGTCTCGAGTCAAGCACTCTAACACTGAACCACTGCGCTCCCTAGGAATCTAGGATAAGTAGCAGCTGAGATATGAGTAATTTTGCATGTACATTTTGTTAATTGTTCTCTTATTTATTCTCATTTCTAATATTTTATTAATATTCGTAAATACAATTTTTAGATAATTTGCATATTGGTCCATTAAGTGAACATGATATGTATTAGCATTAAATTGGTACCAAGACTTGTAGTATAGGATAGTAAGCAGCTGAGATGTGGATAAATTTGCATGTACACCCCCTTAATTTTCACGATTTTTCTCTTATTTCTAATATTTTCATTAATATTCATGAATATGCAAATTTGATAATTTGCGTAATTTGATTTCATGCATATCTGAACATTGGATGAAAGTCATATGTCTTAGTATTCAGATGGTACCAAGTTTAAGAGTTTCGGATGAGTTGCTGCTGAGATATGAGTACTTTTGTAGGGACATCCCGATTATTAAGAAGCGCATTATGCGTTGCCATGGAAACCATGCGATCTAACATAGCTCAAATAGGTTTATTCTTTAGGGCATTATTTTTCCCCATTTAGGTGGTCTCCCAAAACAATTTGACACACATTTAAAGTTTTCCTGATCGTGAAAGGTTGGACTAACTAGACCCTAGGGTACTAAGGAATGAGCATGCTGTAACTTTTTATAGATACAAAATGTACCATATATTTGGGAATGGACATTATGACATATTTATTTTAAAACAAAACAACTTGTTGATTATCAAAGTTTCTTTCTCATTTATTACTTGAAAAGCTGGTAAACAGTCCAAAATCGTGCTATGAATAAAACTAACATTTAAAAAGCAGGATACTGAATAAGGCAAGTTTATATAATGATTTTATAGACTAAATGCACATTTATTACCATGAATATGATAATATCCTGGAATAATTATGTAAATTGCCGCCAAAATCATGTACTATAATGGTAAAACTATCTTAGGACATAAAAGAAATGATTTTGGATCCAAAAATATTGTCAAAAAATAAAATATTTCAGTTATATGTCAAATTCCATGATTTTTGGCGGCCATTTTGAAAATATGCAAATTAGGCCATTAAGACGTCATTTCTCAGCTTGCCAACATTGGTTTTCGGATTTAGCATACCAAATTACCCCTAATCATGGTGTCAAATCATTTTCTTCACAAAATGCCTGTACTTGTTAACTTTTCTGATTTTTTTTCCTGACTATATTCACGAAAATAAAAATATGCGAAAATATCCGAATTTACAATATTACATTTAAATACGGT
Organism: Loripinus fragilis; assembly: GCA_964019695.1. Lineage (NCBI taxonomy): Eukaryota > Metazoa > Mollusca > Bivalvia > Lucinida > Lucinidae > Loripinus > Loripinus fragilis. Next base: position 26,834,234 of record OZ026525.1, on the reverse strand, counting down.
GATTTACATGTACATGGTATTAATGTTTACATTTTGAAATCAAACCTTGAATGTTTTTTTATTTTTTGAACACCTCATGAAGCACAAGATATGATTGACAACTGACTTTGCACACTTGCATCTGGGCCCTCGACGTGAGAAAACCTGTCTTCGGTGTTTGCGAACAACAAAACCGCAGACCAGATTGCGCATCCCAGCAGTCTGATTAGCGCTTTTGTAATGCTTTGTTTGATTCGATTTTTTACGTTCCATCAACAATCTTTCAGTATATAGGCACTGGGTGGAAACGAACACCGGGTATTGCTCCAAAATGAGCCAATATTTACAAAATATCTAGAAAATACACACAGCGAAGGTAAGCAAATCTGGATTTTTTCCTCTTTCATTATTTTTTTGGTATTTTGCAGGTGGTATTTTAGAGCCACTATACCCATATTAAGCACATTATACAAATGGATTGGTATCAAACACTGTAAATGATAGTGAAAATCACAAAATGAGGGCTGTGCTCACTCGAAAATGTATACTCCTCTCCGAAAAATCGAACATTATAGAATCAATTAAGAAAGTTATCAAAATTTTGAAACGGCCAATCTTTTTAAATGTCACTTAAATATCATTCCGGAAAATTTCAGCAACGTAGGTCGAAATTTGACCAAGATATGGCTACAAACCAATGGCCAATTAGTCATGATAAGGGTACTGGGGATTGATAAAAAGTGTACTGGGTAATGCATATTTTCTTAATTTGGTGTACTGAAGATTGGCAGTTGATTTATAGTCTTTTATGCTCTCCTACCGGTCAAAATCCAGTTTGGGGACTATAGGTTTGCTTGCTTTTGTCCGTCAGTCCTGACAGACTCCCAATACATTATTTGGTTATATAATCTATGCATGCGTGTTTATTGAACTTAGGGTTAAATGCGTTTGAAGGGTTAGTCCTTGAGGCTAACGTCATATTGTAAAGGCCACATACAATTGTTCAGTTCAACCTTTGAGTACATCCATCCATTCGTCTGTCAGTAACACTTTTATTTTGGGTGATATTCCCTCAAGTGTAAGCCGATTCCAGTATAATAACACATACCTACATTTTTTCCAATTCGCACATAACACTTAGCCACAAGGTCAAGGTGACACCTTTGACTCAAACTTGATCAGAAGCTGTAATACTTAGAGTCTTGTTTCCAGCCTTTTGCTCCTACAAGGGTTGGGTAAATTTATTTTAACTATACACGATTATTAGCCTTAGGATAAATTATGAGTACTGGGTTTGGGAAGAGACAAATGCTTACTCCCACAAGGTCATGTGTTCAAATCCCAGCATGGCCAAATTTTATAGAATTTTATTTTAACGCCTTTTTAAGAAAAAAGGTATATTACTTTTGCATCAAAGTTGGTTCATCGTCCCCATTTGTGTGTGCATACGTCCCTCCATCACGTTTCTTGTAAATGCATCACCTCCTTAAGGACATATGCTACTAAATACTTCCCACATTGGAATATATTATAATACTTTGCATACAGTTTGTTTTATGCATGGGCTATCCATTTTTGAATTAAAAAGGATATGTCACCATGCTTATTTTTTCAGAATCACATATTGAAGTTTACAGCATTTGACCAATTTTCAAGAAATATATAATAACAACACTAGTCCTAATTATCGAGCTAAAACGGTTGTAATCTTCAGCCAGCTACTTTCTTTTAACTTAAATTACTGCCCATGACCTCAAACTTTTAAGAAAATGTGCATGTTTACTTGTTATCCCATGCTGTGACAAGATTCAGCATGATGTATTTTGGTAATTCGTCGAAAAAATGGAATTTGTTTTTAGAATAAATCATGTATCAAAAAATCTGACATTGAAAATCTTGAAAATTTACTTTTAATTCATGGACTATTATAATACCTTTCAGAAAAAAGAATAAAAATCTGGGGTCACCGAACTAATTCTCTTTCTAGAGGGCCAAATTTAACCCCACCCCCATAGGTTCATGCGTAATTCAATATAAAAAGTTCGGGATGACCATTTCGGTCGTTTTGATGATGCCATTATACTAGTATATGAAGTAATTTAGCATTAAAATGTTAAAAAAGAAAGAAAAAACACACTGAAAATATTTGCGCATCCGGGAATCGATCCTGGTCCTCTGGCTTTGTAGCCAGACACACTAACCACTAGGCCACGAGGTCAGGTCGTGCGCCGCTCGAAATAACCATACAAATAGTATAGACTCGGCCACTATCGTATTCGTAACCAGAGTTATTGTGTACATCGTTTGATTTCGACTGAGCTACATTTATCTGTCTTTAGTGCTGAGACGATCAGTTCTGAAAAGATGTCAGTAGATATTTCGAACACACTTTAATTAGTTATTTTGTGAAGAAAATGTCGGAACACGGATATGACATAAGAATATCGGAAGTTGTGTTGATCCGAATCCGTTAAGGGTCGAAAGACAGGACCCAGACAACTTTCCCCTTTTGCAGACGCGGAAAAGGTGCGCATTGGAAATAGCCGCATATGTCTTTAAATGTTTGACGTAGCAGCTTCAAACTGCAGATGCCTAGGTCACATGATGTAAAGGGTAATGAACAACATTTTGATCAAAGGTAAAATAATGCAACTTTCTTGTAGACTTATCTCCTAAAGCAGTCACTTAAAACCTTTGCATGTGCGTAGATCACATAATGTAAAGGGCACTGAGCAATATTTCCAGTGACTAATGTCAAGGTCAAAGGTCAAATAATGAATTTTCTTCTAAATGCATTTGAACGTAACATCTTGCAACTTTGCAGGCAGATAGGTTACACAATGCAGACAGTTTTAGCAATGTTTTGTGTGACATGTAAAATGAGTATTTGTAATAGTGTACCCCAAGGGGAGCCAGGTACTCTCATTTTTTCTTCATGCGTAGGCTCGGAGCCAGCATCTACCGTTCACCCCAAAAATATCAGGAATTTCAAGCACACTAAAAAATGATATTTTAGCTACCCAAAAACTATCCCCCCTCCCCGTTCTGTACCTTGACCTTAAGAAAAGACCCTAAAATGCATAGAACTGAACCCTAAATATAGTCCAATTTTGTGATGACCCCCAAAAATATCCACAAAATCTCCATACCCCGACAAGTATTCACTGTCTGAAAACCCCCAAAAATATTGAAACTCAGGATTTTTAACCCCAAAAAATGGCCTGACCCTACGTATGTATGAAAATATCAGAGTACCCCCCCCCCACCCCCCCTGGGAGTGTACCATCAACTGAAGTCTAGTTCTATCTTATGAACTCTCAAATCATACCATGTGCAATCAAATTCTTGTGCTTTATTTCAAATTGATGATTTATGACGAAGCACGAGCAACAGTAAAGTACTTAAACTATTGTATGTGTTACCTTCCACATGCTAAGCATCCACATGAACAGAAAATGTCTGAAAAAAGCTATGTGCCGTGTGCTGTAGTACAAAACTAAAACATACTTTGGCGAACATCTACAACTATTTTGTTGGAGACTCAGCTGGATTGCACGTGCCATGGTTACTGAATTCATAAATGTGCAAAACAAGAAGAAACAATTGGGGGGATACACGGCGCATTATGGATGAAAACTTATCATTATACTCGAAGCAATCAAAGGACAAGTTTAAGCTTTTTAGAAAAGCTTGCCATCTTTAAGAGCCATTTCCAATATTAATTATCAAACATAAACAGAACATACATTAATATCAAACCCTTTTTCAACCATGGTTAACTCAAAGCAATTGTCTAGATATCAGCAACTTCTAAATCATTGAATAGCTTTGTATCCCAGAGTATGCCCCCTTAAAGTTGAAGGCCTATGAAATCAGAGATAAACTTAGGTTTGAGAGAAATATTAATCGTCTGCAATAACATTGTATTTTTACAGAAACTCTGAATATTTTATTTCAGCGACTGATCTGTATACATATACAGTAAAGGAATAGTGTTGTTAAGATTCACATAATGCCACACTGGTCACTGCTCTGTAAAAACAAATGATGAGTGATAACGACATTCATTCATTGGATTAAGAAAATAAACTATGGATGAGCCATCGTATAAATTGAGGGGTTACAACTTATGATCGATTTTTACTTGGCAAACACTGTAGACCCGAAAGGCAACATTTATCTGGATCTTCTTTCTTTGCCAAATTCATTGGTTTACATGGAGTAACTGGGTTTATTAGTGGTTTGAACAAAGGTTTAAATTTCAGCATGCTGGAGATTTTTATAAGCTTATGTGGTCTTCTGCTGTTTGTTTTTTTAGCCGTTGTCAAAATAATGTTATAACGTACCATTAGAGTGTCAACTAATTTTGATCCAGATCAGACTCGACAAAATGTTGGGCTTAATCTGGTTCCAAATTATTTGCAAATTTTAAAAAATTTATCAGCAGACGACAAATGTAGTACAAGCCAACTAAAACAGGTAATATCTGCCTTTTATAGAACTCCAATATTGTCTGTTCTTTATGAATTTCAATATACATATAATCTGGTACCCTGCCTACAGAACTCTGTCCTTTATGGGAACCTGGATAATGTGGGGTACTAGGATAATGTAATAGATTGTTGCACAGTTCAACAACTTCACTGTTGTAAATTTTGACATTATACCAGGTTGGTGTATCAGTCTACTAATGTACAAGCTCAGTGTACAGGGTTGGTGCAAAAATCATGGATCAAACCTGACTGAAAATATACCACCTTTCTTGAAAGATGGCAATAATAGTAGCTTTAAAAAAAGCATGAAACATCAAAAATTGAGCAAAAACTAAATACAGTTTGATCACTGTGTGTGAAATTCAGCATCTGTGACAGGTATAAGATTTACAATTTACACAACCCCCTTATGTAATCTACGTTCTGACTAGATGTGTAGGCATCTCTGTCCGCTTTGCCAACTGGCCATGGAATAATCATTATGTATAGCCAAATGTTCAAACATGTATTGGAAGTTAAATACCATGAATAGATATCAAGCCACTATAACTTAATGATAGTTTTGTGTGTTTGTATCAAGCACGCAAGAAAACCACTGCACCTAAAAGCGTGGTCAGTGTGTGTTGGTTGCAGTCAAAATGCTCCGTTTTGGTGCACCTGGCTGTAACAGAAGGTAATATTTGGTATCTGATTAATAAGATTCACGTAAGTTGAGCGATAGTCAATCCAGCATCTAGGGAGCGCAGTGGCTCAGTGGTAGAGTGCTTGACTCGAGACCGAAGGGCCCGGGTTCGAGCCTCACTGGCCCCTCTGCTTTGTGGTCCTTGAGCAAAGTGAGTAAAGGTGCAAAGATCAGGAATCGATACAATCAATTACCACACCTGACCCAGGATACCAATGGGAAAGTGACAAACTCACTGTTAGACACCAAAAACGAGAGCCAAGAGGTCAGCCCTTTCCCAGCAGGTGACCACAAAGCACATATAAACAGACGCAAGACATAGAAAACACAAGACAGAAAAAAACAAAACGCCTTGGAAGGGTTAGTAAAATGTACTGAACAAAAGTGAAAACGCTACACTACAATTACCTTTATTTTGTGAGAAAGTATTGGACAAAAAGTATTAACTAAATCTTAATAATGTTTCCCAGACATCCAGCAAACAATTCGTCGAAACTCCACCAATTTGTCCTGTTTGATGTCCGAGTTATGCTCCTTTAAGTGTTTAAAGGTTTATTCACTGAATTTTGCTATTGCGCATGCGCAAATTAAAATTGTTATGCTTATCAAAATTGGCCATAATTGTGTTGCATAAAAACACAAGAAAACTGATAAATCACTTGAAACAAGCTCAGAAATCAATTTCGAGTTTGTCAAATATGTAAAAAAATTGAAAACTATCTCCCTTTGACAAAAACAAATAGGGAATATTAAATGTTAGGTAATCTTCGATTTATCACGATTTTTGATCATTTTATTTTGCCAAATCAGGTAGACCTCTCAGCACATTGTTTCTACCATTTCTCGACCAGTAATGCCCTCATACTAAGATGCAACAACACATTGATTTTCCTATGGAGATTTCAGTGTTAAAATTTCAACCTTGGCAATTTGATGGAAAACCCGCTTTTTAAGATTGCTTTTCTAAAAGACCAAAACACACTTGAGATATGTCCTTTACATTTCAGGTTGTCACATGTCTAGACTACCATTTCTTGCAGTCGGATCCTGTAGGTAGTGGATTTCTGAAGGCTTAAACTGTGTGAGATTCCTGTTTAAATTTGCAACCTGAAAAAGTGGACCCATGTCACAATTCAATGGCCTTTATGTGTTTCCTCATAATATCATCCGTAAAAATTTTACTGTTATGCATTACCCAGTATTTGAACATTGAGATACCCTTTCATTTGTATTTTTGTTTTGCATAATTTTGTGTATAGATGACAAACAATTCAAGTGTAGCGTTTTCACTTTTGTTCAGTATATTTTACTGGAGGACTTAAACCGGTTTAACAGCGCCAACATTTTTCCTAGCTTAGAACTGAAATATTGTTGATGGGATATAAAGAATCAAATCAAACAAACAAATCAAACAATGCAGCGTCTGAGTAAAAGGTAAAAAGATAATTTTCAATAAAGAAAGAAAAGAAGCACTTTTGTTTATGTACATGAAAAAAAATGGTTACGGGGTGTGTTCAGAAAGTTCTGAAACGGGCCCAATAACTCTGTTACCAGCAATGTCACATTGCTAGAAATTATACAAAATAAAGATATATTTTTGTCTATACACACTTCTAAAATTTCAATCAACCTTTGAAATATAATGATAAAGGTCGTTACTCAGAGGTCATGGTATATCTATACCTGTTTGCTCCTTCATTGTTATTTAATGCCACTTTAAACAATGTTTCAGTTATTTCGATATGTAAGTTTATTCAACAATGATTTCTGGGTGTCAAACCAGTACTAAGTAATGTAAAAAACTAGGAAGATATCAGCAATTGTTTTAGGACACCACACAAGAAAGTGACAAAAACAAAATAAAACATCACATACAAGAGAGCCAAGAGGTCAGCCCTTTCCCAGCAGGTGACCACATGGCTACATTGAACAGAAAAGAAAGCATGACAAACACGAAACAAATAACAAAAATGATCCACAAAAGAAGCACTGCCTTGGAACGGTCAGTATGCCTGATAATAAGCTGATTCAGATGACACTTTAAAATAAAAAAAAAATGTATGTAAGGGTCAAACAGCAGTGGTTTTACAGATATCTTAGCCCACATTACGGGACTTATCTGGACGAAAAATCTAAGTCCTGCCATTCGACAGGGATGGGATTTTAAAGCAAAATATAATAAATGCCATAATTTTATACTAAGGCTATACTTCTAATAAAGCACCCAGAAGAAATTGGTGAAAAGCAACTTTCAGTTTTTGGCTCTAGAGGGGGCCAAAATAGCCCCTTAATGCACTTAGTCCTTTGAGACACTTGACAGAGAAATTAACAAGCACAGGCCAAAACTGAAAGATATTTTAACAGAGAATGAGAATTATTACTACACAAAACATATTAAAAAGATGTTTTGGTATATAGCTGTGCTGATATCTTCATGTAATTCTTAAAAGATCGGTCTCTAGGCCTCTGGCTGGATATGGTTTACTCCCCCCAGGGGGAATTTTGTAGACCATATTTTTCTTGAAGCCCAATGTCTTGCAAGGATTTTGCAACATGTTAGCCTTCTGACAATGGCAGCGTTAAGGTGTAACAGCCTGTTACATACGTTACCCTACAAAATATTTGATAATTAAAATTCTGTTTAAGACTTCAGAAAAGTGCAAAAGATAAGGTAAGATTTCCAAATTGGTTATATTTTCTAAATAAGCTATTACTTGGCCACAGATAATGACATTTTAAAACAAATATAGTCACCCCCGATGTAGTGTACGTTACATTTTTTCATTGAACCCCCTTTTAAATGATAAATGCATCTAATATAGTTTGCCTTAAATTTTATTGAAACCAGTTTATGTTCATTAATTTGGTATTACATTTAAGATTTTTAATTTACCTTTTCAAAACTACAAGCAGTACGTTTTTATCTTATATACTTTATGAGTTATTAGATGATGAACATGGTACCCCCATATCAAAGAAAAATGTAAAATGTAATTCTCCAGGCCTCACGCTGGCTAAAGACCCAACTTCCCCCAAGGGGGAGTTTCGTACACTGTAATTTCCAGATACTACATTATATAAGCCACAAAATGAAATATGTTAGCCCTCTGAGAGTGGCAGCGTTAGCGGGTAACATCATGTTACGTACGTTACCTGCAAAATAACATTAAATTTTCCTGGTTATGTCTCCAACATGACATATTCACACTTTTTTTTTTGAAGTCTGGCACAGGTTTAAGAACTTCTTATAGCACAGTTACATAATTTTAGCATTTATTTTATAAATGTCTTGAGTTTTTGCCGTTGTATATGTTACTTAGTGTTTCATATGTTATTTCCAAGTATCAGTATGGCAGTTATTGACTATACATGTATTACATCCGTCAGTGAAAATAGTAAATCTATAAGACTGCTATTCAAATGAATTAAAGTTCCTTATTATGGTGTCTTACACTATTTTACAGCCCAGGTTACATACGTTACTCTCTGAACTTTCATTAAACGTTCAAGATATGGTCTCCAACACGACCTGCTTGTACTTATTTGCATGCTGGCACAGCTCCATGTACTTCTTTTTACTCTGTCTCATTTGCTGAGGAAGTTACTCTAAACATAAACTACCATAAACCCTCTTTTCTTTTATAGAGACATCAAATATAGTTGGCATAATACTCATAGAAAGTTTGTAACATTCAGTGCAATGTGCGAGTAACAACTTAAAATATCAAAGAAAAACCCATCAGGTAGAAGTTCTAGAGCAAATCTTCATATATTATCAAAGGGTTTTAAAGAATTTTCCTATACAACTTATAACTCCTCTATCAGATTTATCTTGCAAGGATTTCGCAATATGCTAGCACTCTGGTAATGGCATCATTACCCTGTAACAGCCAATTATATATATTACTCATCAACATATTTGATCATTTTAGTAAATGACATGACTTCTGAAAAGTGTGATTTCCAAATTGGCTATATCATCCAAGTAAGCTATTTTTGCATCGCAGATATGGACCTTTGAAAACAAATATGCACCCCAAAGTGTTACGTATGTTACTTTTTCATTATTCCTATATAAATGATTTATGAAACTATTATAGTTTGATATTTTTTAATGTGAATGTGCTTACTATCTCATTTTGTATTAATGAATGCTTTTGTACCTTTTGGAAACTGCAAATATTGTTTCTATCTTTTATAAGGTTTGAGTTGTTAAATTTTGAACATGGTAACCCCATATCACACAAAATGAGAAATATAATTCTGTGGCTCTTTTGTTAGATTACAATCAAGTTTTCTTTCACCCAGAGGTACTCTATTTCCTTCCCATTTATTTTCCACACATTTTGTCCATATCTGGAAAACCTCACTTGTTTTCATTGGAAAGACTTGATAGTTTAATCTTTGTATGTACATCTTAAGCACAGAAAAGCAAGGTGGAGGTAAGATCATGTTCATGCCATTTGAAATAGTCAGTATATGTGTATGGCTTTGAGACTTTTTTCAGAAACATGTCGTACCGCAGCTTATTCACAATTACATAAATAGCACATGTTAGGGCTTCGTCTCACTGATGAGTGCATAGAGCAATTCTTTATTTGTTTTCCTACCCTTCTTAGAATGTAGATGAACTAGTGGGGGGGGGGGTTCTCTATCAGTTTGATAGGAATAACCTTTCCGTGGTACTAACACATTGGCACATTGGTAGCGTCACAATCTGTTAAACAGTATATTACTGTAGATCTCTTCCCCCATATTCTGGCCAATGCTGTTGACATTCAGAAGGTGCACATTTTATTGCATACACCATTGTTGAACAAAACACCATGGTTATCCTCTGCAAGAATGTTTGTAAGACTTTATAGACTGCCGTTTATACGTTGTATATATGTATCAGTGACCAAACCAACATGCCCTGCCTTTAGTACCTGGTTGAATACCATTGCCATCAGATCCATAAGGGTGACAGTAAAAGATATTATGCTCTGTAGTTATGGCATTATCATCAACGTTATGTGCAGCACTACATGGCCAAACTACTTGTAATGTTGGTTCAATGTGTGATTGCAAGCCATGCTGAAGTTTAGACTTGTCCGTTTGGGTAGAAATTCTATCAAGAGTTGACAGTGACCATGGTACAGGTCCCAGAAGGAACGTCAGTGTCAACTCAAGGTCGACATTATGTCCAATAGAAAGACTGTCATGTTAACCAAAGACGCTCCTTTAAGCTCTCATCTTGCTGTTTACGTTTTGTAAATTGGGCAATTTCTTCTTGCTTGACCTCGCAAGCATGACCTTGCAATCATCAAAACTTTATTAGCTTGTAGCATTTTATGGGGGATGTAAAGACATTTTTTTTAACTAAAAGTGAGTCAATGAAGTCTGTAACAGCCTTCCTGCCAATGTCATCAGCCTCAATAAGATCCTTAGCTATGCCAGGTTTAACAGGCACACCAAAAGACAAAAAGTACAGTTCATTGTCTTCAAATGATTGGTGAAGCCTGAAACTGCCTCTAGTACTCATTCTACTTTGCATCTGAGCAGATTGAATATTTCATTTCAGTGCATTGAAGAGTTGTTTCAATATATTGAGCTCTGATGTGATGAGTAATACACCATTCCATCTGTAGTACGAAGCGTAGTTCTAGTTGCTGAAGCCTATAATACCTCTTTATTGTTTGCCTGATAGTTATGTCAAAACCATTTCTCAAGCAAAGAACCAATGGTTGTGACACACTAAACCCCTTTTGTTCGAGAAGTTCTTTGCATCTGCAATGTGTATCAAATTTATGAGTGTAATCAGTTACACAAGTACATATTGTGCGTAGTTGTTGTGATCGTTTGCAATGAACATTGGGAACAAGGCATACAGATAGAGATGACATGCAATTCAAAGTTGTTTTCCTTGTAGCTCTAATCAGTGTCAACACCATCTGAATCATATCCATATACCTTGCCCAGAACTGAGCTGTTTCACAGTGACTGTCTTTCAGAACTTCAGATTTGAATGCATGGTATCTATACTGTTTATGTGAGCAAACAGCAAAGGTTGATAGATCACATTATATTATTAGTTTAAGTCACCATAAATTAATAAGAAACTTCAATTTATTTCAGCCTTATAAATTTTCTAAATTCTCTGACAGACTTTATACATGTATAGTCAACAACTTCTATACAGATACTCAGAATAACTTATGTATCATTTGGTAACACACATGACGGTTAAAGCTCAAGGCATTTATTAAATGAATACTTAAAATAGGTAAACCTTGTTAAAAGAAGTACATAAACCTGTGCAAGCATGCAAATAAGTATAAACAGGGCTTGTTAGAGACATTAACTTAATAAATGTTTAATGCTATTTTGAAGGTAACATACATAACATGGACTTGAAAAATAGTGTAAGCGACAATAATAAAGAACTGTAAATCATTTAAGTAGCAGCCTTATAGATTTACTATATTCTGTGACAGATGTAATACACGTATAGTCAATAAATACATACTGATACTCGGAAATAACGCAGGAAACACTATGTAACGTATACAACGGTAATTACTCAAGACATTTATAAAAAAAATGCTAAAAATATGTAACTGTGTCATAAGAAGTTCATAAACCTGTGTCAGCATGCAAATATGTACGAACATGTCATGGTTGAGGTATTATCAGGGACGTTTAATGCTATTTTGGGGGGTAACGTATATAACGTGCTGTAACACGTTAACGCTGCCACTCTCAGAGGGCTAACATCTTTTATTTTGTGTCTTATATAATGTAGTTTCAGAAAATCATAAATTACAAAATTCCCCCTGGGGGGGAGGGGGTCTATAGCCAGCTCAAGGCCTACTCCAAAAGCCTTAAAGGTTAAAAATGGCAATTACTCTATTTTAGGCCTATTTTGTCATCCATTTTTGTTACCATAGCAACGGTAAAGTTTAAATAAATGCCGAAATTTTACATTTCAGTTATTCTTCTTGTAAACCAATCAAAAGAAATTGGTGAAAAACATGGTTCAGTCTTTGGCTCCAGAGGGGGACAATTAGCACCTTAATGCACGTAGGGCCTTATTACATTGTCACATTTAGTTGTGCAGCACACGTACCGTTTAATCCTTACTATTGATGAGCAAATGTATAAAATAGGTAAAAGCTACCCTGGAACTCTTTAAGTTATTTAAGTATCATCTTTTTGCCGCCTTTATTATCATAGAATCTTCAAGCTGTTTAACGTTGTTAATTATGACGTTGATTAACATGGATATTGATGCTAGGCTCCACCCTCTAAGGAAAATAAAAAAAAGAAGTTTCACGTTTGAACATAGAATAAATAAATTACTTGTTAGGTCCACTAGTGTTAGATTGTATCTAATCATATTTCCACAAGCAAACAACGTAGACCCTGATCTGGTCCCCTAAATGAGCTTTAAGGTTAACAAAACACTAGGAGTTGGCGCTATTATGAAACAACTTGATGTTGCAAGTAAAAACTAAATTATTTCGACCCTCTCCTGTTATTTATCGCGTATGCGTTTTAGTCACCCTCCAACCATGCTTGTGCTGCCATCTAGTGGGACAATACGCCTTAATCTCGGGCTGTGTATTCATCCAGGTGCCTTGGTTATAAACCTTTTCCATGCTGAACTTAATTGCTAGCTATTTAATATCCATAAGCATGACAAACACATTCTTTGTTTTATTCGCAATTTAAATCTCGTGCTCGTTTTAGTTGATCTATTTGTTTAACCTAATTAATTCTTTTTTGGTACTTGGCAAGTTGTGCTTTTGAGACACTATATACGCATATTAAGCAAATTAGTCTGGGATCTTATTTAGCATATTGTGCATCGACCCAACCCCAGGACATTTTTCTTTGGTTCCAAATTGTTCATCATGCAAAACAAGGTCATCCTTAAATATTACCTGAAAAAAACATGTATAAATTATACATTGTTAAGCATCAAACACAGTACAATGGTGAAAATAACAAAAAAGGAACGTGTGCTCATGAAAAAATGTATAATGAAGCGCCTGCTTGATCATCAAATTGAAAAATGAAAGTAGAACGGTAATTAAAGATTATTTGGTTAGAAACTAGATAGTACTATTTAGAAACTAGATAGTATTAACTTTAACTAGTTGCAATTTCATGCTCAGCCCAATTAAGCATGAAAACGCTACAAGCACGAGGCCTTGTCCCTTCTTTAAGTGTGCAAGCACCCATGTTTTTGTTTTAATTCCTTTTTGGTATATACGCAGAAACAGCTCAGAATAGATTGGACATATATGCAGGCTCACGTCATTTTATGTGAACTATCACACATGTACGTAGTCACCCCTTTGAATACATGTGTAGTTATCCAGTGAGATCTTGCCCCCTATATTTCAGCCTGTGTGTTGACCCAAGTATCTATGTTGTTATTGCAAAGAGCTAAGGCTCTAAAGAGATTTAACAATTGCACAGGCTCGACTAAGCCTTCCCTGTTTGCATACCCTCATATAGGGTTTATAAACACTTTATTAGTCCCAAAGCATAAAAAACTAATTTTGTTGCATGCATTGCATTCGCATAAAAAGGGAGCGCAGTGGCTCAGTGGTAGAGTGCTTGACTCGAGACCGAAGGGCCGCGGGTTCGAGCCTCACCGGCGTCACTGCGTTGTGGTCCTTGAGCAAGACACATTTATCCTAGCTTAGTACTGGTTCAACCCAGGAAGAACGTCCAGCATAACTGAAAGATTGTTGAGTGGACGTAAAGAATCAAATCAAACAAATCAAACATTCGCATAAAACTGATCAGTGCCTTTGATGTTCGTTCTGTATCAGTCTGCCACATGCAAAGGTTCCATATTTTACGTGCTCTTTAAAGCTGGGCATGGTCACATACCTTCTAGCGTTGTGGCCCAACATTATGCATTGGTTCGCATAAACCACCCATTAAAAATACAAGGCTTGTCTATTAGCGAGATCAGACACCTTAAATTTTGGCCAGTGCGCTAATCTCCTTCCATATTGTTCGTATACAAGCATTGTGATACGCACAGCTTTGCTTGAACGGCTTCGTTGCTTGCATATCCTTATAAAGCTTGTAGACGCTATATTTTAAAGGCCATCTATAAATTGTTCCAATCATCAACCAAACTACTTCGTTTTTCATTTGATCTACAATGCAATACCTTAGGGAGCTCCATGACTCAGTGGTAGATAGCTTGACTTGAGACCGAGGGGCTGCAGGTTTCAGCCTCACCAGCGTCACTGCATTGTGTCATTGAGCAAGACACATTTATCCTAGCTTAGTACTAGTTCAACCCAGGAAGACCCATCCCTACATAACTGAAATACTGTTTATGGGACGTAAATAATCAAATCAAACCAACAAAAATCAATTCAATACCCAGTACACCAACATGCAATACTCCCGTACACTAGATCCGAGATTTATCAATCCCCAGTACTCTTATCGTGACAAACCGGCCATTGGTTTGCAGCCGTAACTTGTCCAAATTTCAACGTACGTGCCTGAAATTTTCAGTATAAATATCTAAGAGACATTTAAAAAGATTGGCAGATTCAGAATTTTGATAACTTTCTTACTTCTTTCAATAATGTTCAATTTTTGGGAGAGGAGTATACACTTTCCAGTGAGCACGGCGCTCATTTTGTGATTTTCACCATCATTTACAGTGTTTGAAACCATTCCGTGTGTTAAATGTGCTTAATATGGGAATTAGTGCTCTAAAATGCCACCTGCCGAGTACCGGAAAAATAACTAAATAGGAGAAATTCAAGATTTGCTTACCTTCGTTGTGTGTATTTTCTTGAAATTTTGTAAATATTGGCTCTTTTTGGAGCAATATCCGGTGTACGTTTCCACCCAGTGATAGGGACGGGTCTTCCTGGGTTGAACCAGAGGCGAGTTCAACAATACGAGCGCTCCAACGAGCGCTTGTCTGTGTGATCATTACATTGTTGAACGATAGCAAGCGGTCGCTCAATAAAAATGGCTTCGCCCAGTAACAAACAAATGAAATCGCCCATTGGTTGGAAATCAAAGCGAAACTCCTTCCTACCTTCACTTTAAATTGTTTCATTTCATATATCCATGCAAAGAAACATACATCGTCATTCCGATAACCGAATCTGAAAATATTGCGTGCATAGTCCCTCACGAAAACCCATTATTGTTTTGGTTAGCTATCTTTGATTTTCGGGCGATACACCTATCGACTTGACTCGCGAGCGCTTGCAAGCACCTTGGCGAGCGCTTGCGTTCAGAGAGAAAGCACTCGATAGCACTCCGAGCGCTCGCATTCTTGAACACGTCTCAGTACTAAGCTAGGATTAATGTTTTCGCTCAAGGACACAACGCAGTGACGACGGTGAGGCTCGATACCGCGGCCCCTCGGTCTCGAGTCAAGCACTCTACATTTGTACCACTAAGCCACTGCGCTCCCGCGCAGCGCCTTTGTTATTAACTTATTGGAAAATACCATAACTTGTCCGGAAATGCGGAAATGTCCATCTGACATATCCGAATTTGTAAATGGTCGGAAAGACGGGACCCAGACCACTTTCCCCGTTTCCTGCCGCAGGAATGGTGCGCATGGGAAATAACCGAAATTGTTCTTAAATGGAGATACACTTAATTGTCACTAAAATTTTCAGACAAGGTTTAAAACTTTTGTTTTACTTTTATTTTGATGAAATACATATGTCCAATTAATTAACATGTATATGTTGTGTAGTCTTCCAATAATAAAATTACAGTGACGAAGATTTCCAATTGAATGTTTATTTTTACCGTTTTGTAGTCCATTATTTGCTCGTATATTTTTCAGTTTGCTTGTGTTTGTCTGATATTCTTCGCTTGCACTCTGACAGCTGACGGGCACAGGTACAAGGGACCATCTGGATGTTACTACAACCTTCGATCCTGTAAAGCCAAGGTCAGTTGTCAAGTCAGTTTTCACACAATTTGGCCAGATTTTTTATTAGTTGATATATAAACTCTCTTGATAGTAGAGATAAAAATAATTTCTAAAATCATTTTTTTTATTTTATCTGCCGACTCTAAATATACTTTAATTTGTTTTATTGAAAAAATAATATATTGTTGAGGTTCAGTCTGTTGTTTTTGAGAGTGACATTGTTTAAAGTGATTGTCCTATCTAGGTTTTTAAGAAAATAATAAAGTATTCATAGATTTAATACAGACTGTTGGTTTACTGTTTTTCTAGAACTATTTAAAACGAGTTGGCTTCCTTCAAAAAAAAAAGGAATCCAATACGTGGGGCAGCAATTTTTTGCATTTCTCCAGTAATAAGTGAGCCAGTGCCTGAGATTTCCAACAATGTGGCATTTTGACATTTGTATACTCAGATGAGCCTCTGCAGCCTCCTTTTAAACTTAGAAACTCCAAATGGTGTTTAGTCAGTAGCTTAACAATCATAGAATACTCAAGCGACTAGCAAAGGCTCTGATCAGACTGCGCGTATGCGCAGGCTGATCTGAGGCTTTGCTGGTCGCACACACCACATTGTTGGAAATCTCATGCACTGGCTCAAGTAGAAATACATATTTGGTGTAAGTACAGCAAATACAGTGATGTATTTTCAAATAAAGAATTAATACTTTTGAAATGTAAGTTTAAAATGAAGATTCTCGTGATTTTTTTATGATACTGACACCAGCAACATTTTGCTGCCACTTACTAGAGCAAGATTTGGTAAATGGTGATTGAATATTTGGAAAATATGCGATTGGATGATTTAGAAAATATGTTACTGGATGTTTTAAAGGAGCCTTGAAAATTGTAGTAAATTCAGGTCTAAAAAGTGTCTGAATCAAAATCTGTTGGTGAATTGTCTCAAAACCCATGTTGCTGAATAGTTCTGTTGGTGAGTTGCCTTGTTCTCGCATATATATGTGCTTACTGGTGCTTACTTTGACTTTCAAAGACTATTACAGGTTCACATTTTCCCCAAGGCTATTGGAACACCCTCCCTGCCAACATACCGACCCTCCCACCCTAGCACAGTTTAGCGGTGCTGTCTGCCGGGTTGTCCATGTGTCACCCTAAAAACCAACTAATGGTTTTATCTTTTATCTACACTAACACTCCTTCTCGCACTGAATAAACTCATCTCACACTTTCCTATCACTTTGTTTCAACTACCCCCCTCAGCACTTGGTGTTCCAGAAAACTCGGCTGACGTCCCTACGGGGGACATGATGTATTCGAAGCTAGATAGATACCTGAGTTGTGATATATATTTTTCACGCCCCCAACTTTGGAAAAGTTGAAGGGGCATATTGCTTTGGGCTTGTCCGTGCGTCCGCCCGTCCGTCTGTGTGTCCGTCAAAATTTATTAAGATACAGTATTGAAATTTCATATATGGAGTTCTCATCAAAAACAAAATGACACATATTTTCTTAAGCAGGATTATCTCTCTATGTGGAGTTATGCCCCTTTTAAAGGGTCATAATGATACTTTGTAATCAAGATATCTCAAAAACTATAACAGCATGAGCTTCAATCTTGGTCAGGTAATAGAAGATAATAAGTAGATAATCTTGTGATTTTTAAAAAAAAAAAATATTTTGTTTTTGGAGATATTGCCCTTTGCAGATTTTCGGCATCAATGAAATTTTGTAATCAATATGTCTCGAAAACCATAACCACTATGAGCTTCAAACTTTGTCAGGTAATCGAAGATAATGAGTAGATAATCTGATGAAAATTTAAAAAAAAGTTATTTTATTTTTTGCGTTATTGCCCTTTGCAAATTTTTGGCATTGAAAACTTGTAATCAAGATATCTCAAAAACTATTACAGCAAGTAACTTCAAACTTGGTCGGCTGATAGAAGATAATGAGTAGATTACATGGTGAAAATTTAAAAAAAGTTATTTTATTTTTTCGAGTTATTGCCCTTTGCAAATTTGGGCAATAAAAACTTGTCATCAAGATATAGTGAAAGTTATTATAGCTAGCAGCTTTAACATGGTCAGTTGACAGAAGATGATGAGTAGATTACCTGATGACAATGTAAAATATATATTTACTTTTTTGAGTTATTGCCCTTTGCAAATTTTTGCATTAAAACTTGTAGTCTCAAAAACTATTACAGCTAGTAGCTTTAAACTTTGTCAGCTGATAATGGATAATGAGTCGATTACCTGGTCAAACTTTTTTTTAAAAAAGCTGTTTTACTTTTTTTAGTTGTCGCCCTTTACAAATTTGGGCAATGGAAACTTGTAATCAAGATATCTCAAAATTTACTTTAGCAAGCAGCTTCAAACGTGGTCAGTTGGTAGAAGATGATGAGTAGATTACCTGGTGAAAATTAAAAAAAAGTTATTGCCCTTTGTAAATTTTGGCATTGAAAACTTTAATAAAACTACATGTATCTCGAAACATTTAATACCAAGCAGCTAAAAATTTTGTCAGCTGATTACTGGGTGAAATTATTTTTTATTTTTGTTCAAATTAGGTCAGCTGATAGAGGATTATGAGTAGTATAGCTCGAAGCTTAATATGACCTTTGTGTTATGAACCCTTCTAGCTTAAAACTTAAGATGACACTTGTGTTTTGAACCCTTCTTGACAAGCAAAGGGTTGGGGGCATGGTGTTTCATAAACATCATTTCTAGTTCTTTACTATTTTAAAGTTTTTCCATAATGGTCCTGTTGTGTTAAGGACACATGCTACTAAAATCTTCCCACATTGAAATATTTTCAAAACTTTGCATACAGTTTGTTTTTTGCATGGACTATAAATTTATGAAATAAAAATGAAATAAAAATGATACGTCAACATTCTAAATTTTTCATTATCTCACATGAGAGTTTAAAGCATTTGACCAATTTTCTGAAATAACCTATGTCCTTAATATTAAGCTTAAAAGTTGTTATTGTCATAAATTAAACTTTAATTATGCTCATGACCGAAAATGTGCAAAATTATTTGTTTTACCAAGCCGTGTCAAGTTACTGCATGATATATTTTGGTACTTACCCCGAAAAAGGATTTCTATTTTTCAAGTAAATCATATATTAAAAAATCTGACATCAAAATCTTAAGATTTTTTTATAATTTCATGGACTTTCATTTTACATTTTAGAAAAAAAAAACAGATAGGGATCCACCATACTAATTATATTTCGGGAGGGCCAAATTTAACATCACCCCCATAAATTTCGAGGATAATTCAATATAACCACGTTAATGAGTGTAATTTTTTGTCGTTTATATAATTCTAAATTACTTGTATGAAGTAATTTTACATTACAAGGCCAAAAAAAAAAGGGAAGAAAAAAATTGTAATAAGTGTCGACCCAGGAATCGACCCTGGTTCTTCTGGTTTCAAAGTCTGACTCGCTAACCACTAGACCACGATGTCAAGTCGCGCGAGTCTCGAAATAACCGTACATAATGGACAGACAATGCGAGCATCGGCCATGCATATTTCCATACAGAGTAAAACCTTCGAAATTGTGTACATTGTTGATGTCGCCCATTCTATTTATCTGTATTTGGTACTGAGACGATCAGTTCTGATGAAGGGTCAATATATATTTCGGACACATTTTAGCTACTTTCTTTTGTAAAGAAAATGTGGTAATATCCATCTGATATAAAGTATCTGAAAACTGTATTGATCCAAATTCGTAAATGGTCAGAAAGACAGGACCCATTAAAAAAATCTGTTTCTCAACGCAGTAATGGAGCGCACAGAAATTTTCTCTAAGTTTTGACATGCCAAACGTTCATTTTTGCATATTGAAGATAAAAAAGAGCCCTTTTTTAATTTCTTTTGAAAGGATAACACATGTAAAGAGTTGTGTTTTGGTCTATTATAATCTAGCTTTAAACAAATAATTGCTTGCTTATAAAATTCGTTAGTAAGATTGGCGTAAATTAGTTTACATATTACATGTACCCAATGTTTGAATTAATCTAGATTCATATATTTATGCGAATTAATTTGTTCGCAAAAGCAAAACTATTTAATTTTCTATTTGGCTTACTTTTGGACAACAAGGCTAGGTTAAATGGATCATTCCAAGTATTTTTTGGGTGTAAAGTATATATGTTTATGAAAAGGTTTGAAAAAAATAATGTCAATTAGCCCGCTTGTTTATATGTTGAAAAAAATGTATGTTATTTATGATTGTTATCGTTATGTCCACGGTCCTATTTATATTCAACAAAAATGACCTTCCCTAAAGTTATTTTCGTTTGACTATTAAATTTTAGGAGACATTTGTTAAGGTTCTGCAAAATTAGCATTTTCTCAGACCATTTTCTTAAGCATCCATTTGTAAACATTTGTAGATCTAGACGCGGGAAATGGGTTTGCAAATCTGATCAGCGCCTTTGCTATTCGCTTATTGGAAAGTATCATACATTGTATCAAAGTCGCTAAAACGAAATTTCACTGGTCTTGCTAGTCTCTGTAGCTGAGCAGACTGGTTTGGTATGACATGGTTGGATACTCGGAAGAAAGGTTACGTCGCCACCCATATCATTTCGTCAGTATAAATACGTCTATTCTTAACTTCTAACAAAGAAAACAAACACAGTTTGCATGTTGGCGCACTTTTATGTGAGCAAATGAGCAGCGTGACATGGAAGGACGTTGTAGACCTTGATGAGATCTATTTAAGAAATGCTTGTAAAAGCCCTGTCAGTAACACAGCTAACTTAACCTTTAGATCTTCTAATTGCCGAAGTACCTGCCGTCCATCCCACATGACACCAAACTTTTTCTTTTTTGTTTTGAGAAAACTTGCTTTGATTTTATACAGTGCGGTTAACCCCATAGAAATGACGACGTCCAAATCAACACGGCAAAATCTCTTGCTCGAATCTATACAACATGTTGTGTCTTGCGCATGTCTGTGAAGCCGCCTTAAAACTGATTTTTACACGACACTTCGTTTGCTATTGCATTACCTGTTTATTCTCAGTTCGTGCGTGACTGAGTAATAATTTACTAAACGACCTTTGTTAATGCTAGTACCGACTAGACAAATATTCTGCTCTATTCGATGAACGAGCAGAATGTTAAGTCTATTCTTAATATTTAACAAAAAACAAACAAACACAGTTTGCATGTTGGCGCGCTTAGAAAATACAAATGTTAGACAGAGAGCGACAAAATTGTTCATATATTCTAATTACGTTTTTATCATAAAGGAAGTAAGGGTGCAAAGATCAGGAATCGATACAATCAAGTACCATACCTGACCCAGGATATCAGTGGAAAAGTGAAAAACTCACAGTAGACACCACAAACGAGAGCCAAGAGGTCAGCCCTTTCCCAGCAGGTGACCAAAAAGCACATATAAACAGACGTGCACAAAGACATAGCAAACACAAGACAGAAAAAACATAAAAGATCCACAAAAGAAGTACCGCCTGGAACAGTCAGTAAATATTTCAATGGAGGGCTTAAACCGGTTTAACGGCGCCAACCTCACCCTTAATTCAGATGTGGATCAAGACACATAGATATTTGGTTTGCATGAAAGACTTAACTTATCTATGCACCATCTCCTAAAACATATAAATCAAGATATAACAAGGAGATAAAGCAAAGATAAGGACTCAACAGTAAATAAAACTGAATACCGGAGCAAAAGAAATCCAACAGGTAAACTCCGGTGGGCCCGACAAACAGCCAACGCATCAGGCCCCTACCATCTCATCAATAGATAAGTCTTTAAGTCGGAACCATCATAGAGTCTGAAGTTCGACCCACCGTTTGCAATTAAAAAGGAAAGCAAAGTTGCCAACCGTGATTGGGTTAAGTCACATCACAATGCCTCGCACAGACACGACCTCTGTATTTTTTAACGTTTTGACTCCAAAATCCTCAACGTACGTATTTTACTGTCAGGTGACTTCCAGCGAACAGTGCTGCATAAATATGCCATATATCTTGAAATATGTACCTGTTTGTTACTTTGCTTGCAACACTGGTATTTAGATTAAGCTTTGGTGCATACCATAACGGTTAGCAACACAATAGGATTAATAGTTCATAAAACACGCGGAATACGTGTAATTATCTGTGCTTCCGCTTGCTTCATGTCACAATGTGTTGAGATTTGCTCAGAAAGTCCCTTCTAAAATGCTTTGTCAAAACAGATGATGTTGTATGTTTCTGAATGAGCCAATACCTGCAACAAATGAAAACAAATAGCCATATACAAATAGCCTTATTGTCAATACATATTATTCTTATTTTCATTGCATTCAAGTTGAAGTCTAAATTTTCCAAAAATATCATTGTTTTATGCCCACTTGCATATAATACTGTGTCTGATTAAAACGACTGTATCTGGTACTCATTTTATTTACTTATTTTTTTTTGCCCCCAAAGGAACTTTGGGAGGCATATAGTAATCGCACTGTCCGTCCGTCCGTCAGTCCGTCAGTCCGTCCGTCCGTCCGTCAGTCCGTCCGTCCGTCCCGCTTTCGTGTCCGGTCCATATCTCCTATATTCTTTGAGGTAGGAATTCCAAATTTTGTGTGTGGATACATCTTGGGATGGCGGAGTGTCGCGTACCATTTTCGGGTCACTGTGACCTTGACCTTGACCTCTGACCTAGTTTTTATAATAATCGTGTCCGGAGCATATCTCTTATATTATTTGAGGTAGGAATCTCAAATTTAGTGTGTGGATGCATCTTGGGATGAAGAAGTGTCGCGTACCATAATTGGGTCACTGTGACCTTGAACTTGACCTGTGACCCAGTTTCTTGAAAACTGCATTGAGTCTGGTGCATATCTCCTATATTCTTTGAAATCGGAATTCCAAATTTGGTGTGTAAATGCATCTTGGGATGAGGGGGTGTCACATGCCAATTTTGGGTCACTGTGACCTTGACCTCTGACCTAGTTTTAAGAATTATTGTGTCCAGAGCATATCTCTTATATTTTTTGAGTTAGGAATTCCAAATTTGGTGTGTGGATACATCTTGGGATAGCAGAGTGTCATGTTCCATTTTCGGGTCACTGTGACCTTGACCTCTGACCTAGTTTTTAGAAAAATCGTGTCCATAGCATATCTCTTATATTATTTGAGGTAGGAATCTCAAATTTGGTGTGTGGATGCATCTTGGGATGACGAAGTGTGGCGTACCATAATTGGGTCACTGTGACCTTGAACTTGACCTCTGACCTTGTTTCTAGGAACTGCATTGAGTCTGGTGCATATCTCCTATATTCTTTGAGATAGGAATTCCAATTTTGGTGTGTAAATACATCTTGGGATGACGGGGTGTCACATACCATTTTTGGGTCACCTTGACCTTGACCTCTGACCTAGTTTTAAGAATTATTGTGTCCCAAGCATATCTCATATATTCTTTGAAATTGGAATTCCAATTTTGGTGTGTGGATGCATCTTGGGATAGCGGAGTGTCATGTACCATTTTCAGGTCACTGTGACCTTACCATCTGACCTAGTTTTTAGAATAATCATGTCCAGAGCATATCTCTTATATTATTTGAGGTAGGAATCTCAAATTTGGTGTGTGGATGCATCTTGGGATGACGAAGTGTCGCTTACCATAATTTAGTCACTGTGACCTTGAACTTGACCTCTGACCTAGTTTCTAGAAATTGTTGCATATCTCCTATTTTCTTTGAAATAGGAATTCCAAATTTGGTATGTAAATGCATCTTGGGATGCCTGAGTGTCACAAACCATTTTTGGGTCACTGTGACCTTGACCTCTGTCCTCGTTTTCAAGAATTATTGTATCCAGAGCATATCTCCTATATTATTTGATGTAGCAATCCCAAATTTGGAGTGGTGATTCCTCTTGGGATGGCGGAGTGGTGCATACCATTTTGAGTCATTTTGACCTTGACATTGACTTCTGGCCTCATTTCTAGTTTTTTCGCGCTATATTACAGCTATCTTTCCTCAAATGTGTCTTATACTAGACCAATTCCTTTGGGGGCATTCGTCACGTGTTTGTGACATTTCTTGTTTACTTTTGTTTTGCTAAACGTACCACCTATAAAAATAGGTAATCAGGTGCAAACGGCTGGTCTGCTACCATTAAAGTACAACAAACCGCCATATCTATTATACTAAACAGTTTCCCTCTGGCTAACTCTGATACTGAGCTAATAATCGGGCAACTTCTATACTGGAAACCCATCTGGAATTAACTTATTTGTATCTACGTTATAATATATACTGAATTTGTCATTTGTTTGTGATCCCATATATCAGTCAATTTAATTTTCTTCTTTCTCTGACTTAAATAAACGCATAGCTCATTAAAATATACCATATCCATTTTACTGATTTTTTAATTTTGATATTATCACGTAACTTACAACCATGTCAATATTTTGAAAATCACTTTCTAATCCTGATTTTTTATGAGTGACTTCATTTTCTTGTTATTGTAATAAAAATTGACCTCATATTTTATCATATTGTATAAAACCATATTTACTCCTCCGTCTTTGTTCATATGGAGGACATTTTCTCTTTCAAAAGCATACTAAAAACCAAATACTCCGTTGTTTGAAAGTATACCCTTATTTTCATCTATGATTTTTTGTGTGTACATTTGTTCATTGATTTTGCTCTCAGGGACTTTTGCACCTTTAGAAAATTAAGACCTTCAGTTTGCATTTTCAACCTGACTTCCACTTCCGGCAAAATCTCAATTATTATCTGTTAACAGGTGAATAACTTTTTCCACTTCCTGGGAAATCTCAATTGTTACATTCTACCAGGTAAATACCATTTTCCACTTCCTGGGAACTCGTTTCCACTTCCTGGGAAATCTCAATTATTACCTTCTACCAGGTAAATACTCTTTTTCCACTTCTGGGGAACTCGCTTCTACTTCCTGGGAAATCTCAATTAATACCTTATACCAGATAAATACCTTTTTCCACTTCCGGGGACCTTCATATTTCTACTTCTGGGGAAATGACATGTGACGTAGTCACCAATGTTTTTTTAGAATTCTCTTATGAGGAAAGTTTGCTATTCCCACATTAATCTACTGCTCCTATGCTATATTTTCTAACCTTTGGAAATAACCTTCTACCAGGTAAATACCTTTTTCCCACTCCTGGGGAACTTGTTTTTACTTCCTGGGCAATCTCAATTATTACCTTATACCAGATCAATGCCTTTTTCCACTTCAGGGGAACTTCATGTTTCCTATTCTTGGGAGATGACATGTGACCTAGTCACCAACCGATTTTTGAGCTCTCTTATGAGGATAGTTTGCTCTTCCCACATAAATCTACAGCTCCTATGATATATATTCTTACCTTTGAAAATAACCTTCTACCAGGTAAATACCTTTTTCCCACTTCTGGGAAGCTTGTTTCCACTGCCTGAGCAATCTCAAGTATTACGTTATACCAGATAGATACCCCTTTTCCACTTCCGGGGAACTTCTTGTTTTCATTTCTAGGGAAATGACATGTGACCTAGTCACCAATTGATTTTTAGAGCTCTCTTATGAGAAAAGTTTGCTCTTCCCACATAAATCTACTTTTCCTATGAAATATATTCTTACCTTTGGAAACAACCTTTGAAATTCCATTTCTGAGAAAATCTATTAAAACTGCAAAATTACTAGGGATGTTTTAATTTTGCCTCACTACTTATAACATTGTCCATATCTGCATAGCCAGCATAAGCACCACCGTTTTTCATTTGCAAATAATTCATAATCAAATGCAGTATTCTCTTTCAATACTCTGACATTATCTTTTAACGTCTACACTTTTTAAACAACTGACCCCTTTTCAAAGTTTGTATGACTTATTTTTATTCTAACAAGCTCACCTTTAACTGACATGGTTCTAACATCTATTCTACTGTGGATGCAGCGATATTTGCTCATACGCTCTGATAACTTTATGTTTCTAATTGAAATCTCCTTTTTTTTGATTATCTTTTAAATTTTCTCCATCTTTTAGCATACATAACCCTACCCGTTTCAAGCAGAAGAAATGTATGAATTGTTTAACAGGTATCAACGATTCATTTGATAATTTTCTTTAAACAGAAGAAATCAAAATTTCATTAAACAAAGAAAAAAAAATCAATGTCAGGAATAAGGGCTGCCTATGAGCAAAATTTAAATATTTACGGCATTATAGCTTTGATTCCACATAAACAGCCATTTACAAATGCAGTTATTCTTTGACCGTTTACCACCATAACATCATCACTGTTAAAACTTTCCACAATATCTGACCAATGCTCGCTAATTCCAGTAAAGAATTCAGTATGTAAAATGCTTTCTTACCTGCGTCTACCATACGAAAGCTGAGACCGTTCCATTTCACTGAGCTTTATCCATGAGGTTAATATAAACCTCACCATTTTCAAATTAGCTCATGAAGTATCATTTTGAAGTTGTTGTCATGTTATCTTGCAACTTGTTTGTATTTTAAACTTAGATTTATGCAAATTATCGATTATGCAATTACAATCCAGTACTAATCCTCCCTTTGTGCCTTGTTATTTTTACAGTAGAGTATTAATAGCATGAGGCTAAACGAGTGACAAGTGGTCTTTTACTGTAAGACCTCTTCATATGGCAGGAATTTCCATCTTTTTTAAGTTAAGCACTATGGCAAAAAAAAAAAAAACAGTATTTGTCGCGATCAGTACAGCAAATAGATAAATAAAGTGTAATCCTCTTCTATAACCAACTTAAAGTACTAATATGACCATGCATCTATTTATATTTAATGTTTAGCCAATTTCATGGGGATTTATCTGTACTTACTCTCTGCCAATCCACCCACCTTTGTTATTATCTCTCATGATCTAACTGATCTGTACTACCAGCCTTTGTATAGCGCCAAGCTTCACATCTTAAAAATTCTTTATATCAGAAATATCTATCTGATGAAAACAAGCAAGAAAAATAGTAAATGAGTATGATCAGGAAATACCACAATCACAAACTGCAGACAACCCCATGGCACCGCGAGGAAGAGCCACTCAATATCACGAGACACCAGGAAGACAAACTGCTTTCTTTACTTATCTTTACATTGTGCTTTAAATATGGACTTTCAAATTTCCAATGCCGACTTGGATGGAGCTCTTCAAATGTGTTTCTGATCCTCCTCATCACTGGCGACCTCCAGATGTTAAATAATCGTCAACTACTTTCTAGTCAATATGGGTTCTAATAACTTGCCATTGTTCCAAATATTGGAAACTGAAATGTAAGAACGTTAGATGTAAAACTGTGATTGATTCCATCGTTGACTGCACAATTTTATTTTATTATTATTATTATTACTATTATTTATTATTATTTTATCTTCTTTGCAAAACCAGGAAATGCCGCCTATTTCATGGGGCTGTATAGCCTGCTCTTGACGCCTATATTCGGGAACGTATTTGAAACTATGATCGTGATATCTCTGGTATATTCTTTCATAATGCGTATGTAGTGTGTTGCGTTAATTTTTATTTGCTCTATATTTTACAACATTCTCCACTTTTGA
Organism: Loripinus fragilis; assembly: GCA_964019695.1. Taxonomy (NCBI): domain Eukaryota; kingdom Metazoa; phylum Mollusca; class Bivalvia; order Lucinida; family Lucinidae; genus Loripinus; species Loripinus fragilis. Next base: position 26,806,553 of record OZ026525.1, on the reverse strand, counting down.
GCCTTTCAGATAAACATGTATAGCCTGCTCTTGACGTCTCTATACGTGAACATGTTTAAACATATCATCGTGTTATTCCTGGTATATTCTTTCATAATATATATGTAGTGTGTTGCGTTATTGTTATTTGCTCTATAGTATACTCCATGCTCCGCTTAAAGGCGTTTCACATAAAAATGTACCTTTCGCTAAATTCTTCATCTTCATGTACCGTTTAATAATGGTTTAGAATTCTGTCACAATCATCTAATTTTTGAACATGCCATCTTCTACACATTGAACGCATTTAAACTTTTGAATTATAATCTGCAGATGCGACAGACGCACTTTTACTACCTTATAATTCACAAAATAAATTTTTGAGTGCCGTTTATCTTTTTAATGCTGTGAAAATCAACATGTTCTGCCCTAGGCCGATGCCATGAAATCGTCTTACTCCAAAAATATAGACCAACGTCCTTCGCTTTTTGTGTGTTGCACACGTCTGTGAAGCCGCCTTAGAACTGATTGTTTGCTATTGCATTACCTGTTTATTCTCAGTCGTGCTTGATTGAGTAATAGTATACTGCACAACACTGTAAATGCTAGTACCGACTAGACAAATATTCTGCTCTATTCGATGAAACTAGCAGAATGTTAATTATTCGCAGCGATGTTTGAAAGAAGAAGGGATATCTTTCACTTTATTTTGTGTTTTGAAACCATGTACTTTTCTCCCCAGGAAGGTAGCAACACTGAAGATAATTTTATCTGTTGAGGAAATAAAATAATGCGTGCGTTAGTTCTTTCATTAGAGTTTGAAAATTGATGATTTTATGGGGGGGGGGGGGTAATCTTCATGTGTCAATATTGTTTTGGTTAAAAAATAAATTAGCCTGTTTTTTTTACTATTCAGTCAGGTAAGTCATAAGCTAATTCAATGTATTTTTGTATTTTCAAACTTAACGTTATTTCTGTATTTCTGTATTTTTGTTGAGTATATATAATTAGTCGATATATTTAACAACCATTTATGATTTGATGTATCGAAATAATACATAATTCTTAATCACCCCATAACATGTGCAGAGGGGCGGGGAGGGACATCATATTCTATTTCGATAAACAAAATAAAAGAAAGAATAAAACTACTCTTTTTGGGCTTTGTGGTTTTTTTATACTTATCATCCACAGTGTTGCGGCAATGGGAAGACATGCGAGTCTACAACATACAGAGGAAGAACGTGGTACAAATGCGTTACAGGTCGGTAACAAAGTGAAGTTTCCAATCGGAAATCTTAAAATATACATTTGTACTTCTTGTTACTACAGCTGCTTTCCAAATTTTCTCTTGATACTCAACTCAATTCAACTCAAGCTTGGCATGTATGTAAGGCGTAGTACTATGTATGAAAAAGCTCCATTTCATTAGCCAGAACTGGCGTAAAGAAAAGAATACTGTAGCATCTGGGTCCAGTCCAAAACCCCATTATTTTGATTACCAGAAAAGATGCATCAACATAATAGTAAATGAAGTTAATGTTTTTTAATAGAATATCGCTATATAGCGATGATTTATTGAAAAAAACATCAACTTCATTTATAACCGTTGGTTTTCACACTTGTAATTATGTTATCATGGTTTCTGTGACGTCAGTATCACGTAATGTGACGTCAGCGTAACGATAACAAAGTAGATCATCGATGTACATCCGAGGTCTGAGTCTAAGGAATTCCGCAGAATTCGCCGAGGCTGTTACAATTAATGTACTTTTATTTGGTTCTCGTCGCAAGAATACCTGATTGCGTTGCATAAAACAATAAAGGCGCAAACCAGTTGGAACAGCGTCATTTTGTTTGTTGTCTAGAACATATAGGAGCCATTAAAGATTCAACATTCTAACTTGTCTCTGTATCTGAGTTAATTGGTTTGACTCTAATCTGGTCAATTACCCAAGAGATAGGTTTCCCAGACTGGATACAGTCTGAAACATTGCTATAGTTTTAAGAAAAATATCATAATGAAATGTCTTCATCAGCAAATTCTAGCCTCTTCTAGTCAGATGTAAAAACAGAGCCATCCGAATAAGACCATCTATAACACTTAGAACTGCCTCGGCCGGTTCCGCAAAATTCCGTGGAATCAGACCACGGATGTACATCGAGGATCTACTTTGATAACGCTGGTGATAACGTGACGCTGACGTTATATAATGTGACGCTGACGTCACAGAAAACATGTTAACACAATAACAAGTGTGATTGCAGCAAAACAAACGGCTTAAATGAAGTTTATGCTTTGTCAATAAAATATCGCTATAGCGATATTTTATTGAAAAAACATAAACATCATTTATTCTGCAGATTAAACTTTTCGGATAATCAGAATTATCGATTTTAATATAGCTGAACCCACATGCTACAGAACTAATTTTCCATAAGCCAGTTCCGCCTAACAAAATTGTTGGTACATAGTACTACGCGTAATGCTCCTTACATACACCCAAGCCATGATTCGATTCTCCAATTGTTGCAGACTTTCCCAAATGTATCTATAAGTATATGAAATGACTAATTGATAGATAATGTTAAGAGGCGGAGAGCAAGTATATAGGTTTCCTCACGACGATGCCAATTTGAGTACCTAGTTCAGGACGTAAAGTGAACATGTTACTATTAAGATACATTTGGATATGCCCTTGTACCTTTCTTAAGTCAATTATCTATCAATATAATCACTCTGTTCTGCAATATTTGCCTACTGTCCTGCCAGCCAAGAGTAACAGTGGTGTCATGCTTTGCTTACAAAGTTATCAGGGACTTATTATAGATAGATCACTTGTGTATCAATGGATATCCTGCAGATAGGATAAATACACAAGTGATCTATCGATTCGCGTTAGCTCAAGTGGAGTGTACAAGTTAATGTTTAACTTAACAATGGTAAACAAAATATTACGTCACTGTCACTCTTGGCTGGCAGGACAGTACATGTTCGTAAGTGATAGTTGAGTGTATTCATTGTAACTTCTGTTTTAGTGGATTGTGGCAGCTTATCTGATCCTGCTAATGGTTTTGTAACGACCCTCGGAGGAACTTCATTTGAGAGTTTGGCAACATACACATGTAGTGAGGGATTTGTCCTCAGCTCTACAGCTTCTGGAACCTGTTTAAGTTCGGGTCATTGGAGCTTTACCGCACCAACGTGTCAACCTGACCCTGAATGTCTACCCTTGGGTAAGTTACGTAACTGTACTGTAGTAGAATGTCTGAATATCTATCTACATACGCATGTCATGAGTATTATAGTCTCAGCCCCATTGATTCCATAACCTGTTGAAGGTAGGGTCCTTGGAGCTATACTGCGCCAATTTGTCAACCTAACCCCCATTTGTTAGTCCTGTAAATAAACTGTTATTGTAGGTATTTATATCTAGTAGCATACGTTTGTGTTGAGTGATCTAGTCTCATCCCCATTGATTCCGTTTCCTGTTTGGCGCTTTACCTGGCCAACATGTCAACATGACCCCCAGTTGTAAATCCTGTAACGTAACTATACTGTTATTGTAGGTATAAATATCTAGCAACACACGTCTGCGATGAGTAATCTAGTCTCATCCCCACTGATTCGATATTCTGCTTGGCGCTTTACCTGGCCAACATTTCAACATGACCCCTAGTTCTAAATCATTCAATTATACTATACTGTTATTGTAGGTATAATACCAAGTAGCATACGCCTGTGATGTGTAATCTAGTCTTAGCCTCGTTGATTCCATACGCTGCTGGGCGGTTTACCTGGCCAACATGTCAACATGACCACCAGTTGTAAATCCTGTCATTATACTGTTATTGTAGGTATAAATATCTAGTAACACACGTTTGCGATGAGTGATCTAGTCTCATCCCCATTGATTACATACCCTGCTTGGTGCTTTACCTGGCCAACATGCCAACATGACCCCCATTTGTAAGTCCTGTCACTATACTGTTATTGAAGATATAAATATCTAGTAACACACGCCTATGATGCGTGATCTAGTCTCAGACCCATTGAATCCATACCCTGCTTGGCGCTTAACTGGCAACCATGTCAAGATGACACCCTGCTGTAAATCCTGTCAAACTGTTATTGTAGGTATAAATATCTAGTAACATACGCCTGTGATGAGGGATCTAGTCACATCCCCATCGATTCCATACCCTGCTGGGCGGTTAACTGGCAAATTGCTCAATATGACCACCATTTGTAAATTCTGTCACTATACTGGTATGTAGGTATAAATATCTAGTAACATACACCTGTGATGAGGGGTCTAGTCTCATCCCCATCGATTCCATACCCTGCTTGGTTGTGTACCTGGCAAATATGTCAACATGACCCCCAGTTGTAAATCCTGTCATAAACTGTTATTTTAGGTATAAATATATCGTAAAACTCGCCTGTGATGAGTGATTTAGTCTCAGCCCCACTGATTACATACCCTACTTGATGGTGTACGTGGCCAACACGTCAACATGTCAACATGACCCCCAGTTATAAGTCCTGTCATTGCTATTGTAGGTATAATTATCTAGTAATATACGCCTACGATGAGTGATCTAGACTCAGTCTCATTGATTCCATAACCTGCTGAAGTTCGAGTCCTTTGAGCTTTACCCGACTAATATGTCAATCTAACCCCCAAATGGTAAGTTCAGTCACTATACCGTTATAGAAGAAGAAATGAATATCTAGTCTAGCTTAGTCCCTTGAATCAATCTCTGTGAAAAAATGTGACTTCATAAAATTTCAGGACTGTGCATCCTCCACAAGATGGATTTTATTAGATCCAAGCATATAGGAATCTATCATGAGTGTGAGGGTATGATAGAAAAAATCCTCCATAGAATCACCTGTTGGCATCATGAGGCTTGCCGACTGATGATAAACGATGATCACAGGGGAGGGATTCTTCTATCCCATCCTCTCACGAATAATGGATTCTTTTTCTTACTTACTATCAAATACCACATTTTATGTTTTAAAAAGGGCTTCCAGAAGTTCCTAAAGACTCTGAGATGCGACATGTTAGGATGACGTTACTTTAAAATAACAATGACATCAATGACGAACATATGCGTGGATTTCAATACAACCAATGCACAGCATTTGCGTGACAGCCTGGGTAAGATAGCATGGGTAAATAAGATTTTCTATCCAAGGGTATATTCTCAGATACCACTTTCAGGTATGCAAGAATGAATGTTACTTTATTTTTATTTGTGTGTTTGTGTGTGAATTTCAGAATGTGGTCCTCTTGACCAGCCCTGTAATGGACATGTTGATTCATCTGGCGTATTACCAGGAGACGTCGCTAACTACTCGTGTGAAACCGGATTTGAACTACAAGGAGAGTCGAGCAGAACCTGCCTAGACAGTGGGGAATGGGATGGCATTGCCCCTTGCTGCGTAAAAACATGCAGACGTAAGCTACCCCTTGTTCAGCTGAAATCAGATTTATCCTTTTCTGAAACCACTGTAGATACAGATCAGCTGGTTTCTTGCAAAGCCATCTCATCAGAATTCACATTGTATTCCACTCTAATTGAAGAGACATGCTAACTAACGCGGCAGATCAACAAATTCTTATATTCGTCAGTAATGTTAGGTGATTTTTTGCAGAATCACTTCAACAGACGATTTTTAAGGTTTTTTTTCTTGGAGCTTTAACGGTTAATATGTTTGCAAGACAATCTTTCCAATAAAGAAAGAAGTCTAATCCAACAAATATCTACAAATTTCAAGCAACCAGGCCACGTAGTGTTGTTGGTAGCGTGTCTGGCAACAAATGCGGTCTGACTGCAGATCCAGGGGTTGCAAGTTCGATCCTGGCCCGGTCCTACTTTTGTCAAGATTTCTACAGCCCTTCTGCAGAAAAATTCAAAAAGGGTTGTTGTCAGTTACAAGCAAAAGTATGTGCATGAAGTACTGGTTGACCACTTGTTCAAGCTTGCCTAGGGCAAAGTGTGATTAGATGAAATGGGTCGTCCCGCCATGACCATAGATGTTGATTGGGACATAAAGCAACAAAACAAACAAAAAAAAGATTTCAAGAAAGAGTTTAAAACTATCAGGGAGGATATCAATTTTTGATCTGTCAATATGTTCAAATTTTTACTATGGAAAAATCGTGCACGCAACCAAATGAACTATTTTAAATACTTTTATTTGAGCCGCAACATGAGATTTCCAACAATGTGATATATACGCCCAGCAAAGCTTTAGATTGGCCTGCGCATACGCGCAGTCTGATCAGAGATTTTACTCGTCGCTTGAATATTTTATGAGTGTTAAGCTACTGATTGAACATAATAAGGATTTTCAAAGCTTAAAAGGAGACTGTACTTGCTCGTCTGAGTCTACACTTTTCAAAATTGCACATTATTGAAAACCACATGTCACAGCTCATATGTAACAATCACAACATACAACAGATAAAACATTTTTGCTTTCGCATCGCTGGTCGTATCGCTCCAAATATGAAGTTATATTTCATATGTTGCTACTTTTAATTCAAGCAGTGTTTGCATTGGTGTGGTTGCCTTTAGAGAAGAATGCCAGTACTCATATTAAAATCGACAAAGTTTTAGTTAAGAGAAATAATTTAGTCACTTTCTTTATCTTCACAAATCATGCCTTGAGATTTTAAACATTTTTTCATGTTCAGCTCAACTGGCTATGGAATGTTACTACCTCATAACTGTTAAAAGGCCAACAGCTGTAACATACATTTTATTAAAGATTAAACACAACATCTAAGAGTTTTGAGCAGAAAAAAAACTTGTTATTATTAAGTATTTTATTTTCAATGAGCAGCTGGAATGTCATGCTTAGCTTAGTTGAGCATGAAATACGTTTCACTATCTTCGGACCAGGTTCTCTGGACTGGGATTTAAGTAGTGATTTATTAAGCAGACCTTATTTTAGTCCTCATGTGGATATGTAGCTTAAGATTTAAAATGGTATAATTTCAGAATATATGATATTACATGTTATCCCTATGCACACTGACACATATAAGCCGCGACATGAGATTTCCAACATTGTGGTATGTGCGACCAGCAAAGGCTCAGATCAGCCTGCGCATATGCGCAGTCTGATCAGAGTCTTTGCTAGTCGCTTAAATATTTCTATGAGTACTAAGCTACTTACGGAACATCATTTGGATTTTCTTAGATGAAAAGGAGGCTTCACAGGCTCGCCCAAGTCTACACTTGCCAAAATGCCACATTGTTGGAAATAACATGCCATAACTCATAATTGAAAATGTATTTATCATATGACGTCGCGTCTGGGAGTTTAATAACGCCATGCAATAAAATCTGTAAACCACTAGTGGCCAACGTTGCGTACATAATGACAAAATTATAACGTTTTTACGGCAAAAATGAGATTTCAAATTAATCTTAATGTCATATGATAAATAGAATCTAACATTCGTGCCCTTGTATTATTGAATTTATTAAACTCGTTGCGAAAAAGAGATAAAATGCTCGGCAAGCCTCGCATTTTATCTCTTTTCCCAAACTCGTTTATTAAATTCAAAAAAACATGAGCACTCATGTAAGATCCTCTATGTAATTTCTAGTAAAGCTTTAATTGTATGTCTTTAGAAATGGATGAATATTCAGGCACCTACGAGACATCAAGCTACAGAATTGTCCTTGTTAGACTAACATGGGAAGACGCACGGGTAAGACAAACTCTAAGACTATTGACATTGATGTCGTGTATATATTAAGATAATCTCTATCTGATCAGCCCGTAGAACCCTAAAACCTTGTCCAGAGACCTCCATGATAGCTGTTAATCATTTACCTCACAAAGACACTTTCTAACTATTTTGCAAAAAGAGCAAACCTAGATCAGGCAGCTCTTGTAAGAGCTGTCTTATCAGGGACTACTCTATTTGCTATTGAAATATTGTATATCTGTTCCTATACTAGTTGACCTGCCAAGTAATTTCTTTATTCTTTGTACCAACATGATTTTTTGTATTGATATAGTTATTTATAGTGGGTTGAGCCTGGCATGAATATTCATGAAGGAAAGGGTTAAATCAAACGAACGACTTTTAAAGCCCAGTGTGGCTTCCATAATATTACAGATTGTGCCAAGAAGTGCCTCGTCATGTTTTAACACGTTTGGTACCTGAGAGGTGAGTACCCACATTAGTCAGAAGAAGAATGGCGTCTTCACTATCTAATTTGCATATTTCCAAGATGGCCGCCAAATTAAAGACAAATTAATACACATCTGTAGAGTAACGTGTTAAGGATGACAAACTGGTACAAATCAATTAAAAATCATCTTCTCGTAATTAGTGGTCTTCAATGATATCAACTTATGCAATTAGAATAAAAAGTGATCAAGAGGTAATCTGGGAGACAACTGGAGCCAATAATCTTGCTTCCGACTTGGTTAAGGTTTTTTTCATGTTAACGAATGCATGTTATCTGGCCTAATGAGTCAGGAATGAATTCCTTAAAATGAGAACTTTAAAATATGCATCAGAATGATATCGCTATTGTTTGCAGGCAACAATGGCAATCTAAACGAATTTTGTAAGTTTCAGCTAGGGGGTTAATGCAAATTTGAAGAACGTGGGTCTGCACCTACAAAATGAATCTCATCAGCAACCCACCCTACACTATTAAAATTGGTACTTGATTGCATCGATTCCTGATCTTTGTCGCCTTTCTTACTTTGCCAGCAAATTAAAGTTTAGTGCTTTTATCTGATGGAATTGTCCGATATGCAGATTAATTATCTAATTTGCATCTTTATCAATACTGATGAAAGTTTCAGAAAATAAGAGAAAAATATAAAAAAGCAAATTTAACTTAATTCTAACTGAATTATGTCCCAAACTATCCTTGTTGCTTGTCATTCTATCATCCGTGATACAATTTGACAAGTCCTTTTGTCCCAATTCATATATAAAATTATCTCATTTGCATATTCGCCTTTGTTATTAGCAAACTCCCAAAGACAGATTTTCTCACATCGAAGCCCATATAATAGAATGTATTTCACTCCAATTTTTTATCCAATAATCATTCTCTTTCTACAGCTAAACTGCCTGAAAGATGGTGCAAACTTGGCTGAAATAGAGTATACACGCCGTCAGGCTCCATATAATAGAATGTATTTCACTCCAAGTTCTTATTCAATAATCATTCTCTTTCTACAGCTAAAGTGCCTGGAAGAAGGTGCCAACTTGGCTGAAATAGAGGAAGCACGCCGTCTAGGTCCATATAATAGAATGTATTTCACTACAAGTTCTTATTCAATAATCATTCTCTTTCTACAGCTAAACTGCCTGAAAGACGGTGCCAACTTGGCTGAAATAGAGGAAGCACGCCGTCTAGGTCCATATAATAGAATGTATTTCACTCCAAGTTCTTATTCAATAATCATTCTCTTTCTACAGCTAAACTGCCTGAAGGATGGTGCCAACTTGGCTGAAAAAGAGGAAGCACGCCGTTTAGGTCCATATAATAGAATGTATTTCACTACAAGTTCTTATTCAATAATCATTCTCTTTCTACAGCTAAAGTGCCTGGAAGACGGTGCCAACTTGGCTGAAATAGAGGAAGCACGCCGTCTAGGTCCATATAATATAATGTATTTCACTACAAGTTCTTATTCAATAATCGTTCTCTTTCTACAGCTAAACTGCCTGGAAGATAGTGCCAATTTGGCTGAAATAGAGGATGCTGGTGAAACAGCCTACATATCATCGTTTGTTGAACAAGGTAAGACGCTGGGCTTTGCGTCAACTAGAATTCCAGGAATCAGATGTATCGCTGGCAAGACAGAAGACAAATGAGGCTAATTTTTTAAATTTATTTCCCCTCCGAAGGGTTATTCTAGAGAAGCTATAAATCACAGAATATACATCCCATTTCACCAAAGATAAAAAAGACAAAAACAACATTAATTCCCGGAGCTTATAGTGAGATATATGGGCTATTTTGCAAGTTTGTTGCACCCCCAAGAAGAAAAAGTTGGTTACTATTTTCAGTCAAGGACATGTCTGGGGGCCTTAGAAACCCATGTTTTACTAAGTTTTCTGTGGTCAATTTTCTGTAAATGGCATGTAATCAACGTTACCCAACAAACATTGAAAATAGCAGTACACAAAATACAAGACTAATATTATATTTTATAATAGTGTCAATAAATTTATTTGAGGTTTAAATGTTTGATCTAGTCATAAACATTAATTGCAGACATCTGTGAGATGTTTAATCGCTCATCAGCGTTACGTATGTTACATTTTATATGAAATTGCAGATAATGACTTTATAGATTGCATATAAGAATGAACCATGTTCCCCAGCCACAGGAAGAGAAACTTGGTTACTGTTTTTTTAGTCTGGGACATGTCTTGGGGCTATAGAAACCCATAATTTAGTAAGTTTTCTATGGTTAGTTTTCTGTAAGTGAACTGTAATCAATGTAACCATAATTTTGAAAATAGCAGTATACAAAATACAAGACTAATAGGATAGTTTACAATAGTATTAATGGAATGATTTGAATTTTTCATGTTTTAGCTAGACATAAAACATCAATTGCAGACATCTGTAATTTCTGCTCGTCAGAGTTACATTGTCTTACGAAATCGCAGATAATAACTGTATAGATTGCATATTATAATGAACCATGTTCCCAACCTTAAATGTGCGATAAAGATCCCTATTCTAATGATGAATTTCCATTTTTATACACCGCCACACTTTAGTGTCGGGGTATTATGTTATACCCTTCCGTGTCTGTCCGTCTGTCCGTCCGTCCATCCGTGCTCACCATTTCCGATCGATAACTTGAGTATTTATTCACGGATTTTTTTTCAAATTTTGCATACATATTGTTATCGGCGATGAGTGGTATGGGATTGTTAATGGGCAAAATCCGTCCATTTTTAACGGAGTTACTGCCCTTTTTCGTATTGGAAAAATGGTTTCTGGCCTGTTATTCCTTTACTGTTCATGATATCTGAATGAAACTTCACAGATATGTTGCACATCAAAGGTTACATATTGTGACTAAGGACTGTCACTCTGACCTTCCCAGTTTGTGAGTTATCCGCCCTTGATAGGTCTGTAAAAAGGTTTTTGACCTTTTTTTTGTTACTATATGGAATATCTGAATATAACTTCACAGATATGTTTCACATCAAAGGTAACATATTGTGACTAAGAACCGTCACTCTAACCTTTCCCGTTTGTGAGTTATCTGCCCTTGATTGAATCAAAAAATGTTTTTTACCCGTAGTTCCTTTACTATGTGGAATATTTAAATGAAACTTTACAGATATGTTTCACATCACAGGTTACATACTGTGACAAAGAACCATCACTCTTACCTTTCCAGTTCATGAGTTATCTGCCCTTGATTGATCTGAAAAATGGTTTTTGACCTGTAGTTCATTTACTATATGGAATATCTAAATGAAACTTCACAGATATGTTGATCATCAAAGGTTACATATTATGACTAAGGATCGTCACTCTTACCTTTCCAGATTGTGAGTTATCCACCCTTGATTAATCTGAGAATTGGTTTTTGGCCTGTAGTTTCTTTTACTATATGGAGTATCTGAATGAAACTTCACAGATATGTTGAACATCAAAGGTTACATATTTTTAGTAAGGACCGTCACCCTTACCTTTCCAGTTCATGAGTTATCCGCCCTTGATTGATCTGAAAAATGGTTTTTGACCTGTAGTTTATTTACTATATGGAGTATCTGAATGAAACTTCACAGATATGTTGACCATCAAAGGTTACATATTGTGGGTAAGAATCGTCACTCTTACCTTTCCAGATTGTGAGTTATCCACCCTTGATTGATCTGAGAATTGGTTTTTGACCTGTAGTTCATTTCATCCGTCCGTGCTCACTGTTTCCAATCGATAACTTGAGTATTTATGCACAGAATATTTTCAAATTTTGCATACATATTGTTATTGGGATGAGTGGTATGGGATTGTTAATGGGCAAAATCTGACCATTTTCGATGGAGTTACTGCCCTTTCTCCCTTAAAAAAAAATGGTTTATGGCCTGTTATTTTTTACTGTTTATGATATCTGAATGAAACTTCACAGATATGTTGAACAGCAAAGGTTACATATTACAACGAAGGACCGTCACTCTTACCTTTCCAGTTCATGAGTTATCCGCCCTTGATTAATCTGGAAAATGTTTTTGACCTGTAGTTCCTTTACTAAATGAAATATCTGAATGAAACTTCACAGATATGTTGACCATCAAAGGTTACATATTGTAACTAAGGACGTCATATCACTGTCTATCTCAGTTCTGTTGCTATTTAGGCATTATATATCTCACAAAATAACTTTTGGTGCCCCCAGCAGTGGCGGGGTATTATGCAGTGCTTGCGGTGCTTTTATTCCATATTTGAATCTATTGATAATTTGTAACTGGAGATAATTTGTAGTTAAATAAATTTTAAAATATGCTTATAAACATATCATTTCTACTGGCATACAGATTTTCTATTTCAACCATATACATTGCATAGAAATTGACAATGTCTTTTTCATCTCTGTCAGAATGAAATGAAATAACAGCTATAAAACAAGTTTACTACCATAGACATTTAATTTCTGTCAATATATAAATAAGGTAACGTAGGTAACAACAATGGTGTTTTGCATAAATTGATATACTAAAAGTTGTGGAGAGTAGACTCATATTTTTACCTAGGCCTGACGACACACAGATTCTACACTCCACACATTTTAATGACGTCAATGATTGACAAATTATTTAAAATAAACACTAATCTAAGAGAGTTTTGTAATTTTGTTTGATCCTGTTTCTTTGATACATGTATTGTAATTTGCAGATTTTTTTTATCAATGGTTCATGACAATAAACATGATATTTACTTTATGATTCAAATATTGGACTGAATATAAAGTACCTCAATAAATAAATTTAAATAGAAAAGCAATATTTCCTGCATCTGGTGGCAGGGCATGAGGCTAGTGTGTGTGTCTTCCAGAGCAGGGGCTTCCTGTCGACTTTACACAGAGGACACATCTTAAAACTAGTAAAGTTCCAACTGGATCTTCTTTGAATGGGTAACAAATTGGTCAAATTTGATGAATCACTGTTTTACAAGATTTTACACTATATGCATATATTTGTCAAGCCCATAACATATGTAACAACACTCTGTCATTTTTACCTTAAATATGTTTTCCTGCGACAACTTGCTCCTTTTTTGACAGTATAAATATTTTATCATATTCATTTGAAAAGTCCATATTTCATCATGCCTTAAAAACTATGTTTGTTAAAAAGTGAGAATGACCATTAAATGTCACAATCGCAGACTGTAGATCAAACAAAGGTACCATGAGGAAGAAACACAGAACATTTTAGGTATTGGCTGCAGTTTGTTATAATCTAAAATTCCTCTATCATTTTTAAAAATTAAAAATATGATATCAATCAAAGTACTTATTAGTAAAGAAATAGCACAGTTTATACCATAATGTACCTGATGCTTTGTAGATCTAGCATTTTCTTTTTTTCTTGTATGCTTAATATATTAATTTTCACTGTTGACAGTTACATTTTGATAAACAAACAATGTATACCTAGGCCTGTCACAATTGCAATCGTCTATTCTCTTGTTGAACACGATTTCATTATATCATATTTTGAAATGCTATTATCTTATTATATTATACAGCAATTTCGAAAGAATTAATTTGTTTGTTAACCAAGCAAGTTTGAGTGAAACCTGAGCGATACGCATAGACTTAAAAGCATACTACGTGGTAACATTGACTACAAAGGTATTTCATGAATTAGAAGGGAAAACAGAATAAACAGCCAACAACGACCAGTGTTGTCTTTTTAATAGTAGATTATCGACCAGTTTCGGTCATCCAATGACCTTTTTCAAGCTATTTCATGTTGACAATAATTGCAAACGTTTTGTCTGTTATTGAAGCTTTATTTAAAGTCCATTTTGAGGAGTTATTCTAAAGTTTTAATCATAAACATGACTCACTGTAATTTAAAAACATGGCTTGAATTTCTCAAACTCACATATTAAAGTGTCGAATGAGTGTCTGTTGAAAAGTAGTGCCATGACTCACGCGCTGCTGTTAGCTTTCTTACATTATTCACGAGGAAGTTCTTTTTTTGCACCCTTGGGTCATGTTGAGCTATTTGTAACACTGATACATGTTTTACACATGAGGAGTAAGAGACTTTTGATCAGTTTGTTGGTTTTCAAAGATTTACTGAATTAGCCTTATTGTATGCAAAATCATCAAAATTGTGAGCAATACTGCAAACAACAGATCGTAAACATAATTTTAGTCATAAACTGACTCATTTTTGCACCCATATCCTTGTATATATTTGGTAATACTAACATAGTTTGAGGGTTGTTTCTGGTTAAAGGAAAGTACTTCAGTTTAATTTTAAGTGTAATGCCCTATTAAGATTTCAAAATATGAGTATGTTACAAATTGCAAGTGCAAGCTAAACTCGTATATTGCACTGGTTTATACATGTACATGGGTCATCCAATTAATAGGGGGAATTTTCTTATAATGTAAGCGTTTGTACCATTTAAAAATCACACATATAACCATAAGGTGGCATAACTTATTGCGCATGCAACAACATATCCAAAAGTTTGACAGAATGTGATGTCTCTTGTTGCTTAGCAACGTAAACAGGTACTTAAAGCTGGCCTGGCCAGATGCCTTAAAATGGTTGCCATGGTTACTGACATGTGCAGATCAGTTCCAAAAGGAATCTATTCTATAAATTACAACAAAAGGTAATTATTCTGTAAAATTCATCGACTTCTTTTGAAAATGTCCAATTGGCAAGAGAATTAAGCTTAAAAAGCATCAAAATGAAAAATGTGTGGAATCAGATATAGGGGTATGGGCCATAAATTAGCCCTTAAATTTTTGCTGGTTGGTATAAAAAAAATTTATTACCCTAAAATTATTAAATATATTCTATATTTTAAAACAGTATCTTTAAAAAACATGTATCAAATGTGTCCCTTGTTGCCTAGCAACAGTAAAATATAGACTTAACAACCAGTCCCATTTTCCACAGTTCCTTGGTTGCTAGGAAACCATGACTAACTTGTACATGGTAATGACCATATTTTACATGTAACATTAGGAACAATTAAACTATAACAGATTAAAGGACAAATTATCTTCAGATACATGATAACAATTACATGCCAGACTGTGTTTCTTTAGCATGAAGTTATTGTAAAAGAAAAATCTGGCCAGGTTAGCTTTAGTACCATTTTTTCGTTGCTAAGCAACAAAAGACCTCACTTTCCAACAAAGTTTTGGATATGCTGCTGCATGTCCCAACAAGTTATGCCACCTAAAGTTTACATTTGCGATGTTTAACTGGTATGAACTTGTATTATAAGGAAATTCCCTCTATTTATTGGATGACCCTCGTAGTAGATAACTTTACGTAAAGACCAACATTATATGCAACGAATCACTGTTTCAGCAAACTAATATGTTTAAAACATAGAAGCATTTTGATATGTAAGGACAGGCGAGTTTCCCACCTTAGGGATTTTTCCTAAATCAAGCAAATCAGACATTCAACCAATTGATTATGTTTGTAAATTTGTATTAGATAAACATTATGCGATGTAATTTCTCCTAACATTAGACATGAGCTCAGACAAACTGATGATAGACTGGGTGTACACTCAAGTTATTAGCTGCTACAATATGGTGAATGACAGATTCTTGCATAGCATGTGAAAATATCATTGAATAACCTTGTTAAGAGCCTTAGTCACCAAAAGGCCAACCAAGACACATTTACCTAATAGGATATTTTTCAATAGTATCAATGAACTTATTTTAGCTTTACTTGTTTAAGCTAGACATAAACATCAATTGCAGGCATCTGTGAGATATGTTTCTGCTCGTCAGCGATACTAATGTTACACTGTATACTAAATTGCAAAGAATGACTTTATATATTGTATTTTAGAACAAAACATATTCCCCAGCCTTAAATTTTAAATGTAGATGTCTATTCTAATGGTAAATTTCCATTTTTACATATTTGAAGCTGTTAATAACTTTAACTGTAGTGAAATTAATTTATAAATATGCTTATTAGCATGTGATTTGTACTGGCTTAAACATTTTATATCCTCCTTTATTAGGTAACGTAGTTTACATGCCTATTATGAAGCTTTGACAATGGGAAACGTAGTAAAACATACCACAAAATGAAGTAAAACTGGCAGTCAAATATTTGAATTATGAAGCAGATATTATACATATTGTCTTGTACCATTGCGTAAACCTGTAAAATGTCATGTAAAATAATCAAACAAAATTACAAAACTCTCTTAAATAAGTGTTTATTTAGAATATTTCAAATATATTTAATAATATGTGGACAGAAGACTCAAATATATTCTGAGCCTGGCTTGTTGTCAGGCCTAGGTAAAATTTGAGTCTACTTTCCACACTTTTTTAATTAGTATGTTTATCCATTAATGCCAGGGACAATGTTGTTACCCAAGTTACCTGATATCTATCTACAGCAACAAACTATCCATCGTTGTTGAATTTGTTTATAGTTATTATTTCGTTTCATTGTGAAAGTGGCGAAGAAGACATTGTACATTCCAATGCAATGTAAATTGGCAGATAGAAAATTTCTACGCCAACATTAGAAGTGACATGGTCATAAGCATACTTAAATATTTATTTTTCAACCTCTATTGCCAGTTACAAGCTGTAAATAGCCTAAAATATGTAAAAATGGAAATGCATCATTAGAATAGAGATCTTTAATACACATTTAAAATTGGGGGGAAATGGTTTATTCTAATATGCAATCTATAAAATTATTACCTGCAATTTCGTAAAAATGTAACATAAGTAACTCTGACAAGCAGAAATACCACTCACACATGTATGCAACTGATGTTTATGAGCAGCTCAAACATGTACAGTTCAAATAATTTCATTTATACTTTTGAAAATATCATATAAGTCTTGTATTTTGTGTACTGCTATTTTCAATGTTATTAGGGTACATTGATTACAGGCCATTTACAAAAAATGACCAAAGAAATCATAGTAAAACATGGGTTTCGAATACTCCAAGACATGTCCCAGACTGAAAATTGTAACCAAATTTCTCTTCCTGTGGCTGGAAAACATGGTTCATTTTTATATGCAATCTGTAATGTCATTAACTGCGATTTCGTATAAAACGTAACATATGCTACCCTGACGAGCTGCCATACATAACAAATGTCTGCAATTGATGTTTATGACTATGTTAAACATTTAAACCTCAAATGAATTCATTGATGATATTATAAAATGTATTATTTGTCTTGTATTTTGTGTACTGCTTTTTTCAATGTTTGTGGGGTAACGGTGATTACAGGCCACTTACAGATAATTGACCACAGGAAACTTAGTAAAACATGGGTTTCTGAGGCCCCCAGACATGTCCCTGACTGAAAAAAGTAACCAACTTTTTCTTCCTGGGGGTGCAACAGAACTCAAAATTTGAGATTTGACCCCAACACTAATAATGTATCTCAGGGTCACAATGAATGCAGCTGGATACATGTACTAATCTCGCCATCAGCAGCATCATCGTAGTGACTCATAGATCAGGCTAATGCAACAAAATCAATCAAATAAGTCACCCAGTAAAAAACATTCACTTCCAGTTGAGTTAAACTATTTCTAACTTACATTGAAATATATGTCAAGTTCTTATCGAGAGTTTTCAAAGCTGTGTTTTCATATGTTCAGCATTCCTGTATCCCTGTATGCATTGACAAAAGCCATTAAATTTGAACCAGTGCATGTGATTTCCAACAATGTGGTATTTTGACATGTGTAGACTAAGACGAGCCTGTGCAGCCTCCTTTTAAGCTTTGAAACTCCAAATGATGTTCAGTCAGTAGCATAACAATCATAGAATACTCAAGCGACTAGCAAAGGCTCTGATCAGACTGCGCGTATGCGCAGGCTGGTCTGAGGCTTTGCTGGTCACACATACCACATTGTTGGAAATCTCATGCACTTGCTCATTTATTCTTTGGATTCTCCATTTTGTGCATTTGAATCATGGAGAACAGACTGTAACTGATTGCTGTTTATCAGTTACCTCTCATATTAACTGTATTGCTGCATGTTGCCTGATAAACATGGTCTATCTCACGCATGTGCCTTTATCAGGTCATGATGACGTTGCACTTTTTGAATGATGACGTTGAATCAACACAAAAATCGAAATGTAGGTCATAATCGCTAGTTTGAAGAGGGAAAAATTGGTAAAATGATAAGGAGAAAACCAGGTTCGCGTATTTTAATATGAAGTTTATCAGGCTCGGCTTTTAAAACGCATGTTAAAATCGCCACAGCAAGCCTCACGATGTCAACAAGCGTTCTCAAAGCCTTGCCTGGTAAACTTCATATCAAAAGACACTCACCTAGTATTCTCCATATCTATGCAAGCCTCTCGATGTCAACAAGCGTTTTCAAATCCTTGCCTTGTGAACTTCATATCAAAAGACACTCGCCTAGTATTCTCTGTATCTCTGCAAGCCACACGAAGTTAAGAAGCTTCTCAAAGCCTTGCCTGGTAAACTTCATATCAAAATACACTCGCCTGGTATCCTCTATATCCTATATCCTATATCCTCTATATCTCAGCAAACCTCGTGATGTCAACAAGCATTCTCAAAGCCTTGCCTAGTAAACTGCATATCAAAAGACACTCACCTAGTATTCCCCATATCTATGCAAGCCTCTCGATGTCAACAAGCGTTCTCAAATCCTTGCCTGGTAAACTTCATATCAAAAGACACTCGCCTAGTATTATCTATATCTTGGCAAGCCTCTCGATGGCAACAAGTGTTCTCAAAGCCTTGCCTGGTAAACTTCATATCAAAAGACACTAACCTAGTAATCTGTATATCTTTGCAAGCCTCGTGATTTCAACAAGCGTTCTGAAAGCCGTGCCTGGTAAACTTCATAACAAAAGACATTTGCCTAGCATTCTCTATATCCGGGCAAGCCTCACAATTTCAAAATGCGTTCTCAAAGCCTTGCCTGGTAAGCTTGAAATCAAAAGACACTCACCTAGTATTATCTATATCTCGGCGAGCCTTACGATGTCAACAAGCGTTCTGAAAGCCTTGCCTGGTAAACTTCATATCAAAAGACAATCACTTAGTATTCTCTATACCTCGTCTAGCCTCTCGATGTCAACAAGCGTCCTCAAAGCCTTGCCTTGTGAACTTCATATCAAAAGACACGCACCTATTATTCTTTATATCTCTGCGAGCCTCGGGATGTCAACAAGTGTTCATAAAGCCTTGCGGGTAAACTTGATATCAAAAGACACTAACCTAGTATTATCTTTATCTCCGCAAGCCTTCTGATGACAACAAGCGTTATCAAAGCCTTGCCTGGTAAACTTCATATCAAAAGACACTCGCCTTGCATTCTCTATATCTGGGCAAGCCTCGCGATTTCAAAAAGCGTTCTCAAAGCCTTGCCTAGTAAACTTCATATCAAAGTCTCTCACCTAGTATTCTCTATATCTCAGCAAGCCTCGCGATGTCAACAAGCGTTCACAAAGCCTTTCCTGGTAAACTTCATATCAAAAGTTCTCTATATCTCGGCGAGCCTCCAAAAGTCAACAAGCATTCCCAAAGCCTTGCCTGGTAAACTGCATATTATAAGACACTCACCTAGTATTCTATATATCTCCCTGCATGTGTGTGTCTATATCATTTTTTCTCTATATACTGCCTGGCGCTCGCTTTTGAGCATTATCGGCAGGTTACATTGTACACTCCGTATTGAAGAATGAAAGCCTACAAGTCTAAATTATCGTAGTGTTCTTTAATCTGCACCAGGGGTGACTTTGCCTGCACAGGGGACATCCAGTTAACGTCCCGATCCGAAGGACGATGCACTTATCTAGTGTAAATCAATGGAACCTTCATGTATACAGAGTATCATTTTTCACAGCTGTTAAAATGAAATTATGTATATGAGCTGCGACATGAGATTTCCAACAATGTGGTTTGTGCAACCAGGAAAGCCTCGGATCAGCCTGTGCATACGCTAGTCGCTTGAATATTCTATGGCTGTTAAGCTACTGACCGAACACCTTTTGGTGTTTCTAAGCTCAAATGGAGGCTGCACGTGCACATCTGAGTCAACTCTTGTCAAAATGCCACATTGCTGGTAATCACATGTCTGGGCTCATATATGTTTGGACTTCATTACTCTTGTTTCTGGTAAATTCAATGTCTAAATGCTTGCTTTTGAACATGAGAAAAAAACATTCTGAACTAGTTAAGTTTGCTAATTGCTGTTTTTGAAGGCATAGTTTTACTGGAGCCTAATGTATCTCAGGGTCACAAAAGCTATTTATTCATTGGTTGCTCAATTTTCCAAAAATAATATTGGAATCATAAGTGTACAGAAGGAACCAAATTACGGGAGTAACCAGACTGCGACTGATTGAAGTTTATCCCTACATGTGTGTGTGTATATCAATGAAACCTTTATGCATACAGAGTATCATTTTACACACCTGTTAAAACAAAATAATGTATGTAGAGGATCTTACATGAATGCTCATCTTTTATTGAATTTATTCAACGAGTTGGGGAAAAGAGATAAATTACGAGGCTTGCTGAGTATTTTATCTCTTTTTCCCAACGAGTTAAACAAATTCAATAATACAAGAGCACGAATGTTAGATTCTATTTATCATATGACATGAAGATTGCTTTGAAATCTCATTTCTGCCATAAAAACGTTATAATTGTTTGTCATTATGTACCCAACGTCATAACGTTTACCATAAATCTGTAAAACACTAGTGGTTTATTGATTTTATTGCATGGCGTTATTTCACTCCCAGACGCGACGCCATGTGATAAAACGAAATAATCGGGTTGGTCAAGATCAGGTGTCCATAGAATTTTTTAATAGAATTATCAACTCTTATCTGGGTAAATATTAAAGGATAAGACTAAGTTTGCGGTGTGAAACACTTTGGGGAATATGCTAAAGTTTATCAGAAAGCAAACAGTTAGGTATAAAAACATCTTTTTTTTCTCCTTCAAAAAGTTTCAGAAAAGCCCCATTTTAAGCGTTATCAGTTTGCACTCAGAATTTTGAAAGATTTCACCTTTGCTTTATTATTTCATTTTTCAGTCCAAAGCACTATATTTAATATTGTAGATAGATGACTCCCCATTAAGCTGGTCTTTAAATGAACTAAATCGATAAAATAGAAATGAATTTATTCTCATTTTAGCAAAGTTACTCATTAGTTATAAATTCCCGGTTTTATACCAAATGTAATTTATTTTAGCCTTCAAAAAGAAAATAATGCAGAGGATTCGAACAGCTAGGACAATTCTGAGGTCATGTTATACCAAATAACTCTGAGTGATAAGGATTAATATGTCAATACCTTTTTAAAAAAATCGGGTAATCTCAAAGGCAAACAAAACTATTCAGAGAAATTTGTGTAGTGTCTGTGACAGTAAAATATCTTGTCAACATGACATGGGATTGAGAAGTTTATTTGTTCATCTTACAATGCTTCCTCCTGTCTATCTTGATTCAACCTATGAAATGTGTAGTCCTGTATTTGTTTGAGATTTTTTGAAGCAACGCCTAAAATTTTGTGTCTGTGATTGCTGTAGTGTCCGTGACAAAGACATGTAACATCTGTTCAAAATAGTTAAATGTCAAACACATTTAAAGAAAACTGTTTAAATTGATGCCAGTGTCATATGATGTTTGTAAAGAGAAAGTACCTTAAGTGTTCTATTGGATTTGATTTTTGTCCCGCTGTGTGTTTTTGCTTCAGACACCTGATAGTATAATTCTTACACAAGTATCAACACTGCAATATGACTTTGATATATGTGCTACTTCAAACTTAAGTTATATTCTATATCTGAATCAACTTATGACATTGTTTATGTTTACAAATGGCCTTGGCACTGTTAATTGATACATGTTCAATTGTAACAGACACTACTGAAAAGTCAAAATTTCACTGCAAGTACTCTTAAGCGAGCTATCACTGATGTCAATCCAGATATATCGTCTATTATAGGCCTGTGAAATATTGGCATTTTACAGAGGTGAATAAAATGTTTAAAAAAGGATTTTGGTAAGAGCATATTCACAATACATAGAATATGGTTCTGATCTGAAGTCCTTTGAACGTGACTATCAAACATGAAATGAGTATGAATTGAGAAATGTGGAAATGACTTTTGCCTTCGATTTGAAGTTATAAAATAAGTCATTTGAAATGTTTCAACTTTGATTTTCATTCACATTCATGCGTTTCTCAGATTTGATTTGATTTGGTATTTAGAACAATGCAGTGGCCTAAACCTTTAGAAATGAAATGGAAATGATCAGGTAGCTGATCAAAAAGTAATATTTACTGTCAAAAATAGATCTCTGAGTCTCCTACGATGTGCATGAAGATTTTTAACACTTCTTATTGACTGACACAATTCTATTTAGATCTTTATATAAATTTAATGTATTCATAATTCACTTGATACCCTGTGTTCCTTTTTTAACAATTTTTTGACAGTGATTCTTAAAATGAATGAAGACTATTTTGTAAAGCAAAGAAAATGGTATATATTTGAGTCTTTTTTGACATTGATGTAGTTTAAATACAACTTAAACTATTCATAGTTATAATAGTCTATTTTTCAGCAAGTTAAGACTAAATGTGTACACCGTCAAGTGTCAAATAAAACAATATGAAAACATAAATCATTTTGTTGTAGTGTCCGTGACAGTCGAATGCTATGATTTAAAGTCTGTATGTTTATGACATTGCCAAAACAAGGAAGAAACGTTATCAGGTTTTAAGTCTTTAATGTCTTTTTATGTCAGTTTTGAAAATTCTCAAGCTCCATTGTTTTATTTAAGCTCAAATAATTGCAGATTATTTGCAAAGATTGGATGTTTTTAAACTAGTATGACTGTATCTGATCCATAAGCATGTTCATTATGCAATGAACAACGTTTGTTACTTTGTTAATATTGTTAAAAACTGTCCACTTGTCTATAAATTGAACTAGTAATTGCGTTATCAACATGAAATATTTATTATAAAAATATAGAAATGCATAAAGTGTTGTATACATGGATGTACATGCAGTATATGTGACAGACAACTGTTATGGCAAAAAGTGACATTTACAAATAGTTTAGCAGAAAACTTCTGAAAAAGAAATAACATTTTCTGAGTATATCCATTTTAATGTGACTTAAAATGAAAAAGTCCTTATAAGCAACCAACAACCAATGGTATGACAGCTTAAAATTTGTGATAAGAAGATTCTAATAAGCTCAGAGTGAACACCTGACCTTGACTGTTGTGCGTAAAATGTTCCTTTAATGTTGTGGTTTATTCCTTTATTATTGTAATTTGTTCAAGTCCATTTAGTTTGAAAGCTTCAGACAATGATTTGACCTAAAAATTAACTTAAGACTATTCAGATGACACTGTTAGCTGTACTTGTAGTGTCTGTGACGCTTAACAGTTTGTTGGGGGAAATGTCTTCTTTGCAGAAATCTGAAGAACATGAACCCCAAACAACACAGTTTCAAAATAAATATATGACTAAATATTGAGAAAATAATGAAGATTTAGAATAAATTCTCTTGTAATTTACTAAATAAAAATTGGAATATGGTTGCATGAAATACACAAAGAGACTGATTTTCTTTATCTTTGTGAAGTCTCCTAGATTTCAAAAAAGCTAGAATCTGTTGAAAAATACATCCAAGTTTTCAAGTTATCCGTCTCATATTTTCAATCTGTTAAACATTCATGCATCTAACTGAGTTTTCTCTGATGCCATGAGTCTTCAGGAATGATTTATAACACCCTTATGTAGTGTCCTTGACAGTTAGATGGTATGTATATTCAAGCAAAAATTGAGAAGAGGAGCATATAGTCTAAGTCATGAAATTTTCTGGAAAGCTGCTCCATATATTAAAAAAGAAAGTTTTGAATATTGTAACAGTTTTATAAAAACTTTATTTATTTTTGTGTCTGAGTGCAAGGTTAAATGGACACCTGATCATGACTGACGCGAATGTATGTTTGGACTTAATTACTCTAAGTTCTGATAAATTAAATGTCTAAATACATGTTTTTTGAACATGAGAAAAACATTCTGAACTACTAAAAATAGTTAAAGAGACTAAGTCTGCTACTATGAACATTTTTGAAAAAAAATTCTTTTCTTTTTAAATCATTTGTAAAAGCAGAATTAAGTTAAGTTTTCACAATAAATCTGTTCACTATAGCTGAAAACTGCGTGGAAAAGTATATTATCTTATAAAAACAGGTGTTTTTCTTTTGTTGGTAATTATTTTTGTCCCTCCAATAATTATAGACAGTCAAGTTTTAACATAATTGCTGTTGTTTTGATACTGATAATTTGTAAAGATTTACGAAATTGGTAAAATGTATACCTGAAATAGGCTTATATAGGGAAAAGATGATGAAATTTTCTTGTCAAAAACCACAAGGACTTAAACCTTGATATTTGGTATGCAGCATCACCTTGTAGACCACTAGAAATTTGTTCAATAATGCCCCTGGGTCCAAAACTGGGCCTTCCCGGGAGTCAGATAAGCTTATATGACTGGTAAACATAGTACAGGTGAGCGATTGAGGGACAGTTTAGCCCTCTTGTTTGGCTTTTACCCGTGAAAAGGACCAATAAAAATACCCGCCAAATATTTGTGTTCTGCAGTTAATGCTAAAATGTGTTTATCTGGCCTCTTTATCAAGTATCATTAAAGTTATCCTTATTTAAGTCTCGTCCAGCCGAAACCTGTCTTCGAGGTTTCTGACAATGTGTGACTCAAACCAACTTGCTTAGTTACGGAGACTATTGCTATTCTTCCACAAAACGCTTTGAGGCATGACTTTAACGGTAAATTGAAATAATCGAGGGTTATTACAGTCAACCCTCTTTATAACGACACTGTTTGTTCCAAGCTATCTTTGACGTTAAAGTGAATTTGCTGTTATAAAGAAATTCAGACCATTACCAGATTTTAACATAATAATCATTTGGTAAA
This sequence comes from Loripinus fragilis, assembly GCA_964019695.1. Lineage (NCBI taxonomy): Eukaryota > Metazoa > Mollusca > Bivalvia > Lucinida > Lucinidae > Loripinus > Loripinus fragilis. Next base: position 26,781,319 of record OZ026525.1, on the reverse strand, counting down.
AGAAAATATTGTACAGATGAATTAAAATGCTATTATTCCAAATGTATACATCAGTTCAATTTCATATTGCATCAAAATGCACAAAGCTTCCCACTTATCAAGTGAGACAGAAACCTGTTCATGCAAAAAGACCTTGTTCTGATCACAAAATTGTCTGACACACGGTAACAATTCTGTTATAATGAATTTATTTTCAATAGAAATTGTATATTTGTTCCCAGAATTTACTGTCAGTGTTGTTAAGAGAATATTCTGTTATAAAGAGGGAATTTTAATGGAAACAGATCCGTTCCAAGCAATTTTATGTCGGATATTGAATATTCTGTTATAACGAGTGACGTTATAAAGAGTTTTGACTGTACTTAGAGGTCGTTGTTAAAGTATTCATATTAAAATTTCACCTGTTACAAGTTTAGATATAATATTTTTAAGTAAGCAAATAACAAAGGTGACGATCAGACTCTGAAGATGCGCAGGCAGGTCTGTGACCTCCAGTAAAATATTTTACTGACCGTTCTAAGGCAGCACTTCTTTTGTTCATTCATGTTATTTCTGTCTCGTGTTTGTTATGCTTTCGTGCGTGTCTGTTTATTGATGCCTGGGAAAGGGCTGACCTCTTGGCTCTCGTTTGTGATGACTAATTGTGAGCTTCTTACTTTCCCATAGGTATCCTTGGCCATCTCTCTTACTTTTTTCACTTCTAGGTCTTGTAGCAGGAAAACCAGATTGTGTTGCATGCAAATAACAAAGCCACAGCGCAGGGTAATAAGCGCCTTTGTTACGACAATTTTTCTGAACGCAGATTTATGCTGGCTCTTAAGGAGTTTATGATTTAACCCTTAAAGCGCCACCTATAATTTGCAGCAGACGACAATTGCAAATTTTGCCGCTTCTTCAAAAATAACAAATAAGGCATGATATTTCATGAGAATCGTCTGCTGACAGACGATTCTCATGTAATATCATACCTTATTTTTGTTGAAAATTGGGAATGACGTCGCAAAATTTGTCGTCTTCTGCAGTCGTGATTGGCGCTTTATGGGTTAATTACTTTTTCAGGCATGATTATCTACTGGCTTGGTGGCAATGACATAGCTCAGGAAGGCAATTGGGTGTGGGCAAGTGATAACCGGCCAATCAATTACACAGCTTGGACTTCTTGTAAGTTGAATCTCTTTAACGTAATGTACTATCGACTAGATAATGCACTTAAAAGTACCAAAACTTCGAATTATAGGGTCGCAGACAATAAAATAACGAAAAACCCAAAAATGATTATTATCAGGATTTTTTTACACACACTAAACATGCACTTTGCTTTTGTATGTTTTAGTACTATGGATAGATCCTATGATATCTGAATCTAGTGTGTCCAAAAGTAATTTAGAATAAGCGAGTATTTTGAAAATCGAACCTTCACGAGGGCTGTGAAAATATGAATGCAAGTAGCTTCATAACTTTCTTCATATTTTTGCGACGACAAAATGGTTAACGTTTTATAGAGCTATAGCCCTTTGAATGAGGGTCACGTAAGTATTCTAACAAACTCAATGCTTCGAACATATATCAGAGATATAGATGATCATATAATTCTTTGATAAACAGGTGCAATTTCTTGAAAACTTGAAGGAAGTATCGCCATATTCTTATATAATGATTTTGTAAAAGTTGCGAAAAGGATCATTGACACTTGCTATGGGTAAATGCCTATGGTTTTCAGTAAAAATAAAAGTTTGTAAATCGTCCGTTTCTTCACCGTGAAGCTACCCTGACATGAGTACTTTATGCCAGTGAAATCCATTTTCCGTATTAAATGCTTCAAAGATGTAAAATTTTGGGTAGAACAATCGGTTTTACATTAAAATATATAGGAATCAGAAAACATTTTTTAAAATATCATTCCCCCCCGTGTGCCAGCTAAAGCTTTTGCCTGTATATGTGTTACCATATTTTACACATTGTCTGGAAGTGGCTTGCTGGCACAAGGGGGGGGGGAAGATGTTCAGCAGCCCAAAAACCCAGGGCTTAAGCCCATAAAATGCCTTTTCTACCGAATAATAAAATTAATGACAGTAATGAAGCTCTCTAGAACCAACCTCCTAAATTGCTTTGTATTCTGTGCTAGTTTAATATAAAGTACATAAACATTAAAAGTAGAATTAGCAAGATTTAAGAATGTTTTCATAAGAAAAATTTTACTGTTGTGTAATGACACAGTCTTTTGCAAATGTCCTGTACTTATCTATTTGCATGCTAGGGAATTGTTCGTGTTTTTATTTTCGTCTGCTGACTTTCTTCAAAATTGAGTGTTTACTAATAAACCACCCAGGACCACCATCGGAGTGTCTAACAGTTTGGATCCAGATCAAGACCGACGTTCTGTTGGTCTTCATCTGGGTTCAAAATGTTTGCAAAAGGCTATTGGCAGACGACGAAATTATCCGCTGGCGTGCAAAGAGTTATAACAGGTAGATACTTTAGTTTTCAATATATTGTCTCATATAGGTAGCTTTCAACATGTATATGTATACCATAAATATTCGGGTACTTTAAATACATTTGAAATGCTATGCTCTTTAAACAAATCAAAAGTAATTTTCAAGGGATCTAGTTAGAATCAGTTTTACTTTCCAATGCTAAATGGGACACTTTTATTCCTTCAAAAGTATTTATTTCTTTTGTTGAGCTTTCAGTTTTGTAGTATTTACGGTACATATAGTCAAAAATGTACAGGTAGCTTCAAAATTATCTCCCCAAAATCATTTTATTACAAAACATATTTTGTTTTTAAAACAATTTAATCAATAATCGTGATTCATTAATACTCTGCATATAATATGTTCAATAGATATCACCATGCCTACGGAATAAATCTAGAAAACATGCAGAAATCACCTTTTAAAGCACTTTTTATTGCCATGTAATTTCAGACCCCCTCCCCTTTCTACCCGCAATAACTCTCGAGTGCTTAGGAATTTTGAAAATATTTTGCTAGCTGGCTCTTGCCATAAGATTCACCTATTGCACTGATACTACATGCATTACACCAGAAGCTCAAAAGCAGCGTTCTGGGAATCAGAAAAATAGGCGCATAAGGCCCAAACCGTCAATGATCCTTTGATATGCTTTAATTAAATAACCACGAATCGTAAACAAGTCATTAAGAAACAGAAAAATGTTTAAAAAATGATATAAAATGTGATTACTCTGTCAATAGAGGGCGGTGCGTTTTGAATACTCCCTTATGACATGTTTTGCATGTTTTCAGCAAAACACCAAAAAATCGACACAGCGATATTCAGTATTACATCACCACTAAATAACTCAAAATGATGTTTATCATAAAATTAATGACGTCACAAACGTGCCTGTTTACTCGAGATTGAAACGGGACTATATAAGTTTTTTTTCCTGCAATTGTTACTTAAACGTGCATCTAAAATTTGGTGTCAATTTGCCAAAAACTTACAAAGGTATGACACTATATCCGCACATGTACATGTACCAAAACGTGCATTGCACTTTGCTTCAGAAAAACTTCAGTATACAGGAATGGCTTTTATATAAGGGTCTGTAACTAGAGACATATACCGTAGTTAGGGTGTCTTTTATTTGTTGCCATTTAAAGACGACAAATAGTTCTTTCCAGAAAGGTATGAAATTTTGTAGTAGCATATATGAGAAGAAAGTTATGAAGCTACTTGCTATCATATTTGAACATCCCTCGTATATTCCCTTATATGAGGTCAGGGTGTATTTTTGCACAAGCATAAAGTTAATACTGTTAATTCGTAATTTTCGCGAGTATTTTATTTTCGCGAATAGCGTTAAAAGACATGTTTGCCTCGTTTAAAATTCGCGACTTTGACATGCTTTAGCTATATCAGTAAAAGACAGAGTTATTTTGTAATTTGCGAGGGTTTTATTTTAGCGAAACTCCGCATCCGCGAAGTTTCGCGAAAATAAATTCCTCGTGAAAATTTCCGAATTTATAGTAGTCCATTTGAGAAGTGTTAACCACCATTAATCAGGGTCTGGCATAGGCATTCTTAACCGATGCCAGGTTTCCAGAGTATTATTAGACTTTTTGCTTACTGTAAAGGCGGCACCTCATGTGTGCGTAATTATGACTGGTCAACCTTAGACATAGGTAAAGCTGTAAATGAGGCGTGGTTTTATTCAAAAGTAACTGTATCATCTTGCGCCAATACCTCAGTGTAGACGCAAAACACATAATTAAATCCTTAAACCAGAGCGCTACTCATCTCCTATGAACCTTCTCGTAGCGAGCAAATTTCTTACCAGCAATAAAATCTAAATCGCTTGTAGGGAGCAAGAACTCCGACATATTTGAGGTGGATTCTTGTGTTTTTTTTTCATTCAAATGAAATATATATTCTGGAAAACTGTCTTTTCACTGCATGTATTCACCGCAAAAGCGACACATATTTACTTTAAAAGACATGCATGATTTTTTCAGCTGAGGGTTGCTGTCATTTTTACAGTAATCTCAATGATTTAGAGCTGGATACTATTTCTTTGAAATTTTGGTGAAGCTCTGCCTTGAGTCTTACACTGTAAACCCCGCTACGACCTAGCTACGACCAAGGCACTTCCGCAGCGACTGTACTATTTAGGCATAGCCAACCTTGGCCTATCTTCCACGCTTCAGCTACGCTCTTGGTGTTCAGGCCAACTCAAAGCCTGGTTTAAGTGCCCTCCTAAAGTTGCTGTCGCTCTCTTAGATTCTAGGACCAACTCTGAGCGGTTTCATTCTCGTGCAATTGAAAAATGAAGAGCTATCTTCCATCCTCATTGCTCTTATTAGTTGGCCATAGTGCTCAAATGGTAGCTGTCTGTCTGCGGACAATCATGGATGGACCCAGGACATTTTGGCCCCCCGCCGCCGTCATGCCTGGACCTCATCATCCAACATAATAAGTATGTGGATCCTAGCTGAAGCATAGCGACTTGAGCGCGTCTATCGTTGACATTCAACTGAACATAAATCAGTTGAACTTCATATTTTATATAGAAAGGGTATAAAAAGGGAACGAAAGCGTAGCTCTATCGCCCAGGTCGTAGCAAGGTCGCAGCTGCATCGCTATCAGCGTAGACTAAGCGTAGCCAGATCTTCATTGTCGTAGTGGGGTCGTAGCAGAAGCGTAACGGAAGCATAGAAAAAGCGTAGCGGACGCGTACTGTAAGCGTCAAGTACCCAAATCCTGTAGTTGTCTACGCTTCCTCGGCGATTTGGAATAATTTTAGAGAAAAACTCTGATCACCATTGTCAAGGATGGATGAGCCCAGGCAAGCGTAAACCACAACGGACGAAAACTGATCACAAACAATTGTGGAATTAAGTACAAAACTATGTTTAACTTAAAAATAATAATATAATTTAAAAAAAACATTGTCAAACAAAAAAAAAAGTATTTGAGAATTATTTCAATAGCATCTTCTTCTGGTTGGTCTAGGTAATTGTCTATATGGCACCAGGAAAGTTGATGAAATGTTCCTGGTTAACTGGTCTAATAATAAGAAAATATACTAGAGGACTTTGAAAACGCATCGCCATATTTTTGCACTTTTCTTGCAAACCGTATATGCGATTGAAAAGTAACTCGCAGATTTTAATGTGCAACCCAGAATCGGTATGAATCAGGCATTAATTTGACTGCACAACCACGCGACGCTGCAGATGACGTCACATGGGTACGTACAGCATCCAGCACCTTTCTGCACAAATAAATGAAGCTTTTTTTTATATTTTTTATGTTAAAACTGTGGCGTTTATGATGCCATGTTACCAAAATAGTTTATAGACTTTTTCTAATTAAAAGTAATTGATAACTTCAAAATTTCGAAAATAAACGTCAAATTTGAACATCAATTTATAACTCCTTTTTAGAAACATCTCCATTAGTTACCTTTATGCACGCTTTCATTACTGATATTGATTACATACACTGACAAGCATGTGGGGAAGACGTTTTGATGTAATTCGTTGTAGGAGATCTGATGTCGTGTGATCGAGAACGTCTTAAAAATTTACGTTAACGGCACTTGCACAATACAAAAGACACGTGATACAAGCGTATTCTATAAAGAATCTGTCATTTCTGTATGCCCTTAGCCTCTCCTAATAAAACCGGACGTAAGAAATCGAATCTTTGAAAGGCCCAAGACGTTGAATTTTATTACTAGACTATAGTAATCAGGGTGGGTGGGGTATGTCGGTAATTTTAAAGGGGTGTAATTTTGAGCATACCAAACTTTCAATTCATATCTAATCCTTCAATGATGAACGTGCAATCGTGAAAGAAGCAAAGGACGCAAATTCGTTGAGTACGGAATCAAAACTAACGCGTGTTAAATTGCAGCTGAATTTGTGTCCCTCAAAATCGACCACCCCTGTCTTAAAACGGATACTATTTCAATACCTTAAAGTAAATTTACAACCATGAAATATCTAGGATACACTACAAGATGGTCAGACCATGCTATGCAATAATAATTATCTCGCTGACATTCTCAGGGTTTGTGAAATAAAGGATTTAATCTGGGCGATGCGTTTTCAATGTCCTTTAGTATATTAGAATGGGTGAACAATTCTTAACTTTTGGAATGCTGAACTATGCTTGCTCTTGATAATAGGATGTGTCAGCATCAAGCTTGGTATATGTTTTTGTTACAACAGCTGATCAACATATGTCCATATCCATGTATCCATCTTGTATCTCAGGTATAACATTACTAAACATCGCCCATCACATCAGGCCAACGTCCAGTGTATTAATTTGATGTACATTTCATGCCAACACTTCAGGCATAACCTCAAGCTTACTTTCAGGCGGAACCTGAAATCAAGAATCATGCTCTGAGTACCTCGCTGTTAAACATTTCAGGCTATAACTCTATCCCATTACCTGATATATATCATATACTGAATGTGCATGCTATGTGTCATTTGATACAAGACAGTAAGAATCGACCATAATAAAATGAAATCAGGCTTAAAAACAATAGTGGTGCTATAATGGTAAATGCGAGTACATAACAATAACATAGGCAACACATAGTCAATACATGACCCCTAAAGCACCGGGCCGCGCAGCGCAGTGGGTAACGTGTCTGGCTACAGGGGTCGCGAGTTCGATCCCGACCCTTTCCCATACTTTCGTGGAGATTGATCATGAAATAATTTCTATGGTCATTCTCCTCCCTTCCGCTGATTCATTCAAGAAGGGTTGTTGTCAGTTACAATCGAAAGTATGTGCACAAATTACTGGTTAACCGCTTGTTCAAGCCTGCCCAGGAAAAGTGTGGTTAGGTGAACTGACCGTCCCGCAATGACCATAGCTGTTGACTTGGGACGTAAAGCAACAAAACAAACAAAACAAACATCTGAGTACCTTAATCTACTCAACGATGGCCAAAACTAACAAGAATTCATGTTCTTCAAGTACAAAATCACCCTTTAGCACTCAATGCTATATCCCAAAAATCTGCAAAAATACCACCATGGTAACACTAGATTTCTCCACAAACTCTAATTAACCACCAGGTACTGCAGAATACCGTTACTACGCCTTCAACATGACTCCTTGCTGTTGAAGCAATTTCGCAATTAATATAATCAAGAATGCTGAATTGAACATTGCTTTGTATGATAAATCTGACAGAAAATGCATGCGTGCATAAGTAGAAAGTATCAGTAACATATTATTGTGATGATGCTGGGATGTAAAACGTTATAACAAGTATGACATAATTAAAATAGATTCATAAGTGTCAATAGAACTAGTAAGAGTTGTGTCTTAATAAAGTTGAACAGTATACATCTCTTCATATATGCTCAGACCAGACGGTGATAATGCGAAGTCCCTTATAACAAACGTACATGCTAGTAAACGTGATTGTGTACCCCTGGCACATACAAGTGTGTTCTCAAGTGATACATAATGAACTTGATGTGCTTACTTGATATGAAAAGTATACATACGTACTTATCTAGAACCGCATGTATATTACTTACATAGCTTCATGTACAATTAAATTCAATTGATGTGTCAAGTCCCTGTAACTCGCTGCAGATATACGTAGTATGTGTGTACACTTAAATTACAATGCGTGAATGCTAGGCAATACCTATAAGAATGAGCAATTGTTATCTCTAGATACATCAGCACAGTACCTACAATGTCTGCAATGCCACTGCTATATACTAACAGCAATGCCTACCAGACAAGCGGGAAATCGGTGGACGTACTAACAGACAGCATTCAAATATTAATGTTTTATATCAATAGACGACCTAAGCAGACGACACTCAGGTAATACAGCAAAAATAACTATTAGGCCCTCGCGCTGGCCCATATAAACTAATACAACACGTCATTCAACACTAATGCTCGGCAACAGACGGCAGTCACAAACATCGCATCAAAGTATGCAGCAGACGCCCTAAGCAGACGACATACGAATAACGTCGCGAAAATCACTTTTCAATAAATGCTATCGCAAAGCATCAACAATTCACTGAATAAAGCAGCTAATCGACACATAAATTTCATATATAGATTAAAATCAGCCTTGGTCGAACAACGTTTTAAAAGCAAAGTAGAGGCATATTTACCTTGACAAGATCTCCTGAAGAGAAAACGGCGATCCAGAACAAGCAACTAGAGGTAAAATTTGTATAGAGTACAGTGACGTCACTAATTATTACTGTAATCGGAGAGGTCTATTGACAATAAAGGTAATCCCGCATTTAGACAGGTAAACAAACGAGGATATTGGTAGTTATATCCTTACTAATGTATTAAAGGTATTATTGGGTGTCACAGACCAGTGGTCCAGTGGTTAAGTAGCGATATTTACATATTCGAACCTGTATTTTTTTTCTGAGGGTTCGAATCCCTGAGTTTTTTTTTCTTACTCCTTCAGTGGACAGTTTGAATTACCTAGCGCTGTAACAAACAGTGGCGGATCCAGAAGGGGTTCAGGGGGCTTCGGAACAGATTATATCATTTTTAAAGGGATATTCAAGAAAAATGAGAGATCATCTGCAAATCGACCCCCTCCCTAATTTATCTGAATCCCCTCTCCTGGAGTCGTGGATCCGCCTTTGAACAAAAAAGCTTATGTCGATATTTCAGGCTTTACAGGAAACCCAATTAAAGGCGAGGGTTTTAACGACCCATGAGGGGTCTAACAGACGTTGCATGTTTGGTCGTTATTATCACATAAAGTCATATTGTCACTTGAAAACTTTGGGAAAACGCTTCGAAATGCTCATTTTTGTATTACTATAATGGCGCGCAAAAGCATTAAGGATTCGTAGGTTTTAAAAAAGCCTGTTCCAGAGCAAAAACTGACGTCATCCTAACGCCACTGAATTACGTTCATTTCTATACACTCTACTGCTGATGACGTCAATTTTTGTGACGGCCTAGAATGCGTATATGTAGAGTACAAAAGCCGTGCATCAACAGCACGTAAATTGCCTGATTAATACATGGGTTTTTGCCAGTTAAAACATGGCTCTTAATAGCGTGCGACACGGGTTTTTATGCAATAATTAAAGTTAAAATGAGTCTTTATCTAAATCCACACAGTACGTTGTGTACGCGAGCGGCAAACGGTCTGGTGAGTTTGCGTATTTCTGCATGCTCACCTGATCCTTTGATTCTCAGTATTGCGATCACAATCTCACTATGCTGGCATTATTTTATGAACTTTTTATATCATGTATATATTGAAATAAAATACTATTCGTTAAAAAAATTAAAATATAAAAATTGAAAAAAATAAAATATTAAAAATTTAAAGAAAAATACTCAAAATAAGAAAATATCTAGAATAAGAAAATACACAATGGAAACAAATGAAAAAAAAATAAAATAAAGCATATCAATAAGCCTATAAAATGCTAAACAATGGTATTCGAACCCTTAACTTTTTACATAGCTCACGCGCATATGATTACAGTTGCCTCTCTACCTACTGAGCCACCGATGCTTTACATGCCATGATCATTATACTTCTACCACGAACTCTAAGTAATGACCCTCGATTCATTCAATGCATTTACCGTTAGTATCACGCCTCAAAGCGTTTTGTGGAAGTATACTTATCGCTAAATCCGTACAATTGTTTTACCTGCACTGTTATTATTTTTTTCTGAATGAACTTGAATGAATGAATAACGGTATTAAGCTGCTACACCTGTTTTTTTTTTATTGGACTCTATCCATGACGGACAATACTCTTACTGTGTGAGATCTATACTTGGCTACCACACCGTGAATATAATATTGCGGCCAATTGTCAAACCTGCACAAGCACCTTATAACTACAGTGTCCCCGCTCTGCATGTGTATTCACAGATCTCGCGTGCAAAGCAGAAATTCTGTGCATATCTAAAGATGGATTCTATTATACTTTACAATTTTAGTGGCGGACAGAGCCCTATCAGAAATAAAACTCCCAAATATCAAGAGTAAAATATGATACAATGATGGCTTGCAATATGCTTATAACGACACCCTTGTCTCAACTCCCACAGAGGTCAAATAAGGAAATTATCCAAAGATAAAACTCGTCAACCCCAATAAATGGAGCAAAAATCATAGTACATAAGTACCCAATCAAACAAGCCCCATGTTTTCCATGAACAGATAAATATAATGCAAAGTGCCAGTTCACTAGAAAAAAAATGAAAAGAGGGATGTGAAATAACTGCATCTAACATAAGTATAGAGGCAAACATTGTGGACCCAGATCAGACTGCTCCTACAGGAGCAATCTGATCTGTGTCTACACTGTTTGTCTATGAGGCTTCAAATATTTAAGTGGACGACTTTGAATTATGAGCTTTAAGGGTTAATAAATGTTTGTCTGGCCCACCGGGGTTTACCTGTTGGATTTCTTTTGCTCCGGTATTCAGTTTTATCTACTGTTGAGTCCTTATCTTTGCTTTATCTCCTTGTTATATCTTGATTTATATGTTTTAGGAGATGACGCATAGACAAGTTAGGGGTCTTTCATGCAAACCAAATATCTATGTGTCTTGATTTACATCTGAATTAAGGGTGTAGTTGACGCCGTTAAACTAGTTTAAGCCCTCGAGTAAAAAAATTTACTGACCGTTCCTGAAGGCGGTACTTCTTTTGTGGATCTTTTATGTTTTTTTCTGTCTTGTGTTTGCTATGTCTTTGTGCGCGTCTGTTTATATGTGCTTTGTGGTCACCTGCTGGAAATGGGCTGATCTATTGGCTCTCGTTTGTGGTGTCCAACTGTGAGTTTGTCACTTTCCCATTGGTATCCTGGGTCAGGTGTGGTACTTGATTGTATCGATTCCTGATCTTTGCACTCTTACTTACTTTCAGTGTGTATACGGTTAGGATTTTCATCAAATGCACATACGTTTGCGCGGCCCAAACAACTTATTTATTCTTCACCAAATTATAAATATAACCTGATTTCCCTTGTTTAGCAGATGAAATAGCCGAACCACGCCCAAATATGAATATTAAAGTTGCCGCCTTTACAGTAAGCGAAAAGTCTATTAAAACATAACTTTTGTATATGAAGTTTGCAGGTTATTAGATTTTGGCCAAATATTGAACATGATCTTTGAAAACTTTCATAACACACAGTCTGGTCATATAATCATTCAATAATGACTTAGTTTGTAATGATTAGCGTATTTCTAGCAATAAATGCAAAATTCATAATTGAGGGGGACATTTGATTTACAAGGTGGCATTTTGACAAGTGTGAGCCTTTGCTGGTTGCGCACACCACATTGTTTGAAAATTCATGTTGTGGCTCATACAGTTTATAGTAATGCAGTCCAGTTCTGATTTACTGTTTATAACAAATTAATTCAACAATACAACGACACAAATGTTAGGCTATGTTTATTCTCTTACATTAAATTGTTTTGTATATCAAGTTTTTTGTGTGAAAATGTTAAGAATTTCCCAAGTTTACATTTAATTGTTATGGGTGCCATTTCACTCTGCAAACAACTAGTGCTTTTTCGATTTTATACACTAAAATCTGTCTTAAGCGACCACTCACAAAAAGACCAAAAATGGGTTTACAAGACCAATTATCGCTAATGCAGGTCAAAAGTGGTGCAGAATGCGCATTCTGCAATACTTTCGACCTGCATTTGGCTATCTCATGGCTTTAAGACATTTTTGTATATTTTTGAGTGGCCGCTTAAGACAGGTTTCACCGTATATGCCTTTTTGCGTAAAATTACTCATAGACACAACATCAAATTATGAATATTCTTTGATCATATGACGTCCTGTCTGGGAGTGAAAAATGCCATGCATTGAAATATATACTGGTGGTTTAGGCTACATATTTTCGGGTAATGTTATGAAATTGAAGCTTTAAACGTCAAGCATATGACAAATTCCTAACGTTTTCACGCCAAAAAATATATATTAAAAATAAATTTAATGTCACATGATAAAAAGAATGTAACATTCGTGCTCCTGTATTGATGATTTTATTACACTCGTTGCTATCTGTTTAATAAATTCAATACAACATGAGCGCTCATGTAATATTTTCTATTTCTCTCTTTAGCTACTGTACCAAATGGTGAAGAAGACGAGAACTGTATGTACTTGGATAGTATTACTCACCATACGTGGAACGACTATTATTGTTCGAGGACTTATTATTCTATTTGCGAATGCCCTCTCTTTTAATGTGACAGTTAACATTATACTAGTTATGGTAAGTCTTATTAGTTTCAATTATATAAAAGACTTTTCGCTAACTGTAAAGGCGGCCACTTTAATCTTCATATTCGTGCGTGGTTCGGCTATTTTATCTGCTAAGGAAGGAAAATCAGGTTTTATTTACAATTTAGTAAAGAGTAAATTAGCTTTTTGAGCCGCGCAAACGTGCATGCATTTCATGAAAATCATAATCGTATACACACTGAACTCACATTTATTAACCCTTAAAGCACATAATCACAAAATGTATGTTTTATGTCGTCCACTAAACTATTTGAAGCCTCATAGATAAATAGTGTGAATCCAGATCAGCCTGCTCCTGTAGGAGCAGTCTGATCTGGGTCTACAATGTTTGCCTCCCTGCTTATGTCAAATAGACATTTTCAGATGCAGTTATTTTGCTGCCGTTTTAAGAACCAAATAATGACTGAGGTGATGGCACAAGATAATACAGTTACTTTTGAATAAAACCACACCTCCTTTTCAGTTTTTACTTTTGCCTAAGGTTGACTAGTCTTAATTACGCATTCATGAGGCGCCGCCTTTACAGTAAGCGAAAAGTCAAGTAATACCAGATATGGTAAGCCTATACGAATGTGTGGATGCGATAGAAAATCCACCCTGCGATAGAAAATCCGCCCTGAGGTTCAAAAATTGAAGTCATGAGGATATCACTGTTTATCACCACATGATAAACGATGGTCCCGAAGGATGGACTTTTCTTTCACATCCTGAAACAGGATTAATAAGTAGGTCATCTAATAAGTTTTGGCAATGGTCTCATATTTCAGAAATTGTTATTGAAATCAGAATTATATTACACACTGCATGTGACCATGGCTGTTGTCTATTCATGATTGAAACATCTAGTTTTTATCACAGCCTGATTGTATGCTATACAAATATGTAAACAACACTGTGAGAGCCATGACCACGAAAAATTGCATTTTAACTAATTTTTGCTGAGTGTAGAGTTAGTTAAAGATGCAGTATGCTTCTTTGGAAAGTTATATTAATGATAAGTGATGTTGTCTGAATACACAATTGATCAATAAAAGCAAATATTACAATGGCATTAACCTTTTTTGCTTTAAATGTTATTGGTTACTAGGCAACATTAGAGAATTACATTAATTTTTTGTCTAACTTTAAGCGTTGATTATAAAATTTCATATTTTGAACATTTAAGAAGCCATTACGATCAATTTGCATATAAACTAATACATATTTCGATAAGTCTGTACAATAGTCTTCTTAACGCATAGAAAATGATAACTATTAATAAATGCAATATACTAAATGTAATACACTATTAGTACAGCCCATTTTAAGGAACATGTTTCTTGCAAAATTGGTAATATGTCATATTCAAAACCCTGCTTACACCACAGTCACAAGCTAAACAATTATCTATGACATCCAGAATCAACATACATATTTTTTTCATTTTTCCATATAAAAAGTTTAAAAGAGGAGTTTGTCAATTTTGAAATTGTCAATTTCCCATTTTAGATGGTGATGTTCCTCGTTCTACATCCTATAGAGTCTATATCTCTCAACTCATTCGTTTTGCTAGAGCTTCTAGCTATGTTGCTGATTTCAACACTCGCAATAAATTGTTAACTCAGATACTTCTTAAACAAGGCTATTGGTATCATAAACTTCGTAAAACTTTTTCAAAATTTTATAGACGATACTATGATTTGATTTCTAAATTCCAAGTTGGAGTTAAATCTCTCTTGTGCCAAGGTCTTTCGGAACCTGATTTCTATGGTGACTTGGTGTATAAATTGAAGAAGATTGTGGGCTCTAATAATTTTTCAGCGCAGTTCATTAAAATAATTTCCCATTATAAAAAGATTGGCTATAACATTAATGTATTGCAACAGACTGCATGCTTGATAGTCAACCCAATCATGGACTTTGCTTTCCTCTTTCATTGCACGCCGGTGGGTAAGACTTCAGACTCTATGATGGTTCCGACTTTAAGACATATTTATTGATGAGATGGTAGGGGCCTGATGCTTTGGCTGTTTGTCGGGCCCACCAGGGTTAACCATTTGGATTTCTTCTGCTCCGGTATTCAGTTTTATTTACTGTTGAGTCCTTATCTTTGCTTTATCTCCTTGTTATATCTTGATTTATATGTTTTAGGAGATGATGCATTGATAAGTTAGGGGTCTTTCATGCAAACCAAAAATCTATGTGTCTTGATCCACATCTGAATTAAGGGTGAGGTTGTAGCCGTTAAACCAGTTTAAGCCCTCCGGTAAAATATTTTACTGACCTTTCCAAGGCGTACTTCTTTTGTGGATCTTTTATGTTTTTGTTCTGTCTTGTGTTTGATATGTCTTTGTGCGCGTCTGTTTATATGTGCTTTGTGGTCGCCTGTTGGGAAAGGGCTGACCTCTTGGCTCTCGTTTGTGGTGTCTGCTGTGAGTTTGTCACTTTCCCGTTGGTATCCTGGGTCAGGTGTGGTACTTGATTGTATCGATTCCTGATCTTTGCACCCTTACTTACTTTGTAATTTCTTAGAAATTTGGGAATGTGTACCGCATACAGTGTCCCGTTCGTGACCCTTTACCTTGTGTTCTTTAGTTGCCTAGCAACCATTGCGATTGCAGCATGGAAATATTTGAACAAATGATTCAATTCCCTATATTCTAAATAGCATCTGAAGATTATTGAAACACGTCCTAGATAAATAAGTTTTGTTTTATGGGGTCATTGTCAAAACTTATTGAGTGACCCTTGTATATGGCTTTTCTTGCTCACCATTTAATACTGTTGTTTTTAAATAAAAGGGGGGTTTCCAGAAGTTCCTGAATATGCAGAGATATAATATAACACAAATGCGTTACTTTGACATTTAACAATTGCGTCACTTGTCTTCGAACGTGAGGCTGTTCGATTTCGATATTTTTCCCACAGGTTGGTATGAGATATTTGATATATTATCTCTAACAGGTATAAACAGCGGTAACTCCGTTTTTATGTGCATATCATGGGCGTCGGCCTGATTCCATTCTTTCGCGGAGATTGATCATGAAATTATTTATACGGCAATCTCTCCCTTCCGCTGATTCAAGAAGGGTGCTTGTCAGTTGCAAGTGAAAGTAAGTGCACGAAGTACTTGTTAACCGCTTTGTTGAGCTTGACCAGGAAAAAGTGTGATTATACATGGCCATAGCTGTTAGAGCTGTAATGATATGCCATATTCATATTGCGATTTCTCGCACACCTGATTAGAATATCTGATTTTCATCCTTAGATAGATAAAATTCATCTTACTCATGTTATTTTACCAAGGTTCTATTTAGTTGTTGTATTGTAGCTCACGCATCATAGTCGTCAAGTGACATCATTGTTTAGTCAAAGTGACGTCATCATGTCACATCGCATCTCAGTGTATTCAGGAACTTCTGGAAGCATTTTTAAACATAATGCCAAACGCTGATACTCGGCACGGATTTTTTGATCCAACCCTCACATTCATGATGGATTCTTATTATATTGCAATACATGAAAAAAGTATTGTTTCTGCTGTGATTCATGTCGTTTTGAACAAACTTTTGTATCGTTGTGGAATTGCCGTTCAGTGGATTTGGGATTTTAAAGTCACTATGGGTTTCCCATTCCGGATCTAGTGAATTCTGGTGGTTTTCAAACTTACAAATGTAGAAGTGAACAAAATCAAATGCAGTTAAATAAGGTCAGTATTATTGAAGTTGTGATATCTTGCAGTTTCCAGTTTCATTATGTATCATCAAACAACAGTACTATGGCATATTGTAAATTCGGAAATTTTCGCTAGGGTTTTATTTTTGCAAAACTTCCCAGATGCGGAGTTTTCAAAAATAAAACCCTCGCAAAATGGCGAAAGCACTTTGTCCTTTTCTCATTAAAGTTGATCATACCAAAGTCGCGATTTTTTAACATGGACAAAATGTCTTTTGAGGTTTTTCGCGAAAATTAAATTCTCATGAAAATTTCCGAATTTACAGTATATCAAGCTCAATATACCCATGGTTGGTAAGTATAGATGGTGTGCTATACAGTGTATCTGTTGATACTGAAAACACTTAATTTTTGCGGCATCAATATTTGGCAATTTTTTAAAAAAATGACTTATTCTTTGTTTGATAGTTTGTTACAGTAAAACCTGTCTTAAGCGGCAACTGAAAAATAGACAAAAGGAAATGTCTTAAAGACAAATGGTAGCTTAATAAAGGTCAAAAGTATTGCAGAATGCATTCTGCAATACTTTTGACCTGCATTAAGCGGTAATCGGTCTTGAAAATCAAGTTTCAGTCTTCTTTTTGAGTGGCCGCTTAAGACAGGTTTTACTGTAATTGATTTGTTTTTTCCCTGGTGATGATACATTGTATATGTTAGGAAGCATCCATTAAAGCTTAGGTATCTTTGTGTTTTACAACAGCAGAATCTAGGGTGAAGCTTTAGCCAGTAAAACTGATTTAAGACCCCAGTTGGATTCAGCTGCTGTACCTTCTAAGGTCGTGTTTCTGCTGTTGTTTAATCATGTTTGTTGCTACTGGATTTCGTGTAAAAAGTATGAAAGATGACAAAGATCGGATAAACGATACAAGGTCAGCCCTTTCCCAGCAGGTGACCACAAGGCAGCAATGAACAGACGGGAAAGTATTAGAAACACAAGACACCAAAAACACAAATGATCCACAAAAGAAGTACGCCTTGGAAGGGTCAGTAAAAATATTTTACTGGGGGGCTTAAAGAGGTTTCACGGTGCCATCCTCACGCTTAGTTTAGATTTGGATCAAGACACATGTTTGGTTTGCATGAAAGACTCCTAGCTTATCAATGCATCATTTCCAAAAACATATAAATCAAGAATGGAGGATGATTGTACACGCAATCTTGAGGATTGGAATAATACGATCATTAAATGAAAGTGTGGGGAATTTTTTTAGGGCCGCCACTCAGTTTTTGTTTTGTTTTTAGTGCTTTGTGTCCTTTATAGTTTTGCAATCACCTCACTTGGTTGCTTTACTTTTGTTAAGTTCTAAATGTCATGTCGCTGTGTTATCGCTCTTCCTCGGGGTATCATGCGTTTCTCTGTATTATGTGATTGTGCCATTTTCTTGTCATAATCACTTACTTTCTTTGGCGTCCACATCTGAACTAAGGGTGAGGTCAGCGCCGTGAAACCGATTTAAAACCTCCATTAAAATATTTTACTGACCATTCCAAGGAGGTGCTTCTTTGTTGATCATTTGTGTTATTTATGACTTGTGTTTGTCATGTTTCGCCTTGGTTCATAGCTGCCTTGAAGTCACCTTCTGGGAAAGGCCTGGCCTCTTGTTTGTGATATCCTATTGTGTTTTTGTCACTTTCCCATGTGGTACCCTGGGTCAAGTGTGGTACTTGTATTGATTCCTGATCTTTGCCACCTTTCTTACTGTACTTATATTGGCGGTGTATTAATCTTGTATTTGTTAAAGCTACTATTCCACAAATCATTTATGACAGTGACGTATAGTAAGGGAAATTCACAAACCGTTATAACTATCGATATCTGAAAGATCTACTGATAAACTAACTGCCACAACATATTACGACCTCACAGTCGGTATATACATGTTTTAAATACGTTCCATTCTCTTTAACACGCTTAGGGATGTCTGTTACAACGCAAGGTGGTTCTGGACGACAGTACGTTACGGGTACCGGACGAACCATTTCTAAATAGAGGCTTGTGTTATTTGAATGTATATCGTTTTCAGGAGACTTAAGACACAAAAACACGCAGTATCTTATTCTGTCTTTGTATATTTGTCCAAGACACATATCTAAAGTTAATAAATCCTATAGAGCATGGCGACTGTATCCAGTTAACACGTATATGATACATGATTATTCATGAAACTGTATTTTACTACTACACATGTCGGCATATCCTTATTTAGTACTTTCAATTTAGTTTACTTTGAACATTTTATGACTTGATATGATTGAACATTGCATTATCCATCATATTGACCAAGAAAGATTTTTCTTATAAATTTGCTTATTTTAGAAAAACACGTTTATCAAACCAAATCGAATATACTGCAATAATTTTTCCATGTTACAGATGTGTAACGACTGCAAATATTTTGTTACAGGTTATTGTCGATAGTGTTGCAGGTGGAGACGACAGTGATTAATTCATTAAATATATCTTGGACTCAAGAATCTTCTGTTTTGGCCAAGACGAAATGTAATTCAGTAATGTCGTTGAAGAGGGGCCCTCAGAAGAAGTTTTAGAATGTAATAAGAGTGAAACATGGATTCAAACATGTGCGAAACCCTAAGGTCATGTACATACTTTGAAAACAGTGTTCCTGTCCCATCTACTACAATCAATTCAGATACTTCCGTTCGAAGTTGACCCAAGTCAAAGGCTTAGGTGCCTGAGGTTATTGTATATCTATGCTCCAGCGTCTGTCCCTATGCTCTTGCGTTCGTCTGCCGTTCACAATGCTCAAACATCTTTTAAACAGCTTGGCTAAAAAAGCCAAATTTTGTGTTGAGCCTCCATAGATAGTGGTAACGAACGTTTGCTCATGAAATCTGGGTCAAAGGAATAGCCGATATGCCCATGTATAAACACACTTCAAAAATCTTGAGTTCCATGAAACTTGGCTTGTAGCATCTAGGAGTCCAGCCTATCATTGTTGGTTCAAATGCTTGATATTCAATACATAATATACCTGCGTGATATCAAGCGATGTTTGTGCCTACCAACTTTCAGATCGCAGGCTGCTATAGTTTTTAAGTTACAAAACTTGACCTTGCTGTAAAACAGATCAATTGATAAGCCTATATTGACCCTTACCTATTTTACAGCTAGGTTAAATTTTGCAACTTTCCTGATCTTTGCTGTCTTTCTTACTTTAATATGTGAACATGTGACAATGAGGAACTCTATGGAATTTATTGAACTTAGCGTTATATGATCAACTAAATGAAAATGGAAGGATAATGCGTGAACAAGATCAAGCTTTGCTCAGCCAATGTTAACCAGATGCGAGTTCAACAATGCGAGCGTTCACGTGCGCTTGTTGTTCAATTACTTATCTTTATTTGTAATGTCTAAAACCTGGCACCAATACAAAGAGCGTTCAACAGCCCTCACATCGTTGAACTCCCCTCTGGTTTTGTATAGTTTGTACGTATATCAAACCCAGATATCAGGTTCACTTTTACAGAGCCAGTAGTCGCCTGTTGCTTTTAGTCTCCCTAAAACAATAATTAACACCATATATTTGGTAAAATGCCCTCCCAAATATTAAAAAAAACTACGTTACTCCACTTCAGAGCAGTATTTACATCTACTCAAGTGTTTATGATAGAAAGAAAATGTCGTCTCACACCTGTTACAGAAAAACTGACGTCGTCTATTGCCTGTTACACAGTCGTCTCTAGCCAGTAACATTTGAAAAAAATGAAATTTAGAGGTTTTCAGTTTTCTTTTAAGAAGGACATGTTAGAAATGACTGAAAAATCATCTGAGATCTATCGTCTGATCATTTATGCTTATTTCATGATGGGAAAGCAAGTAATTAATCACAAATTACACATTTCTGAAGTGTCTATTCCAGACCAGGGTTTTACAATTTAACTACAAATATCAATGTTGTTTGTACTTCTAATGATGAACTTACAAACACTAATATGACAGTAATGATTAAAAATAGCCAAACACGCTGTATTACATTTTTCTGCGACGTCTGTGTGTGTTGCCCCTTTCAACTGTCGTCCAAAACCCAAAATATGTCATCTAAAACCCGTTACCTGTCGTCCAGCACAGGCAAGCAGTCGTCATAGGCCCGTGACGAATTGTCGTCCAGAACCACCTTGCGTTGTAACAGACATCCCTAAGCGTGTTTAAGGCTGCTCTTAAAGGAAAGGAATGTGCTCCCTCTTTTCGTTTAAGATACGATTTGCTTTACGTAGATACAGACGCCAATAATCTGAACTTGCTTTATTGATATAGATTTCAA
This sequence comes from Loripinus fragilis, assembly GCA_964019695.1. Lineage (NCBI taxonomy): Eukaryota > Metazoa > Mollusca > Bivalvia > Lucinida > Lucinidae > Loripinus > Loripinus fragilis. Next base: position 26,760,525 of record OZ026525.1, on the reverse strand, counting down.
CCTACTATAAATAGATTAGGGGATAACTGTATTCAAAATTTTCATTGGTGAGGTACTGATCTACCAAAAGCTTTGAAGCGTGACTCTATTTACAATATCGATGTGTTGTTCTAGAAAAAAGGGTTTCAGGCATTTATTTACATTTATTATAAAAGCTTTGAGATACACATATGTTCCTTCCAGACTGGCTCATTTTACGCATTCTGCATCAATCGTTTGACATAGAAAGACCCAAAGGTCATTGGTCAGAGGTTGTGGTACATCTATATATCATCAGATGTTTTACGGCATCAGATAGTTTTACGGCAACGCACGAGGAAATCACATTTAGCTGTAAAATAATGCTGCAAGCTATTTGGGAAGGAAGTCTCGCTGGATGTCATTAGGCCTGTGTTTACATCATGTAACTTGTGATTGCTCTTTCAAGGCGCTACGATGCATGCGCCAGTTGGCGTTTTATACCAAACGTTATCACTTCGTGACGTAACGTTAAAGATTTGAGATATCACGTCATGGGGATCACACAGACGCTTGCTTGATAGAGGTATTATTAACATTCAAGCTCTTAATGATCGAACAGATCCCTCAGTCTTATGGCTAAACTCTGATGTAAATATCAATAAAAACGGTACCTTCGCGATTCAAGTTTATTTATTGTATTTTGTATTGTCTCGTGGATAAGACCGTACCACTCGACTCTTCGCATCTTTGGTGATCTTAAAAAAAAATTGTGGCTTTTCCATCGGTAGTAACCAGTACTGGGCCGGGAGGCTTTATGATTTGTGTGTGTATTTTTATGACGGGAACTCCCAAAGGTTCAACCGAAAGTGATTTTTATGGTGAAGCCGGGAATCGAACCTGCGACCCCTGGTTTACAAGACATAGGTTTATCCCCTACACCACAGCATCTTGGTTGATCTTATGGTATGACTTAATTTAGTACGCCTGATCAAGTTACTATTATAGTGATTAAAATCAAATTAAAATACCCACTGAATTAAATATTTTATAGTATCTACAATTAGTTGAAGTAAGACCAAATAAAAATAAGTGTGTTTCGGGAAACGGTTTAGAAAACTTTGGTAGGGTTGGCACACATATTTTTCAAACTACCTTTTTCTGGAAAAAATATAATTGTATATATATTGAAAGGCTTTCCGCCTTTCAAAATGCATAAAATTCCATTTCTTGTAGATAACCTGTAAAATTTTTAGGTTTTACCAGAAAATCAAGGGAGGGTTGGGTTACTCTAAACTCAGATATTTCTTTTCAATACAGTTTTCAGATACTCTTATGTCAGATTGATATTTCCACATTTTCTTGACAAAACAAAATAACTATATAATATGTCCAAAAAATCTATTGACCCTTTATTAGAACTAATTGTCTCAGTGCCAAATGCAGATAAATAGATCAGGTGAAATCAAACATGTACACACTTTCAAGCTTTACTCCGTTTTAGAAAAAGAGAATGACCGAAACTCGGATTGCTTGTTCAGTATGTACGGTTATTTGGACCTGACCCGGTGACCTAGTGGCTAACGTGACTGCCAGCCTTTGGAACCAGATGGCCAGGGTCAATACCCGTGTGGGCATCTATTATATTGTTTGTTTTTTCTTCTTTTCTATATAATGCAGAACTACTTCATACAATTAATATGGAATACTATAAATGACAAAAAAATCACCCTTAAACGTTTTATATTGAATTATCCTCAAACTCTGTGGGGATGGGTTGAATTTTGCCCTCCTGAAGTATAATTAGTATGGTAATCCCCAATATTTTCTTCTTTCTAAAAGGTTAAATAAAAATTCATGAAATAAAAACAAAAGTTTAAGATTTTCAATGTCAGATATTTTAATATATAATTTTCTTTATAAATCGTTATCCTAATTTTGAAGAATTTCTAAAGTATACAAGGGTCATCCAATAAAGAATGAGACTTTTCCTATAGCACAGAAAATTAACATGCTAGACTTATGAAATCTCGTTCAAAGCTATTACGTCTTTTTGGCTGTTCACATGTACCATATCCGACGTGTTACATAGTTCCAACTTTTGTTGCAAAATAGGCAAATTAGAATATTTTCGGACAGCCAGACAACAGTGGGAATAATTACTTTGAACTGGGTATCAGATCATTATCTGGATGTAATAAAAAAAATCAAAGAAAATATATCTTCACTAGAATCAAAGGGATAGAATTTAGAAATTGTATGGACCCAAGGACATAGTGAAGTGCTAGGCAATGATGTAGCTGATAGATTGGCAAAGGAAGCAGCAACAGAGGCAAAAGAACTAGGAGAGGAGAAAAGTATTGTGACTGTACAAGATGTTAAGAGGCATGCAAGAGTCAGTATCAGATACAAGTTGCAGCAAAGGTGGGATATTGGGGAGTCCGGGCGAGATTTCTACCTCTACAAACCCTTCCTGAAAAGTAATCCTCGCTTGGACTATCCCAATATTAAACTTTACAAGAAAACGACGCTACAACTAAGAACTGGCTATAGTAAACTGAATGGTTATAGACATAAACTTGGGCAGGTAGAAACAAGGTACTGTGAGTGTGTGCAAATTGAAACTGTACAACACTACCTTCTTGAGTGTCCATTGTATGATGAAGCTAGGTACACACTATTGAAAAGATTGAGAGAAGAGCTAGGAATTCAAGCACCTTATATCTACACCCTGCTTGGCTATGACAGACCTTTGGAGTTTCCCAACTGGAGGGAGTTGATTTGTGAAGAGGTAGGACACTTCATTGAGAGGACAGAGAGATTCAAAGAAATGAAGGAACAGATAATTGCATCTCAATAGTTTTTTTCCCAATAATTTATTTTAGATTTCTTTTTGATATATACAGTTAATTGGCATAAAATTACCAGAGATAAAAATACCGAAGAGCTAGAGTTTACTCTTGGAGAAGAATACCTGAGTGCAAAATTCAGCCTGTAGCGGCGTAGATTGAAGATTGAAGATTGCTAGGCAACATTAGAAGACTAGGCAAGCATGCATGGACAGCTCAATATAGGTGGCCAACATTACAACAGATTAAGATGTAATGTTTATTTTTCTACTAATTTTTGTATATGTCCGTACCACCTCTCTAAAACCCATGGGGAAAAGCAATGTTCGAGAGTCTACAGCTGTTACCATGGAAACAAAGCTTAAAAATCCAGTTTCCAAGAAATATCTGGTATTTTTCACTGACCTCTTGACTTTAAATGTTAATATCAATAATCAAAGGCAAATAAAGAGAACAGGGTTTTTGTTCATGTAACTTAAACTGCAATCAGCTGCACATAGCCATGCCTTTTGTGGTGAATTTTAAGTTAATGCACAAACAGATTTTCAGATTATAAAGAATATCTCATTCTTTATTGGATGACCCTCGTATCACGCAGTATCTTGTCACAGCTGGGTGACGACTACAACTAGTAAGGACTTTATGTTGTTTGCAGAAAATTTGTCAAATGCTGGAAACTTCCATATGAGATTATGAAAAATTGAGCACAGTGACCTATCCTTTATATTTCATTAATTGACGGTTCATGCATAAAACAAAACTGTATGCACAGTATTGAAAAGATGTGATGTGGGAAGTTTTTATTAGCAATTGTCCGTAAAGAGTTTATTTCTTCTTTAGGATATCTAGATGACTTACTCCATATTGACAAACTTTGATTTGAACAAACAGCAAGCAGAACTTCAATGAAATTAAGCAAATGAAGCCCTTTTATCCTCTGGCTGAAAAGGTTCAAGAGATGTTAGACTCCATCATTGTTGTTGATTCTTCCATCCATCTGTTCATCTCTATACCTGTCCGTCTGTGGTGGGTAAAAATTGTGTTCTAAATAAGGTTATATCCTTTGAGGTATTTTGATGGTGTTTGATCGGCTTTTATACATTGGTTTAAAAACTCTTCAGCAACAGAGCATATCAGAACTTATATTGTATGGTGATTCAGTTTATAAATTCAAAATCACTGTTGGAAAACCTAAGTTTAGTGATCAATTCAAAAAATAATCTAACGTTATAAAAAAACATGATTATAATTTGGATGGCACACGACAGTCGCATGCCTGGTTGTAAATCCAATCACGGTTTATACCTATTGGTTCCTCTTTAAGTGCACGACAGGGTCAGGTTTCAGACTCAATGACAGGTCTGACGTAAAGCTTTAATGAGTGGGTTGGTGCCTGATGCTTGTCCGTAGCTGAGTCCACCAGCTGAGGTTTTCTTTAGCTCTGACTATCTGTGAGTTGTGAGCCATTTACTTTGTTTCATCATAGTGTGTTTCTTTGATTATATTACATGTTAGGCAGAAAAATACCAGGATTTATCAAACAAATAAAATCGGTAATTTTGATTTGCCTAGAAAGATTTATTTCCTCTAGGGAAATAAGTCCCTTTAGCCAGAACTCCTTTTTCTTGACCACAAGTAACCCAAGGCATCGATGAGATGAAACGCATATCATGTTCATTTGCGTTTTATTATTTACAATTTTTAAACAAGCATAAAGCTTCTCTGCACTTTTGACGTCACAAACATTAACATGTGACGCCATTTACACATGCGATGACGTTGCATAACGTATCTGTCTTCCACTTCTGAAACTGGAGGATCGAGTAACAAAAACGAAAAATTCTTGAAAAACACAATTATTTTAGTACCAAAATGTTTGTTACGATCTAACTAAGAAAATGACCACCCACACTTTATGTTTTCGTTTACTAATGGAAAAGTTACAGACGTTTAAAATTCTGAGGTGGACTTGATGAAGAAGGTTTCCAAAATGGCCGACTTCCATTTTTTCAACAAGGAACAGCTAGCTGATGTATTACTATTATATATATATTAATATATATAACGATTAATAAACTAAAAATATTGTATCCCTATGATGATAGATTACAATAGTTAGGAAGCCTCCATGCGAGCTTAACTATTTGTGCTTCAACAATAGCAGAATCTAAGGCAAGGATTTGGTACCAGTAAAATGCATTAAGCTCTCGCCCCCAGTGGCTTAGGATACTGTTCATTCTGAGGCGGTGGTTCTGTTGTTGTTAATTTGTTGTTGATTGTTTTCTCGCTTTGTAGGATTCTTTAATTGTTCTATGTTTTATTATGCATTACTTTATGCCCATTCTAGTTTTGCATTCATCTTTATACGGACAAAACATTTAAAAACTTTGGAATTTAAGATTACACATTGCTAATTTATAGGACAAAATTGGCACATGTGGAACGTGAACGTGTAATAGGAATGTTAAAAGCTAACGTGACGCCATTTATAGTAGCCAAACAATTTCGCTGCCATGTTAGGACGATTGGACGTCTTAAGAATCGCTTCCAACAAATTGGGACAACGTCGCACCGTCCGCGTCCAGGGCGTCGACGTGTGTCGACGCGAGGTCAATATCGAGACATCCAGGCGTCTCATTTGTGCAATCTTTTTCATCTGGAGTCAGTCACAGCTAGTACAAGCCAAGAAAATCATGATAAAAAAATCAGGGCTCAAACTGTGCGAAATCGTTTCAAGAGATTTGTTTAAGACCCCCACCTCACAACGTTTGACGGAACTGAACTTTGGTGCAGTATTTACGTCAAATTAAGGAACCCAAGGTAATACCAACGTCTTAATGAATTGAGAAAGTAGCAAAGAGCATTCTCTAGCACCATTCTGCTCCATTTTTTCTAATTACTGCATGTTTTAATGAAAAACATAAATGGTACAGTAAGCACTTTTCATACATTGCGGTGTTTCTTTATTGGCCTAGTATATATGCTTATCAATTTACTTTTTTTACAGAAGATGGATTTTCCAGACGAGAATGAACAATGGCCAGCAAACGTTTATGCATCACCTTACAGAATCCAGCACAACTATTTCCCTTACAGTGAAACGTAATCAAAGATACAATCAAATTAAATGTAGCTTGATGAGACAGAACACTAATTAGCATGCAATAAAACCGGATGTAGTTCAACCCTTAAAGCGTCACCTACAATTTGCAGCAGACGACAATTTTAAATTTGGTCGCTTTTTCAAAAATAACAAATAAGGCATGATATCTCATGAGAATCGTCTGCTGGCAGACGATTCTCATGTAATATCATACCTTATTTTTGTCGAAAATTGGGAAAGTGTCGCAAAATTTTTCGTCTGCTGCAGTCATGATTGCGCTTTAAGGGTTAATGCTATAACTGCAGAATCATCATTATACAGAAAAACTCGAAAATTCAAAATGCGATTTTTGTCTAATTTCTAGTGACATTGTTTCTACCTAAATTACAATAAACATGATTTGCGTGAAATTCTCAAGTTCCAATTTTTAGACGATGATGTTTCTCGCTCAACATCCTTATTTCCTATTTCTCAACTCATCCATTTTGCTGGAGTATCTAGCAATGTTGCTGACTTCAACACTAATAATATGCGGCGTATCTGGAATAGCTATTGCCACGACAGCGCCACAGCATTGAAAGCTTTCGTAGCTTTTACGCAGCATTATTGCCTCGTTCGCGATGGTTTGCAAAGGCACATCGATTTTTTAAAGTTTAAAAGGATGTTGCATGTTCATAGCAGCTTCGATTCGCCATGTATATGCCACACATACGTCGTTAGAAGAAAAGCAACGTAGTACATCATAGCTTGACCGCTTGATAGTCAACGGTAACGCACTTAGTGTATCTGTATCAAGCAATCAAGTTATGGTCGCACTACGTTTACGCGGCAATAAATTCATTCTTGTGATGTGCGTGTGACATGTATAGCAAATCAAAGCTGCTAGGAAAGTGCAGCATTTTTAAACTGTTTAACAAAGCCGCCGTTCAAACGAGGCGATCTTGAAGTGTAACAGCTACGTAAGCTTCTAATGCTGTGGCGTTGTCGTGGCGTTCAAAAGCAAACGAGGCAATCGTGAAGCGTAACAGCTACGTAAGCTTTCAATGCTTTGGCGTTTCCGTGGTGTCCTTTGTAATTCCAGATATGTCATACGTTTGGTGCATAAAAGGGTGACATGGCATACATATGGCGTACTTTTCTTATCCATAGCAGACAGGATTTCATTGAATGCCTTATTGTTTTTATCATTGGCGTATACTCAGTACAAACGTACAATCGTCATGCAAACGCCATAGATACAGTACCTTGCAGAAATGTCACACATACACCTCGTACGTCGCAATCCTAAGGATGCATAAAAATAACAAAGATTCTTTGCGATTAATACGCAAATATAATTTTGGTGAAATTCGGCATTGATATGCAAACTGAGTGTAAACTATGATACTATGATTTGATGTCTAAATTCAATGTCGGAGTTTAATCTTTCTTGCACCAGGGACTTTTGGAAACAGTGTTTTATGGAGGCTTAGATTATAAATTAAAGAAACATTTAGACAATGATAATTTTTAGCACAGTTTATTAACATAAGATCTCATTATAAAAAGGTTGGTTTTGAAATTAATGTATTGCAGCAGACTGTATAATTGGCTCAACTAATTTACGGTTGGCAACTTTGCTTTCTCTTTACTTGCACACCAGGAGGTCGAACCTGGTTCTAATTTAAAGATATCTCTAGAGATTAGAGTGTTAGGGCCTGATGCTGAGGTTGGATCCATTGTGGTTTAACTGTTGGATTTCTTTAATTTCCTAATGCATCTGTATATACTGTTGAGTCCTTGCCCCGAGGTTATAAAACTTGAGTACAGTCTCAGACTCAAAATAAAGCGCAATCATTGGCTGCTTGAGTCTGAGAATGAACTCAAGTTTTATAACTTCAAGGCCTTATCTTTGTTTTATCTTCTTTTTATATCTCGATTTTGCATGTACTAGGAGATGCTAAGTAAGGAATAATTCATGTTTTTCATTCATCTACCTGTCTTGATCCACATCAGAAATAAGGGGGAGGTTGGTATGGTAAACATGTTATAACCCTGCAGTAATTTGCTTTAACTGACCGTTTCAAGGCAGTTCTCTATTGTAAATATATTTAAGGAATAAAGAAACGCAACAGACAAAAATATAGTTTTTGATGAAAGCTCTTTTGTAAATTTCTAATTGAGTATTTATAGCATGTGATGAAATACCAAAACGTCATTTTAACGCTACATTTTACGCTACAATGCAAAAACATATGAAAACGTAAAATGTGTCGTTAACATCAGAATAAAGATCAAGAAACCCCGTCTTTTCCATGTTTGGTTATTTGGCGTCGACTTGACAATGTACAAATTAAATAAACGTCCAATCATATTTGTAATGCAGTCAAATATTGCGTCAAAACACGCTACTTGAATGGCAAGATACACAATGGTAATGAATAAACGATAAACGTCACTTAGAGCCATCGGGTTTGGGTCGCTGGTGAATATACGGGATAAGATAAACCTAGAGACATCAAAACATGCTTTCTTGGGAAAAACTGACTTTTCAGATACCGTAGAAATACGCTGGTAAGGTGTTTTTATAGACGTTAGCCAAACAAAACACGGCATAATACAAGAGAAAACATCTGATTACATGCATAGAGTCAACACCAAACTTGTTAACTGTACCCTAAACTTTGTCACTGGAATATTTTATCATTAGAAAATCACATACTCATCATGGAAACAATCAAAACGTAGGATATCGAATTTTGACGTCAGAATTGAGTTTTTTGACGTCTGAAGTCATAATTCTTGAACAAAACGTCCGTGTAATGAATTAATCTCAAGCAGAAAAGAAAGTTTACGCGTTTCACGCAGTATTCAGAGTTGACGTTAATGACGTTAAGCCGTTTCAGAATCCTACAGAAACGTCACCATTTGATCATTTCCTTGATCCGCAATCTATGCCAAGACATTTTAAAACAATAAACCGATGGTTGATTCAATTTTGCTTTTATTGACCCTGTGTTAGCAGCTTACTACAGGGGGTCAGGCTTGTTACGCGCATACAAAAATGATTACATAATCGATAATTAAGTTGAACCTGCTGTAATTGGACGGATACATACTGCTCCTATGCATAAATATCATTTGCACTAAAAACTTGCATCATATTGTATGCTTACAATGACTCAAAGTGTGTGCTGCGTTTCTTTATTCCGTAAGTTTACTTCTTTGTTACTTGTGTTTCATGTCATACTGTCTTGTCTGTTTTCTTGCAGCCTCCCGGTCGCCTACTGGGAAAGGACTGGCATCTTGGCTATCTTGTATTTGATGTTTTCTTGTGTTTTGTCACTTTCTCATATGGTGTCTTGGGCCAGGTGTGATATTTGATTGTATGGATTCCTAATCTTTGCCTCCTTTCATAGTTTTTTTCCTCCAAAAACATGTTTTTCGAAATTAATTTTGGACACTCTTTATTCAGAGAATATGCAATAATCATGATTCATTTTACTGACTGTCTTTAATTATATGTTTTTGCGTAAAACCATCTCCTTGAGATGATTTTTTAACGCCTAAAAAGTTATTTTTGATTGAAAACACTTAATAATAATCTTTAAGGGGTAATATATTTTTTGTCTCCCTCCCTATAATTTAATCAGCTGAAATTTGAAATAAATCCTCATTTTCCAAGAACTTTGAAGTTACGAGATTGGACTGAAGCTAAACGAAGAGCATTACCCAACATACAATAAAAGGGAATGTAGCTACATGTTGCTATCATTATATACTAGCCAGAAGTTCTAACTGACAATCTACATTTTATTATTATCTCCAATTCTTAAAATAACATAACTACTCGTTTTGTGTCTCGAAAAAGCCATGCGTGTCATGTACCACAGACAGTAAAAATATTGATGGAATGTTCAGCAGCACATGCCTGATGCCCATTTGAATGATGAAAACACTTCCAATACGCTAACCGAAACAATATCAACGCGCTAACCAAAATACTATCAACAGATCAATGTACTTTGACCAAAATAATCTAGAGGACTTTGAAAACGCATCACCATATTTTTGCACTTTTCTTGCAAACCGTATATGCGATTGAAAAGTTACACGCAGGTTTTAATGTGCAAACCAGAATTGGTAAGAATCAGTCGTTAACTTGACTGCACTATCACGCGACGCTGCTGAGGACGTCACATGGGTACATACAGCATCTGCACAGTTAAACGAAGCTTTTTTGATTATTTTTATGTTTAAACTGTGGCGTGTATAATACCATATCACCAAAAGAGTTTATAGACTTTTTCTAATTAAAAGTATTTGATAATTTCAATATTTTGAGAATAAACGTTAAATTTGAACGTCAATTTATATCTCCATAAAATAACCTCTATGCACGCTTTTATTACTGATATTGACTACATACACTGGCGGTCATGTGGGGAGGGCGTTTTCGTCTTAAAAATTACATCACTTGCACAATTCAAGGCACGTGATACAAGCGTAATTTATGCATAATCTGTCATTTGTGTATGCCATTAGCCTCTTTCAATAAAACCGGGCATAAAAATCGAAACTTTGAAAGACCCAAAATGTTACAATACAATACAAAATTTATCTATATAGTCGGAAATACAAAACAGTATAACATTAGCTATAAATAGCTATTTACCGACTTACTTAAGACAAGTATACATACATACAAGCACAGCACATATAATATGTTAAGATAATAAGTTAAGATAGGAGCATGTTTAAAATAGCACATTAACTAACTTTATCACAGCGTTGAAAGTACTTTAAATCTTAAAACAATTGATTCGCAAGTCGATACTTATGGATCAAAGTTTCAAGTCCAAAGTACTGATGGACTTGTCTTCCATAAAATGTTATAGTAGAACCAGCTACATTTAAACATGCAGGCTATAACAAAGCATATTAATTATAAATAAAAATGAAGCATAAAACAAGCAATAAACAAGCCAAATTAAACGTCTGAACAAAACTGATACACACATGGCTCTCCGCTCCATGAATTTACCTGGTTTTTGAACACATTGTAGCTCGTAAACTCTCTGAAATGCTGTGGGAGGTTATTCCACATTTTAGCAGCAGTGGAGCGGAAAGACCTAGTGCCGTACCTGTTTGTTCTCACTTGGGGGATTTCTACAGTCTTTGTATACCAAAAAGAATAAGAAAGATTTTTAAAAGTTAATAGATAATTTAAAAAGTCTGGAGATAAATTGTTTAAAATCTTAAACACTTCGAATGCTATTGCCCGCAAACGCCTGACCTTTAAGGAAGGTAACTGAGAACTTAAAAGCAATGATTCATAGCTAGAGTCATAATTTTTATAGATAAACGGAAGGGCTTTTTCTTGTATTTTCTCGATCTTTTTGGTATTTTTTTCTCCAAAAAAATGCAAGGTTAGAGGGCAATAATTAGAATTTGACATAATAAAAGAATGATATATACATTTAGTTTTCCTAGTTTACATAAGTGACCACCTATTTGCTTTGAAACATTTAGCTGACGTGAAGCTTTTTAACATACATTTGAAATATGCTTATCAAAATCTAGTTCAAATCTATGTCAGTGTGTGATACTGTATTATCATCTGCATAATTATACAGGTTACAGTGCTTAATGAAATGAAAGATGTCATTGATGAAGATGTTGAAAAGGACCGGTCCAAAAATGGATCCCTGCTGCACACCCTTGAGGATTGATTGAAAATTACTTTTGAAATTTCCAAGTTTGAAGCATTGTTTTTTATTGGTTAGATAGCTTGCCATTAGTTTTGCGGCATTTTCGGAAAGACCATAAGTTTTAAGTTTTAGTAGAAGCAGGTAATGCGGTAAACAGTCAAATGCTTTCAAAAGGTCCATTAAAATTGCTGCCACATATTTATTTTGATCTAAAACCTGCTTCCAATCTTCAATTACCCTCATAAGTGTGCTCTGGCAACCATACCAAGCCCGAAAAGCTAAAAGGAAGATATCAAAATGATGGTTGAAATATTCAGTTAATTGGGCATTTATGCTTTTTCATAGAGTTTTGACAAAAAAGGTAATATGCTCACTGGACGGAAGTTTTCCTTATCTAAACAGCTGCTTTCTTATGTAATGGGGCAACAACTGCCTTTTTTGCATCATCTGGAAATAGTGATTTTTTAATTGTCAAGTTTATCATATTAGTGATAGGCTTTATAACTGTAGTTTGGGCTAATTCAAGAATTTTGGTTGAAATACCATTACACCCTGTTGCTTTCTTAAGATTTAATTTATTGATTTTCTTACTAATAAACTCTTCCTTAATGGGTTTGAATTCAAACGTTGAATTTCATTACTAGACTATAGCAATCAGGGTGGGTGGGGTATGTCGGTATTTTTAAAGGGGTGTAATTTTGACTATACCGGACTGTCAATTCATTTCTAATCGTTCAATGATGAATATGCAATCGTGCGCAAGTTTGTTGAGTCAGCTGAATTTGTGTCCTTCAAAATCGACCACACCTGTCTTAAAACGGATACTTTGTCAATACCTTAAAGTATATTTACAACCATGATTTTTTCTAGGACACTTTAGAAGCTGGTCAGACTATGATATGCAATAATAATTATCTCGCTGACATTCTCAAGGTTTGTGAAATAAAGGATTTAATCTGAGTGATGCGTTTTCAAAGTCCTAAAGTATACTATTAAAATACTAAAAATTCAGGTCAGATCAGTAGACATTACATTAGCAGATGCTAAGCTTACATTGAATATGATCCAACTGCAGATAATGCCATGTCTTTTATTTCGATACATTTAATTTTAAGCATTTCCTCACCAACATATAATCATGAAAAAAGCTTGCAATGAATTATATTAATGTATTTGATCTCAGTAAACTTGTTTCATATGCTGATGTGCAAGAATATAAATAAAGAGTTTCAGAGATATAAACAAAGAAATGGAGTCATTGTGTTGCTACAAATGATTACTACCGTGATTCCAATGATGCATGGTGTTTGCTAGAAAAATTATATATATAAATGTCGAGCATAAACAATCAGAAAAAAATTCATAGATCTGTATTTGAGGGTCTTGTGAAGCTACATGCAATTACAAAAATTTAAAATAAAAAATGAAAATACAAATAAACTGTAATAAAGTACATTGTTGATTAAATAGATGTATACGACATATTCCATTTAAGAGAGAGCTCCCGTCTGAGAGGATTTTTTGAAGTTAGCATTCCTCTTTCTGTTTGGTGTTGTATTCAAGAGTATGCAAAACCGAGCAAAGCGGTACAAAAATAAGGGCTAGAACAGATATATCTGAGAAAATACAGCATATTTTAAAAAGTGGTTGTGATCGTTCATCATATTTGACAGACATTTTGACGGACTTTTCAGACAATTGCAACAACGAAAAACTGCTAACGGTCAAACTAAGGCTTAAACAGATAAAACCATGATGGTTGATAAAGAACATAGATCAAGCATGCATTATGCAATAAGATCACTTTGACATATTTTTTTCTATTTTACATTCACAGCAGTTTTAAATGTTGTGGTTGTCTTTTTTAAGATTTGACGGACAATTCGACAGACTTTAGTGACGATCACAACATCAAAAACTATATGCCGAAGATCAAATTATTGTAAAAACAGACAGAGAAATTGTGATGTTAAAATGAAGCATCCAGCAAGCTTCAATAATAAAATATACTATGCACAATAAATTTAGCAATTGTTTTGTATGGGTGAGCCCATCCACATCAAATCTCGAGTCTCATTTGCTGTAACGAAGATACAAGCGCCGATAATCTGACAAGATTTTCCATTTCAAAAAATACAGAATTACCAAACGCAGCGGCCGTTCTAAAGTGACGTTTAATTTTAAGACTAGCGGGTAACGTGGGTATTTCTGATCGTTGGGGGAAGCCGAAAACATTTTCAAACGATTTTTTGTTCACTGAAAACCAAAAAAGCATAGCAAATGCTGCAATTTTCTGAACTTTCTAAGAGAAATAAAGGACCAAGTTTTCACAATTTGACATTTTCACTTATGCTTGTACGTTATCGCCTTTAAACGGCGTTTCTAGTCAGGTTTTCTTGAACCACATTAACAAGTAAAACATCTTGATGCCTTACAACACATTCAGACAAATACTGTTAAATGAAACATCTTCACTACTACAGTGCACGAGCCGAAAGATAAACTCTAACGTCACCGTTATCTCGCAAATGCGTCGCACCATTTTTCAGTAACTTAAGATTTTAATCAACCATAAGATGAGTTACATTGTAAACCTATGATATTTTTGTAAACTGATACTCTGTTGAATTGAAATGCCAATAAACATTAGAAGTTAAATCAAATGATGACTACGTTTTGACGTCATTGATGGCAGCTGATTTTTTCAGCACGAAATCTCTATCACATCTGTCACATAACCAATAGATTTTATAGGTGTATGATGCATGAGGAAAATAAAAGACCATAAAACGAAAAATCACATGCTTATCATTTTAGCATTACTTACAACGGATGTGATTTTTGCTTACTGACCCCTTCTGCAATTCTTGCTCTCCCCAAGTAACTAGTTAAAGGATGAAATTTCGTGTTTTCATTTGCCTAAGATTCTGTTCTCGTCATTGCAATTGAAATTGATCGGCACTGCACAATGATGAGTACAAAAAAGATGAGAAACATAAGAAATTGCTAAACTTCTTGTGCATAGTATAAAATTATTTTGGTGTACATTTCCATTCCTGAATAATATCATTTTGTTTTTGTTGTGATTGTAATTTTAGATGGACAAAATGAAAGATCACTACATTATGTCTGTCAAACAAAAATGATCGCAACAGCAATTTACAATTAACGACCCAGGTATCAAATGAACTTTAAACTTACTTTTATTCAACATCTAAAACACTGTTTTGAAACTTCCAGCACGATAAATGCTCTTCAAACCGTGATAACTCATTATGTTGACGTGATCCGTATATGATACGATCGTCCTGTCTATGTTGCGATCATAACAAAATATTGACAAACTTTAATGACCATTTACTCATCCCATGGCCAGCCTTGTCAACTCCCTGCCATTACAGTTTACCTCTTATACAAGCATCTATCTGACAAAGAAAATCAAAGTTGTTTAAAATGGGTATTTTCTCCAAGAAAAGTATTGTTAATGTTGCGATCATAACCAGGGTAGTTTGATGGAAGTGACGATCTCAACATCTGACTCGCAAAATTAACATTGTTTTTTTTTTCTTCTTTTGTTTTATTTTTAGTAATGAATGCCAATTAACTGATCAGTGCTAAATAAATAGTGCCTCACAGATAGAAAATATAATTTTATTGACAAACTATTGCAACTTGTGTGATCGTCACATTTCTTGACGGACATGGGAAAGTGAAGAGACGTCACAAAAGAATATATTTTTCATAAGAGTTACCATGCTTTAGACAAAATAGCTCTAAAACTCTTATACAGTGGTGTTTACTCTTTTTAACCATAAAGTATGATGGCATGTACAACAAAATGTCAGCTCAATTTATTGATCTAAATGCAAGCACTAAAGGACCTCTGATGGTGGTAATGGGAATCACAGTGTATCGCTGCCTATAATTTCAATAGAAATTAGAGTCGATCAAATGCTTCCATCTTCATATATAAGCTCGCTGTTGGTCCCTATTTTATGATATTGCATTTCATTTCCAATTTCAATGAATGTATAGCTTTATTTTGGGGCTAAAATGGTCATTTTTTGCATTATACATATAGGAAATAGAAAAATATTTTTAAAACATCATCCCCCCCCCGAGTTCCAACTAATCCTTTTGCACGTAAATGTGTTCTCATATTTTATATAATATATGTGAAAAACTAGCTGGAACTCGGGGGGGGGATGGTATCCCACAGTCCATAATGTGACGACTGGGCGAGCCCGAATATTAGCATTTAGATTTTTGGTGTGCTCTCTTGAAAATCTTTTTTTCCAGTATAATGAGATAATTAGTACAAGTAAGCTCCCTTTCCATAACCCATTAGTCATAAAATATTACAACGTTATTTGCATGTGTTTCTATAGATTATGGAAACTGTCCTTTTACTAAGTTCAGTTGGTAGATTATTTTGCACTAATACTGTATCTATCCAATACACATAAACTACATGGCCTTTGACTAGGTGTACTTTACGCATGGATAAATGGTTATAGTACGTTGCCGTATAATATTGCACCAGGTAAATACAAACAGCCACCAGTTTTTTTTTGCCACACCAGAATTTGGCAAAATCACATCATCTTTCTAGTGGTGCAAAAGACTCAAAACCACTAAAATACATAAATACAGACATAAGGGAGCAAAACATATATGATTATGACTAAAAAAATATATGCCATCATAATGAAAAAAATGGTCAAAGTTAAAAACCCCGCGGGGTTTTTCGAAAACCCCGCGGGGTTTTTTAAACCCCGCGCGGGGTTTTTCCCCCACATTTTCAAATGGGGGAAAAACCCCGCAGGGTTTTTTCAAAAAAATAAATATTAAAATTTGTTCAAGAAACAAGTTTGTTTGATTGTAATTATTGCAGAAAATGATTGATATGGCTTAATTCAAAACTTTGATTTCCCCCGCGGGGTTTTTCTCCCATTTCAGATTGTGGGGGAAAAACCCCGCAGGGTTTTTTGAAAAATTCAAATTGACTATTTTGAATTATTATTCATCACAATGCATAATAAAAGGTATATCAAAAACTTTCAGCATTATATTGTGCCTCTAGAGGAAAAAGAAAATTCCCCCGCAGGGTTTTTCCCCCGCGGGGGTTTTCCCCCACAAAATAAAATGGGAGAAAAACCCTGCGGGGTTTTTTATCCAAAAATAATATTTTTAGTTTTTAGCTCAAAGAAGCATTTTACACTCTGTGTTCAAAGTTGTGAGAGTTTTATATCAAAACAGAGAGATTTCAATTTCTCCCTTGGTGGGAAATCCTAAAATATACGTTACCAAAATGGCAATGTATCATTGTTAGACTGATGGCTGAGAATGTTTTGCTCCCCGCTAAAGAATTTTGCAGACACATCGTATCTTAAAAGAGCATTTCAAGCTGCGTAGAATAAGAGATGTTTGCATGTGCACGATTTGGTGTTTGCCTCTGACAGTCTGTTACATATGTTACCATATAAAATTCAGAAAATGAAAAGTTAAAAGGCTGTGCTACAGAAAGAAGGCATTAAACTAACTATTTAAATCACGCATATAGTCTGCCTGCTGGATACCTAAGCTGCAGATAAAAGTTTTAAAGCAAAATTACGGCATCCTAATGTGTTATGTGCGTTACTTACATAAAACTACCCTTTAAAAACGGTAACTGTGACCAATAGCATTTAATTTTACAGCTGATTTGTGAATTTTTAAAATGCTTTTAATCTAGTTGTACTAACACACTTATTTGGCTTATAGAAAAAAAAACAAAGTGTGTTTATCTATCTTAAATGCATTGCCTTATATAAGCAATTAAACAACACTACCCCAAGTTTTAAGGAGCCCAATTTGGTAGGTATTATTTACGTAAAAATTATATAAAATCTTCCATATTTTGATAGTCTTGCTCATATAATAAAGAATCATAGATTTTGCATGTTAAACAACAAGATAGGAGTACTTGTTACAGGTTGTGTTACAGGTTGTAACTTATGTTACCTAACATAATAAATTAGCAAGGCCATTGACTTGGTGTAAGAGATGATATTTCAAAGAGAAATGAATATTTTTCGCATGGTTTCTTATAAATCTCTGGGCTTTGGTGCTTTAATCTTAGGAAGCAATTCATTGCTCTATTATCAAGACCTTTTTTACAGATGTTATATCTAAACTTTTACAATATTTCCATATATGTATAATACTACGATATAGATAGAGGAGCGTGGAAAATAATAGTTTCTATTTTAACATGACAATTTAGTATTTGTTAAATTGGTTAAATGTTTTAAAATATCTTAACTAATCCTTATCCAAGTCGTATACAATATCTATCATTATATCTGCTTGTGTGGCAAAATAATTGCTCGTCTCATCTCATCACAACCAGTAGAGTAATCAGACAGAATTTTAACTGTAGTCTAAGTAAGGGCCCTTTGGAATTCTGTAGACATACTTGTATTCTATATTAAATATAATGTACACAGTGGTCAAGAATAAATCAAAGGATGAGAAGATCCAATTAAAATCAAGTTTAGCTCATTTATTGCCCATAATTAGACATTTAAAAAACATCAAACAAAACCATCATTGCAGACGACCTTAATAAAATAATAATAATAATAATAATAAAAATAATGATAATAATAATATTCTTTATTTCCTCCACATGTGAAGAGCATACAAATAAAGCACAATTACAAAAGCAAGATAGAAACATTGAACATATATACATCATATACATTATTGGTTTGGTTTTAATATTTTAAAACCTGTTTGTTTATATATCGATATTCAGATTTGAATCGTTTCATTCAAAATCAGGTCACCAACATCCATGCTGTATATGACAATAGACCACGTCAACACTGATGAAGTATTATTGTAATGGCATTCACCTATTTTTTTCTTATTATTAATCTATATAATAAAAATAAACTTGACCAAACAAAGAAATCATGATCACCATGCGTGACATTTGGACTTCGAATCTTGAAAGGTAATTTAATAGCCATTTCTTTTATCGGGACCGACAAATCACTTCGAAAAATTGAATTTTTCGGATAATCGAAATTCGAATAATAGGTAGTTTTATTGCAATAGATAATAGAGAAAAAAGTCAGGACTGTCCGTAGTCTTCGAATAACCCAGTAGTTTCGGATAATCGAAAATTTGGCTGGAAGGTTAAAAAAATAAATGTTCTTTACCACTCCCCACTTGTGAGAAAGTCGACCTTTCAACAAATTAGGTTGAATTCAGCCCAGCATGTTTGGATTAGCATAAAAGAAGAATGGGCAGACACTTTTGTCCCCATTATAGGGCGCCTCTGAGTGGGGTACCCAAAAATAAGCTCTTGTATACACAATTTGTTTAAGTTGTGCACAAATTTGGTTGAGTTCTACCCAGCAATTCAGAAAGAGACTGCAATTTAGCCAGAAAATGCACACTCCCTGAGGCCCATGCAAAGGGGATCCAAAAAGCAAAAAACAGTAATGCTCCTGCTCACCCACTTGTGCAAGTAAGTCACCAAACAAATTCGGTTGGATTCAGTATGACCGTTTGCGCAGTCGGTAACGTGTCTGGCAACAGATGTGTCTGAATCCAGGGGTCGCGAGATTGAATCCCAACCCGGTCCCGTACTTTCGTGGAGATTGATCATGAAATAATTTCTACGGTCATTCTCCTCCCTTCCCCTGAATCATTCAAGAAGGGTTGTTGTCAGTTACAAGTGAAAGTATGTGCAGGAAGTACTGGTTAACTGATTGTTAAAGCTTGCCCAGGAAAAAGTGTGGTTAGGTGAACTAACTGTCCAGCCATGACCATAGCTGTTGACTTGGGACGTAAAGCAACAAAACAAACAAACCGTTTGCAAGGTGAAAGTATTGCAGGCAAATGGGCAGACCGAAGGACACTTTTGACCTACATCCCACATCATTGGGGTATTGAAATTTTGCTGTTGCATACACCAGTTGCATACACCAGTTGCTCAACAAATTTGGTTGGATAATCTGTCCAGTTGTTTAGAAGATAGCATAACAAACAAAAACCTGATATACAGACGAAGGCAATCGCAATATCTCCAACACCTTTTAAAAAGAGAATGGATAAAAAAATCAAATAAAAATAAGCCCCAATGATCAGCCTGATTATCCTGTAAATTCAGTAATTAACCTGCTTACATGTACCATACTAAATAAGTGTTGTACTGCCATAAATGCTGCTGTAAATAATAATGATAATGGTAAAATTGTATAACCATAATGAACACAATTCAGTATTAAGCGTCTTTCATCAGCATTTAAAGAAAGAAACAACTAAAAATGGCTTTGTTTCTGAGAAACTAAATTATATGATGAAAAGTCTCATGCAAGTATAATTTATAAGCATAGAAATATGTTCTATTTACTCACATTGTCTGTTGTAGGATTTATTTTGTGCAGTTTATGCAGTATATATCCAAAATCAACACAGGATTTATCAAATAGTTAGAGCCCTGCAAACCATGAGGTTTATTTGAATCTTTTTCTGGTTTCCTGCAAGATTAAAGAATTTCAGCTTGAGTCATTGAAATGAGAGAACCAGGTTAACACAGTTATATCATATTTCAAGGTCAGACTTAGTTCAGAATATAATGGTCCTATGCAAATCTAGGTTGGGATTATTTGGTATTAAATGGAACCAAATTATTTACTAGCAGTACCAAAAGCTTCCATTTAATCCCAAATTATATGGATGTGTTGAATTGATGAAGTCCCAGAAAATCTTAATAATCCCATTTAAAGTACCTACTGGGACTTTCTGGGATTAAATGGAATATTTATCCCAGAAAGTAACATAAAATCCCACTTATATTTTAAGCAGAATTGTTTGAGACTTTCTGGGATTTTCCAGTTCCAGATAGTGACAGAATATACCAATTGTTCCAACTTTTGGGATTTAATGGAATTCCATTAAATACCATGTAAAGTGAAGTACCACAAAATCCCAGGAAGTTCTATTCAAGCAGAATTGGAACTGGACTGAGACTTTCTAGAACATTCTAGAACATACCAATTATTTGGGATTATAACATTCTTCTCGACCCTGATCTGGGTCCTTACTGTTTGCAAAGGTTATCAACAGATGACAAAAGTCTTTGTTAACAGAACAGAATATATCTTTATTGACATAAAACTCAGACCATTCATAGATAGCGTAAATGCATAAGATACAAAAACAAAGCATATACATGATATACATAAAATACATGAGTACAAAGAGCATGAAAAAGGTGAAAATTAAAATGCGAGCAAAATCAACCCTGAAAGAGCCTTCTATAACTTACAGTAGGCAACATAATCGACTGTTGTTGCTTCATTAAGAAACAAAATAAAGCTTCACATTATTGATTATAGACAATTCGCATGATTTGACATATCATGTGAACTGTCTATAATCAGGTTATTCCCATGAAATATTAAACCAAGACATAGTAAGAAGTATATTATCGTAATGATTGACTCTTTTAGGGTTAGGCTGCACATGAAAATTTATTCATTATAATTTCTACAAATCTTGATAACTTTACAAGCTTCCTGGTATTTGCTGAAGAAAATAGTTCTTTGAATTTTATAATGTTAGGACTTTTGTAAAAATATGATCTTAAATATTTCTTTCTGTCAGATATAAAGTGATCACAAACAAAAAGATAGTGAAATTCGTCACCGATATCATATTTGCTACATAATATGCATTTTCTGTCTTCTAAAGGTGTGTTTTCCCAGCGACCAGTTTCAACCGGAAGCCAATGATTACTTAACCTAAACTTTAACAATGAAGAACAGTGTTTCCTATTTAATTTGATTAGGTAATTTTCAAAATTTAAATCTTGCTTGAAAAGAGTATAATTCTTTCCTTTAGAGGATGAAGTTACTTTGTTATGCCACTCCTGAACATAAAGGTCTGATAGAGTTTTAGAGATTTGATTTTTGATTGATTTTGGGTTTTCAATGACTTCCTTGTTTAAAAGATCGGGACACCCTACAGATATTAGAATATGTTTAATAAAATGGATCCATTTATGTTGATGGATGCCACCATCATATTCTCCTAGTAGAAGTAAGTATAACCATTTTGATAGTTTTGTTTGTTTACCATTCACAATATTCATCCAAAAGCTAATAAAACGGGTTTTTATTCTAATGTCTACTGCCTTGCAACCTAGTTAACAAGGATAGTTAAAATGATATAATTCAAAATAACAAAAGTTATCAAGCAGGATACAAAATGACAATCTAGCATAAAGCACATTTCTTTATTCGCTTAATATTTTCGAGTTATGAATTATAACAATACAATAGAACCAGAAAGATCTTTATCTATAAACTTTTTTGTCGTCTGCTGACTTTTTTTTTTAAATTACTTTTTTCAATAAATTCTTTCAGGAACGCACTATTAGAGTGTCAATCCTTTTGGATCAAGATCAGGATCGACATTCTTCTCGTTCCAGATCTGGGTCCTTACTGTTTGCAAAGGTTATCAGCAGATGACAAAAGTCTTTGCTAACAAGGATAGTTAAAGTGATATAAGTTATCAAGCAGGATACAAAATGACAATCTTGCATGAAGCACATTTCTTTATTCGCTTAATATTCGAGTAATGAATTATAACTTAAGTTGTTATGTGAATTGCATGATGTTCACTATTAATGCACTCTATGTCTAAACTTAGTAAACATAATGTGCACTAGGGTGTAAGGTTTTTGTTTTTACACACCTGAAGGTGCCGTCTATGTCTGCTCCCAAAATGATACTCCCACAATATATACTCCCAAGCAAAAATCCTTTTAAAATGCTAAACTATTCATTTTAAGTACATGTTTGTAGTTTGTATATATATCTTTAGTGAATATTTTGTTCATTTCTCTTCTATCGATTTATTATTTTACCTATCACAATTCTTGCACCTTACAGTGTGGATCCTGATCAGCTGGCCTCTCAGAAGCTAGCTGATCTGGATCTACACTCATAGGAAATAGTCATAATCAGGCAGTATCCTAAATTTCTTCTGTGTTTTTGTCGAATTTTATGTGCATATAATTCGGAGAAAATTAACAAAAATAAAAATTAAAGAAATATGATGACCTGTAAATAATGTAAAATGGCCCATACCATGTTGTACCTGGGTATAACTTGTTTTGAAAACAGTATAGATCTGAATCAGCTGGCCTGAAACCAGCTGATCAGGATACATATTGTTTTCTACTTTGGTTATAAATGCATACTACTAAGTGGAACCCTGCAAGTTGGTTAGATATACACTGCTGAAGTTTCTCTTTGCCTACAATTGTTGTCTGCTGATAACCTTTGCAAACAGTTTTAGAACCAGATCAGCACCGA
Source organism: Loripinus fragilis (assembly GCA_964019695.1). Taxonomy (NCBI): domain Eukaryota; kingdom Metazoa; phylum Mollusca; class Bivalvia; order Lucinida; family Lucinidae; genus Loripinus; species Loripinus fragilis. The sequence goes on along the minus strand of OZ026525.1, from coordinate 26,737,547 downwards.
CAAAATGTCAGACCTGATCTGAATTCAAACTGTTTGACTCTCTGATAGTGATAATGAAGGAACTATATAATAAATTAATTTAGAAAAGACAGCAGATGACAAAATACCTTAATAATTTCCAACAAGCAGAGTAAAATAGAAATGGATGCTTGTCGAGACAAATAGGGTTACTATGTTATAATAAATGCACTTGCATAAATATAAAATTAACCTTTGTCCTGCTGAACCTAGATATATCCCGTTTTTGGAAACAACTGATCATCAAACTTTTGTCATCTGCTGATAACATTCATGAACAGTTTGGAGTCAGATCAGGACCAACAGTATGTTTGGTCCTGATCTGGATCCATACAATTTGGCACCTTGATTTTTTTCCTGAAATTTCTTGAAAATATTTATTTTGAAAGGAGTCAGCAGACGACAACAAAATCACTAAGTATGTCGCATGTAAAGATTTAAATAAAAATTCAATGCAGTCTGATCAGGGACTATTTTTTTTGTTCTTTGAACAAAATAATTTATTCACTAAAAGGTAATTCCAGAAGACTATCTTAAAGGACCTTAATGATTTCACTCTTTCCTTATTAGCTGCTTCTCATCTGTATCTACACTGTTTGCTAAAGCTGGTATGTGATTGACAGTGTAAAACTGAAATTTAGGTGTTTACTGGGATTAAGACACCAGGTAATAGCCTCACCATGTGGTCAGAAGCCTGCTATTTGTTGCCAGGGTAACAAGAACACTTCAATTTAGATGAACAAATCCAAATGTTTTGAGGTCTGCTGACCATTAAAACCAAAAAGATCTTTTTTAACTAGTTGAATACTTTTTATGTCTTTTGCAAAAATCCTTTCAGGAACTTAATTAGAATGTCAAACATTTTGGATGCAGACCAGGAATGACTTTCAATTGGTTCTGATCTTGGTCCTAACTGTTTGCAAGGTTATCAGCAGACGACATTGTCTGTCTGATAAAATGTTATACACAGTAACAAGGGTCTTTCTACACATTTCTGTACAGTGACATAGGTCACAGTTCTACAATATAAAAAATTCAAATACAATACAATAGAACCAGAAAGATCTTTTTTCTATAAACTTTTTGTCGTCTGCTGACTTTTTTTTTAAAATAACTTTTTTCAATAAATTCTTTCAAAAACACACTATTAGAGTGTCAGTCGGTTTGGATCAAGATAAGGATCAACATTCTTCTCAGCCCTGATCTGGGTCCTTACTGTTTGCAAAGGTTATCAGCAGATGACAAAAGTCTTTGTTAACAGAACATATTTTATTGTCATAAAACTCAGACCACTCATAGATAGCGTAAAGGCATAAGATACAAAAACAAAGCATATACATGATATACATAAAATACATGAGTACAAAGAGCATGAAAAAGGTGAAAGTTAAAATGCGAGCAAGATCAACCATGAAAGAGCCTTCTATAACTAACAGTAGGCAACATAATCGACTGTTGTTGCTTCATTAAGAAACAAAATAAGGCTTCACATTATTAATTATAGACAATTCGCATGATTTGACATATCATGTGAGTTGTCTATAATCAGGTTATTCCCATGAAATATTAAGCCAAGACATAGTAAGAAGTATATTATCGTAATGATTGACTCTTTTAGGGTTAGGCTGCACATGAACATTTATTCATTATAATTTCTACAAATCTTGATAACTTTACAAGCTTCCTGGTATTTGCTGAAGAAAATAGTTCTTTGAATTTTATAATGTTAGGACTTTTGTAAAAATATGATCTTAAATATTTCTTTCTGTCAGATATAAAGTGATCACAAACAAAAAGATAGTGAAATTCGTCACCGATATCATATTTGCTACATAATATGCATTTTCTGTCTTCTAAAGGTGTGTTTTCCCAGCCACCAGTTTCAACCGGAAGCCAATGATTACTTTACCTAAACTTTAACAATGAAGAACAGTGTTTCCTATTTAATTTGATTAGGTAATTTTCAAAATTTAAATCTTGCTTGAAAAGAGTATAATTCTTTCCTTTAGAGGATGAAGTTACTTTGTTATGCCACTCCTGAACATAAAGGTCTGATAGAGTTTTAGAGATTTGTTTTTTTGATTGATTTTGGGTTTTCAATGACTTCCTTGTTTAAAAGATCGGGACGCCCTACAGATATTAGAATATGTTTAATAAAATGGATCCATTTATGTTGATGGATGCCACCATCATATTCTCCTAGTAGAAGAAGGTATAACCATTTTGATAGTTTTGTTTGTTTACCATTCACAATATTCATCCAAAAGCTAATAATACGGGTTTTTATTCTAATGTCTACTGCCTTGCAACCTAGTTAACAAGGATAGTTAAAATGATATAATTCAAAATAACATAAGTTATCAAGCAGGATACAAAATGACAATCTAGCATAAAGCACATTTCTTTATTCGCTTAATATTTTCGAGTTATGAATTATAACAATACAATAGAACCAGAATGATCTTTATCTATAAACTTTTTTGTCGTCTGCTGACTTTTTTTTTTAAATTACTTTTTTCAATAAATTCTTTCAGGAACACACTATTAGAGTGTCAATCCTTTTGGATCAAGATCAGGATCGACATTCTTCTCGTTCCAGATCTAGGTCCTTACTGTTTGCAAAGGTTATCAGCAGATGACAAAAGTCTTTGCTAACAAGGATAGTTAAAGTGATATAAGTTATCAAGCAGGATACAAAATGACAATCTTGCATGAAGCACATTTCTTTATTCGCTTAATATTCGAGTAATGAATTATAACTTAAGTTGTTATGTGAATTGCATGATGTTCACTATTAATGCACTCTATGTCTAAACTTAGTAAACATAATGTGCACTAGGGTTTAAGGTTTTTGTTTTTACACACCTGAAGGTGCCGTCTATGTCTGCTCCCAAAATGATACTCCCACAATATATACTCCCAAGCAAAAATCCTTTTAAAATGCTAAACTATTCATTTTACGTACATGTTTGTAGTTTGTATATATATTTTTAGTGAATATTTTGTTCATTTCTCTTCTATCGATTTATTATTTTACCTATCACAATTCTTGCACTTTACAGTGTGGATCCTGATCAGCTGGCCTCTCAGAAGCTAGCTGATCTGGATCTACACTCATAGGAAATAGTCATAATCAGGCAGTATCCTAAATTTCATCTGTGTTTTTGTCGAATTTTATGTGCATAAAATTCGGAGAAAATTAACAAAAATAAAAATTAAAGAAATATGATGACCTGTAAATAATGTAAAATGGTCCATACCATGCTGTACCTGGGTATAACTTGTTTTGAAAACAGTATAGATCTGAATCAGCTGGCCTGAAACCAGCTGATCAGGATACATATTGTTTTCTACTTTGGTTATAAATGCATACTACTAAGTGGAACCCTGCAAGTTGGTTAGATATACACTGCTGAAGTTTCTCTTTGCCTACAATTGTTGTCTGCTGATAACCTTTGCAAACAGTTTTAGAACCAGATCAGCACCGACAAAATGTCAGACCTGATCTGAATCCAAACTGTTTGACTCTCTGATAGTGATAATGAAGGAACTATATAGTAAATTAATTTAGAAAAGACAGCAGATGACAAAATACCTAAATAATTTCCAACAAGCAGAGTAAAATAGAAATGGATGCTTGTCGAGACAAATAGGGTTACTATGTTATAATAAATGCACTTGCATAAATATAAAATTAACCTTTGTCCTGCTGAACCTAGATATATCCCGTTTTTGGAAACAACTGATCATCAAACTTTTGTCATCTGCTGATAACATTCATGAACAGTTTGGAGTCAGATCAGGACCAACAGTATGTTTGGTCCTGATATGGATCCATACAATTTGACACCTTGATTTTTTTTCTGAAATTTCTTGAAAATATTTATTTTGAAAGGAGTCAGCAGACGACAACAGAATCACTAAGTATGTCGCATGTTAAGATTTATATAAAAAATTCAATGCAGTCTGATCAGGGACTATTTTTTTTGTTCTTTGAACAAAATAATTTATTCACTAAAAGGTAATTCCAGAAGACTATCATATTTAACTCTTTCCTTATTAGCTGCTTCTCATCTGTATCTACACTGTTTGCTAAAGCTGGTATGTGATTGACAGTGTAAAACTGAAATTCGGTGTTTATTGGGATAAGTCACCAGGTAATAGCCTCACCATGTGGTCAGAAGCCTGCTATTTGTTGCCAGGGTAACAAGAACACTTCAATTTAGATGAACAAATCCAGTCATGCCCACATTCATGTTTTGAGGTCTGCTGACCATTAAAACCAAAAAGATCTTTTTTAACTAGTTGAATACTTTTTATGTCTTTTGCAAAAATTCTTTCAGGAACTCAATTAGAATGTCAAACATTTTGGATGCAGACCAGATATGACTTTCAATTGGTTCTGATCTTGGTCCTAACTGTTTGCAAGGTTATCAGCAGACGACATTGTCTGTCTGATAAAATGTTATACACAGTAACAAGGGTCTTTCTACACATTTCTGTAGTGACATAGGTCACTGTTCTACAATATAAAATGCAAGTTGTACCTTAAATTCAAATACAATAAGTGTATTCACAGTTTCAGCTATGCTATTGATTTTCTGTGTATACTGCTGGAGGTCATAGTTCACTGGTTGCAGCAACCTGTTTCTCTCCTATATATCTCTATAGAAAAACATAGATTATCATCAAGAAAAAGGCTGTTATGTCAACAATTCAGGTGCTATCAAGCTAATTACCCCAAATACTTATGTATGAATGATTGGCTGTACCAGCAGTGTGTTAATCTGCAGATTATCCGTTATTTCAAGGTTCTAGTAAAAGTAAACATACATGTTTCATTTTGGTATGAAAAGAAGGACTGAAAGGTAAGAGAAATCTGTTTGTCTATATCTTTCTCTGTGCGTGCGTGCGTGCGTGTGTGTGTGTGTGTGTGTGTGTGTGTTGTTGTGCCGACATGAATTGAACTGGCTATCGCACCGATAACAACAGAATATGGGCCTCAATGCAAGAAAACCTGTCTTTACCCTTACAGCACCAAGAAAAAAATGCATCTGAAAATGTCGTCTGCTGAAGTCGTTTGCTGCAAAAAATTGCAAAGCATTACTGACGAATAAAGTATAGAAGCAAACAGCGGGGACCCAGAACAGACTGCTCCTATAGGAGCAGTCTGATCTAAGTCCATACTCCTCTGAAACATTTCAGCAGACGAGAAAAGCAGACGACTTTTATTGGGATTGGCGCTTTAAGGGTTAAGGGTTTTTGACCCAGTATGGAGCTCAAACCAAGCTGCTCAGTTACAGAAATTAGCCAGAAATGGAGTTAGTTTAACTAATATACTTTTCAGAAAGCAAGCAACTAAGACGCAGATCACTCTGTGCTGATTGGGCCCTGTTCAGGCAGGTTTGTGTCGTTGTTGTTCACATGCAAAAAAGTCAGGTTCGTGAGGGTGGGGAAAAGTAATCATCTTTACCCCACAAATAAACAGTTTTACTATATTAACCCATTGAAAGTAAATTGAATTTCCCACTCCTATCATTTGGACCAGTCCATTTTCAGTTAAAGGGTTAATGGATGGTATTTTCTATTTTTATTCGAACTTTAAAAGAATATTCTGTAAGCAGACAGTCGAGACAATGATCAGATGTCAATTTTGTGTGGGGCATCTGATCTGGGTCTGTGTTGCTTGCTGATTTCCGACAAATAATGCTTGCCCTTCATAGTTTAAAGCAGAATTCTACGTGACCAAAATATTGCATAGGTGTGTTATCGTGATGTTATTCAGAGGCATAATGCACATAAAATGAGCCAGTGCATAAGATTTCCAACAATGTAGTATGTGCAACCAGCAAAGCCTCCGATCAGCCTGCGCATATGCGCAGTCTGATCAGAGCCTTTGCTAGTCGCTTGAGTATTTTATGATTGTTAAGCTACTGACTGAACACCGTTTAGAGTTTCTAAGCTTTAAAGAAGGCTGCCGAGGCTCGTCTGAGTCTACACATATCAAAATGCCACATTGTACGAAATCTCATGCCAAGGCTAAAATTACTGTTCAGAAGTATTTTGTTGAAGGGAATGTCGAATTCCATACACGATGCCTCTGCAAGTGTATTTAAAGATATCATTGCTTCTCCCAAAATGGAAAAAAGAATCTGTCCTCCATGACGCTTGGAATCTTCATCTCGAAAAACCGAGAAAGTCTTTCAGTGACAAGACTGTCCAAAACTTAATTTTTTCAAAAGTCATATCATCTATGTCTTTCCCAGACATTTTGAACAACTAATAATGATATTTACGGTAGAATGTACCTTAGAAAGGAAACACTGACATATGGACAAGATAATACAGATTTTTATGCATTGTGAAACTATGCTAATCACCAGAGATAAGGATTAATTTATAACGGTTGTTATCGTTTCATTGATAAAGCTGCAGAAGCAGTGGTTTGTTTACATTCTTGGCAACAGTTGACCTCTTTATGAGTCATCTACCTGAGTGTGTACTGTGGAACCATGAATAGGCTTATACAATAGAACCAGAAAGATCTTTTTTCTATAAACTTTTTGTCGTCTGCTGACTTTTTTTTTAAAATAACTTTTTTCAATAAATTCTTTCAGGAATACACTATTAGAGTGTCAGTCGGTTTGGATCAAGATAAGGATCAACATTCTTCTCGGCCCTGATCTGGGTCCTTACTGTTTGCAAAGGTTATTAGCAGATGACAAAAGTCTTTGTTAACAGAACAGAACATATCTTTATTGACATAAAACTCAGACCACTCATAGATAGCGTAAATGCATAAGATACAAAAACAAAGCATATACATGATATACATAAAATACAGTGTACAAAGAGCATGAAAAAGGTGAAAATTAAAATGCGAGCAAAATCAACCCTGAATGAGCCTTCTATAACTAACAGTAGGCAACATAATCGACTGTTGTTGCTTCATTAAGAAACAAAATAAGGCTTCACATTATTAATTATAGACAATTCGCATGATTTGACATATCATGTGAGTTGTCTATAATCAGGCAATTCCCATGAAATATTAAGCCAAGACATAGTAAGAAGTATATTATCGTAATGATTGACTCTTTTAGGGTTAGGCTGCACATGAAAGTTTATTCATTATAATTTCTACAAAACTTGATAACTTTACAAGCTTCCTGGTATTTGCTGAAGAAAATAGTTCTTCGAATTTTATAATGTTAGGACTTTTGTATAAATATAAACTTAAATATTCCTTTCTGTCAGATATAAAGTGATCACAAACAAAAAGATAGTGAAATTCGTACCCGATATCATGTTTGCTACATAATGTGCATTTTCTGTCTTCTAAAGGTGTGTTTTCCCAGCGACCAGTTTCAACCGGAAGCCGATGATTACTTAACCTAAACTTTAACAATGAAGAACAGTGTTTCCTATTTAATTTGATTAGGTAATTTTCAAAATTTAAATCTTGCTTGAAAAGAGTATAATTCTTTCCTTTAGAGGATGAAGTTACTTTGTTATGCCACTCCTGAACATAAAGGTCTGATAGAGTTTTAGAGATTTGTTTTTTTGATTGATTTTGGGTTTTCAATGACTTCCTTGTTTAAAAGATCGGGACGCCCTACAGATATTAGAATATGTTTAATAAAATGGATCCATTTATGTTGATGGATGCCACCATCATATTCTCCTAGTAGAAGAAGGTATAACCATTTTGATAGTTTTGTTTGTTTACCATTCACAATATTCATCCAAAAGCTAATAATACGGGTTTTTATTCTAATGTCTACTGCCTTGCAACCTTTTTAACAAGGATAGTTAAAATGATGTAATTCAAAATAACATAAGTTATCAAGTAGGATACAAAATGACAATCTAGCATAAAGCACATTTCTTTATTCGCTTAATATTTTCGCGGTATGTATTATAACAATACAATAGAATTAGAAAGATCTTTTTCTTTTAACTTTTTTGTCGTCTGCTGACTTTTTTTTTGTAAAAATTACTTTTTTCAATAAATTCTTTCAGGAACACACTATTAGAGTGTCAATCCTTTTGGATCAAGATCAGGATCGACATTCTTCTCGTTCCAGATCTGGGTCCTTACTGTTTGCAAAGGTTATCAGCAGATGACAAAAGTCTTTGCTAACAAGGATAGTTAAAGTGATATAAGTTATCAAGCAGGATACAAAATGACAATCTTGCATGAAGCACATTTCTTTATTCGCTTAATATTCGAGTAATGAATCATAACTAAAGTTATTATGTGAATTGCATGATGTTCACTATTAATGCACTCTATGTCTAAACTTAGTAAACATAATGTGCACTAGGGTGTAAGGTTTTTGTTTTTACACACCTGAAGGTGCCATCTATGTCTGCTCCAAAAATGATACTCCCAAAATATCTACTTCCAAGCAAAAATCCTTTTAAAATGCTAAACTATTCATTTTAAGTACATGTTTGTAGTTTGTATATATTTTTAGTGAATATGATGTTCATTTCTCTTCTATCGATTTATTATTTTACCTATGACAATTCTTGTACCTTACAGTGTGGATCCTGATCAGCTGGCCTCTCAGAAGCTAGCTGATCTGGATCTACACTCATATGGAATAGTCATAATTAGGTAGTATCCAAAATTTCTTCTGATGTGTTTTTGTCGAATTTTATGCGCATAAAATTACAGAAATATGATGACCTGTAAATAATGTAAAATGGCCCATACCATGCTGTACCTAGGTTTAACTTGTTTTGAAAACAGTATAGATCTGAATCAGCTGGCCTGAAACCAGCTGATCAGGATACATATTGTTTTCTACTCTGCTTGTAAATGCATACTGCTAAGTGGAACCCTGCAAGTTGGTTAGATATACACTGCTGAAGTTTCTCTTTGCCACCAATTGTTGTCTGCTGATAACCTTTGCAAACAGTTTTAGAACCAGATCAGGACCGACAAAATGCCAGACCTGATCTGAATCCAAACTGTTTGACTCTCTGATAGTGATAATGAAGGGACTATATAGTAAATTAATTTAGAAAAGACAGCAGATGACAAAATACCTAAATAATTTCCAACAAACAGAGTAAAATAGAAATGGATGCTTGTCGAGATAAATAGGGTTACTATGTTATAATAAATGCACTTGCATAAATATCAAATTAACCTTTGTCCTGCTGAACCTAGATATCCGGTTTTGGAAACAACTGATCAGGATCCACAGTTTTGCATTCAGTTTACGGTCTTGCCAAAATTTAGCTATATTTGCTCAGCAGTACAGGGTTAAACAATTTAAATTTGATAGTTTGTGAAGAATTGTTGTTTTTTGTGTGTGTACATATTCTTTATTTTGAGGGCCTCATGGAAGATAAGTTGTACCACTAAATGTTGTCACCCTCTTTAAATAAAGACTTTACTTACTTACTTACTTACCAATATACTCCTGAAAGACCTATTCCATCATTACAATTGATTTCTCCAATTTTTTTTTTTTTGATTTGATTTGATTCTTTACGCCCCAGTCAATAATTTTTCAGTTATGGCGGGATGGGTCTACCTGGATTGCACAAGTACTAATGCAAGGATTAAAGTGTCCAAATTAAATGATAGTGCTTCAATCATAACCCTTGATTGAAGTAACTCTAATGAATTTTTCAGGAATACCAGACTGTCAAACCATTTTGGATCCATATCAGACCCAGCAAAGTCATTTTGATGTTCCTGATCTGGTTACAACCAGTTTACAAACTGTTACTAGCAGATAGAGGGTTAACATGATGACCATTGTCATAATTTTCTCTAATGAATTTTCAGGAATACCATCAGAGTGGCACACAGTTTGGATTCTGATCAGGCCTACCGTTTTGACAGTCTTTATCCAGATCCAAACTGTTTTCAAATTGTCCCTAGCAGGTAAAAAGGTTAATACGATGCATACTGGGGATCGGAGATTGCTGAAACGGGCATGGATATCCGCCCGGTCTTGCAAGTTGCCATAGTAGACATCATGGGAATAGACATTTTGGCACAGTAGACATTTCAGGAACAAACATTTTGGGGGACATAATAGCACTAACCCAGTTAATATATACTTCCACAAAGAATGGCTTGTAAATTTTCAATAATTCCTCCCCAGTCACAAATTGAATTTCCAATTGAATGCATCCATCTCCAGTTGGGATTATAATTACACTCAAATATTAAAAGTATGTAATGTTAGGAAACAGTGCAGAACCTGATCAGAGGTCACATTATGTCATATCTGATCTGGTTATGTACTGTTTGCCAATGTCCCATAAAATGATGGATAAACCCTTGTCCTGCTGAAACCGGATATGTCATCTTTAGAAAAGAGAGTAAATCCAGAATCAGCTGGCTAAACCTAGTGAACACATCTGTGGACATGAGATCTAGATCTGACTGCTTTCCAGACAGCATAAGATTCCACTGGAAAACAGAAGTGAATGTGCCATATTCATATTTATGCAGCAGAACAAGGGTTAAGGCACTGATCAGCAGAGGACAACAAAAGCTTGTAAAACAATCCGCATGCAAACATTCATGACCTGACCTCATGGTGTGCTGTCAATTGAAAATGCACATGCTAAGTTTAGTGTTCAGAAGGGCCTCTTGTCTTGACACACAAATGACAGACACACCATTCACATCTTGCAGACATATTTGAAGGCAATATTAAATGTATAGCTCAGTTTGAGCACTTAATAGCCAGGTGACTTAATATGTCCAATTCCAAATCCACTATTTGGCCTCCAGATGAAAGTGCTTATAAGAAAATATTTTTCAAATTGTTATTTCAAAACCAAATCCAGGAGTGCAGTGGCTCAGTGGTAGAGTGCTTGACTCGAGACAGATGGCCCCCGAGTTAGAGCATCACCGGCATCACTGCGTTGTGTCCTTGAGCAGGACACATTAATCCTAGCTTAGTCCTGGTTCAACCCAGGAAGACCCATCCCTTTATAGCTGAAAGATTGTTCATGGGATGTTAAGAATCACATAAAATAAAACAACCAGAACAGATATTCTGGATGTTTAGATAAAAACTCTCATTTGGTGATATAGAGGCTTTGAAGGGCTATTGAGCGGTTAACCTATACCTGTGTACTATATGACTAAATTCCCAGTATGGCACCTGTCCTTGATTTGGCTGCAGGCAGTCTCTTATCCATTATAGAAAATTGCTAATACACTTTAGGTATCCAGTTGAATGTGCTTAAAAATCATATCAAAAAACAATTTTCTTGATGCTCAAAAGAGCCGTCTCAATGAGACGGTTCTTTTGAGCACCCAAAACAAAGTTCAAATGATTGAAAAATTGCATATGTTCTCACAATTTTGTCAATAAAAGTTCACTTATCTGGACTTATGTTAGACCAAACTCCATGTACATATAAACTCATCTATTTCAATATTTAAAAGTTATACAGCTTAAAATTATGCATTTTATTAAAACAGATGACATTTGATTATTTCTTCAGTCTTTTCTATTTAACCCTTAAAGCACCAATCACGACTGCAGCAGATGACAAATATGGCGACAACTTTCCTAATTTTTGAAAAAAATAAGGTATGATATTTCATGAGAATCGTCTGCCAGCAGACTATTCTCATGAAACGTCGTGCCTTATTTGTTTTTTTATTCTTTGAAAAAGCAGCAAAATTTGCAATTGTCGTCTGCTGAAATTTGTATGTGGCACTTTATGAGTTAACTTTTTGCCTATTATTGTTGTCTGCTGATTACCTCTGCAAAATCTAGAGGCGGCCACTGGCCCCCTTTAAGTGGCCCCCTTTTGTATCAAATGGCCCCTTGCTAAAGGTAGAGTTGGCCATCATCAACATCATGCAAATGGGCAAATATTAGACAGTGTTTTTCCATCTGAAATCACATGAAAATGACCACTGAAAATTTAATGGATTTAACACTGAAGTCGGTCCTAATCTGGATCCAAAGTGTTTGATTATGGATGATTTGTTTCTTCAACCAGTCAATAAATTTTCAGTCATGTCGGGATGGGTCTTCTGTGTTGAACCAGTACCAATCAGTCTCAGGTTAAAGTGTCTTGTACCACTCCTGATTTCCTGCTGACATTGAAGCTGCCCATCACTGGCCATCATTCGACAAGCCAATCAGTTTGTCAGAACTTGTTCCTTATTTATCACATCCAGAAATGATGGGTTAGGGATTCAATATTGGAATAGAGTCCTAATGGCCAAGAAAGATGTTATATGTTCAACTCTTGCTGAGACCATACTGAGTAGTTAAAATTTGGCTCAGTGAGTAACAAATATGTACTCTTATCAAACATTAAAATGAAAGAGGTATAATTCCCTTGAATCACATCAGATATTGCTGTAAGTTGGTGACTGTGGTCTATGGACTCCTTAGAACTGGACTTTCTCTGAGACCAAACTATCTTATCTGTGAGATGCTGTTCACCCTGAAAAAATTATTGCACAAACCAATATGACATATTGTTATATAACTGGAGAGAATCCCATCTCCTGATTCGGTGCCATGATTAACCGAAATCAACAGATATCACCGAAATCACCAGAAAATCACCGAAATCACGAGATAAAAGTAAGAAATCACCTTTTTATAGTTTACTTAATGCAAAAATATGATAAGAATTAGTATAATATGCTTATTTCTAGTCTGTTTTTAAAAATATGTTGATAAAAAAAATCACTTTCAAATTGCTATAATGTGTTGCTATATTTTTTATTGAAATATTTATTTGCTGGCACATTAAAATATAAGCCTTTTGTAAACATATCAATTATTCTACTATCATTTATATCATATAAAGGCATAAAATTAACATTAAAATGGATATTTCCTTTTTTTCTGGTGATTTCGGAATACCTTGAATTGGAAATTGAAATGTACATTTTTTTTCATATTTTAATCAAAGTAGAAATAAGCTTATTATTCAAGTTGTTATCCAGCTGATCAGGATGCATATTGTTTTCTACTCTGCTTGTTAATGCATACTATTAAGTGGAACCCTGCAAGTTGGTTAGATATACACTGCTGAAGTTACTCTTTGCCTGAAATTGTTGTCTGCTGATAACCTTTGCAAACAGTTTAAGAACCAGATCAGGACTGACAAAATGTCAGACCTGATCTGGGTCCAAACTGTATGACTCTCCGATGGTGATCATGAAGGAACTATATAGTAAATTCATTTAGAAAAGACAGCAGATGACAAAATACCTAAACATTTGCCTGGTCCTGAAGTCAGCTGATCAGGATGTATATTGTTTTCTACTCTGCTTGTAAATGCATACAAATAAGTGGTATAATGCCTTCAATGTTGGCTCCCGGTACCGTTAGTTTAACAGGTAACAGGGTCCAGGGCGACAACGGTAAACATTGCACTTACTGTACCCTGCAAGTTGGTTTGATATACACTGCTGAAGTTACTCTTTGCCTGCAATTGTTGTCTGCTGATAACCTTTGCAAACAGTTTAAGAACCAGATCAGGACCGACAAAATGTCAGACCTGATCTGGGTCCAAACTGTATGACTCTCTGATGGTGATCATTAAGGAACTATATAGTAAATTCATTTAGAAAAGACAGCAGATGACAAAATACCTAAACATTTGCCTGGTCCTGAAGTCAGCTGATCAGGATGTATATTGTTTTCTACTCTGCTTGTAAATGCATACAAATAAGTGGTATAATGCCTTCAATGTTTGCTCCGGTACCGTTAGTTTAACAGATAACAGGGCCCAGGGCGACGGCGGTAAACATTGCGCTTACCGTACCCTGCAAGTTGGTTAGATATATTCTGCTAAAGTTACTCTTTGCCTGCAATTGTTGTCTGCTGATAACCTTTGCAAACAGTTTAAGCCAGATCAGGACCGACAAAATGTCAGACCTGATCTGGATCCAAACTGTTTGACTCTCTAATGGTGATCTATATGGTAATCTATATAGTAAATTAATTTAGAAAAGACAGCAGATGACAAAATACCTAAACATTTTCCTGGTCCTGAAGCCAGCTGATCAGGATGTATATTGTTTTCTACTTTGATTGCAAAGGCATACAAATAAGTGGTACCCTGCAAGTTGGTTAAATAAACACTGCTGAAGTTACTCTGCCTGCAATTGTTGTCTGCTGATAACCTTTGCAAACAGTTTTGGAACCTAATCAGGACCAACAAAATATTGGGCCAGATCTAAATCCAAACTGTTTGACTCTCTGAGAACTATATAGTAAATTAATTTTAAAAAAGACAGCAGATGACAAAAATATCAAAAAATTTCCAGCAAGCAGAGTAAAATAGAAACGGATGCTTGTCAAGATAAATAGGGTTACTATATTATAATAAATGCACTTGTGTAAATATCAAATTAACCCTTGTCCTGCTGAACCTAGATATATCCTGTTTTTGGAAACACTAACAGTGTGGAAACTGATCAGCTGATCGGGATCCACAGTTTTGCATTCAGTTTACGGTCTTGCCAAAATTTAGCTATATTTGCTCAGCAGTACAGGGTTAAACAATTTAATTTGATAGTTTGTGTAGAATTGTTGTTTTTTTTTTTTGTTTTTTTTTTTTATGTGTGTAAATATTATTTATTTTGAGGGCCTCATGGAAGATTAGTTGTACTACTAAATGTTGTCACCCTCTTTAAATAAAGACTTTACTTACTTACTTACTTACTTATTTACTTACTTACTTACTTACTTACTATCCAATTATGGCATTAAATTAATAATAAAATTGTGATTTCCTATTTTTATCTGGTGATTTCGGTGAATTCACTGTGCACTGAATTTGAAAGTGAAATCATAACATTTTTTTCATTTCTTTTTAAAATCAAAGTAGAAATAAGCTTTTTATACTAATTCTTATTATATTATGACATTAAACTAACAATAAAATGGTAGTTTTTTCTTATTTTTATCTGGTGATTTCTTGGTGATTTCTGCTGATTTCGGTTAATCATCGGACCCTCCTGATTGGCTCAATTTGTCTTCATAAATCTCTGTCTACCTGAAAACCGGTCTAAACTGGCCTACAAGTTAATATTGCATGAAAACCAGCTCAAACTAGTTTCCAGAAGTTAATATTTTGACACTAATATCACCATCTGTAGAGCTAAAAATAGCATGATTAATATAAAACTAACATGTGCTGCATGAAATTGACATGATTTGCTGTTTCACATCCCAGACTTTCATGATCTTTTTGAAAACAGTTTTGTATTATCTTGTTTGTTAATTTATCTTTGTTTTGAAAAAACAAAAAGTATAAAAAAAAGTTTTATATTAATTAAATTTTACGTTCCACACTCAGAGAATTAGTATCCTTTTCAACATGCAAAATACTATGTTTAAATATTTTGATAACAGTTGATAAAACTTATGAGAAAGTCCTTAGGCTGAAGGTTGAACATAACTTAAACAACAAAACAAAAAGTAGAAAAGTTTCATTCTTAGTTGAAACGCCATACAACAAAACAGTTATTGACTTCAACTTCGGTAGACATAAGGATTATCTACCCTGTTTCATTCCCTTTAATTTGATATGCAACACAACTAATTCACACCGGGTAGGCGGCAACATCGAACGCTGAACACAATCGAGGAACTGCGATCAATACATGTATGTACAGCTGCTGTTATAAATAAGTCAGTTTATCTGGGTTTTTTTTTATAATTTATAGCAGTATTTTAATAAAATTGGTTTCGCCTATCTATTCTGAAATGAATCATGATTTGTTCTATGCAGGTGTTGTTTCTGATAAACAAGTAAAATGAACTTACAGTCGGCCGATCGCAGACAATGGGTTCTTAGCTTTCTTTCATATGAGCTCCGTCACAAGAAAACCTTTTTTTTCGATGTGTCTGGTGATGTCCAAACGGACCTTGGAAGGAGTACAACTACCCTGCCGTATATATTGTAGAACTGGCAGGCTCATCGTGTGGCCCGTTAGCTATGTGGTCAGAGTATTTGCACGGTCTGTGATAGGTCCCGGGTTTGAGTCCCCATCTGGTCATATGCTTTTTCTTCACATGTGTCATCTACACCCCCCCCCCCGATTGACCCGTCCTGAACTTGAACCCAGGACCCTCTCAGAATGTGGGTGTATGTTTACCACTGAACTGTCGGGCCACACAGTAGGCATGTGACATAGGGTTTGATCCTGAGCCTTCCAGGTCCGATTTGAGTTTATGGATCAATATAAAACAGAAAACATACTTATAAAGCTCGGATATATATATATCGGACAAAAGCAAACAAAAAATTGATCATTGATTGCCAAAAACATTGATTGCTATCGATAACCGATTGCCATTAATGAAGTTTTCGATTGCCTTAGTATCATTACCATCATCCTTTAAAACAGATACTGCGCTTTTCACTTATCAGATAGAAATTATTGAATACACACAGGATATCCACCAATAATTTAATTTTACCCTTCTGTTTCTGAAAGATCGAAATACGACAATGAATGCGAAAAAATATACATATTTTTCAGTTTTAAGTTGAAATAAGTAATGATCAGAAATAAAATGTTATTTTTCAGCCAACTCTCACACATTTTTTGGACAAATATAACACCAAGCACATTTCTTTGATCTTACCTAAAACTGATATCATGCTTACTTTTACTGAAAGCTGAGCATTCAAATGAAAAAAATAAAATATTAAACTTACCCAAAACGGCGGCTGTAAAATATAAATATTGATCAGAGTTCCTCGGTTGTATTCTTGTTGCGCCTACCCAGTGTGTAATTTTAGAAAAGAAAAAAATGATCTTTTGACCACACCCCAGGGGTCAAGGGTGTGTGTTGGCACAAAATATTAGCTAGCATGTTATTGTATGCTTCATTCCCTTAAATTTAATATGCAACATGACTATATTCTGAAAAAAAATTGATTTTATATTTATAAGCCTATGACATAATGTGAGGTGATGCTACATACCAAATATCAAGGCTCTAAGCCTTGTAGTTTCAGACATGAAGATTTTTTCAAGTTTTCCTTATTAAAGCCTATGTAAAATAGTAAATCATGTGACCACTGAGGCGGGAACATTTTTGGCCCCAGGAGTATAACTTGAACAAAGCTGGTAGAGGTCTACTAGGTTATACTTCATATCAAATATCAAGGCTCTATGATTTGTGGTTTCATACAAGAAGATTTTTTCATGTTTTCCATAAGCCTGTGTAAAACATGTGGCCCCTTGGGACAGGACCATTTTTGGCCCCAGGGTCATAATTTGAACAAACTTGGTGGACCTGGATCATAGTTTGAACAAACTTGGTAGAGGTCCACTAGTCTTGGTGATGCTACATACCAAATATCAAAGCTCTATGCCTTGTGGTTTTAGACAAGAAGATTTTTTTATGTTTTCCCTATATAAGCCTATGTATCACATGTAACCCCAGGGACAGGCCCATTTATGACCCATGGGCATAATGGGCATAATTTGAACAAGCTTGATAGAGGTCACTTAGATGATGCACATACCAAATATCAAATCTATATGGCTTGTGGTTTCAGACAAGAACATTTTTAAATTTTTCATCTTGAAAATCTATTTTTAGCCTGTGTTGACCAAAATCATTTGAACAATTATCAAAGAGGGCTATATAAAGATCATTCCTGCCAAGTTTGGCCAAAATCCAGCTAGTAGTTTAGGAAATGTCCTTTGATGCAAATGTTGACCACAGACGACGACTGACTTCTAACGATCACAATAGCTCATCAAGTGCTTTGAAGCAGGATTTCTGTGTAGTTTGGTGAAATACCACCAAGTGGTACAGAAGACATTATTTAAAGGAAATTGTTGACGGACGACGGACATCCTATGATCACAATAGCTCACCTTGAGCCTATACAATTGACTAGTAGTACTTAGTACATAACAATTGGTGACTTGCAGTGCTCTGGAAGAATGTGGGTGGGGGATTTGTGTTAAACACATCTGTTTTACTTATTTAGATAATTGTACAGCTACCTAGATTCTGGGTCAGTCTCTCAATGTATTGCAGTAATCTCATCAGCGCAAAAATATTTACTGTTCATACTAAGGTCAAAATCTTACCTCATTTATCACCATTCAGCATGTTCAGCTGAGGGACCAAACTGCCTGCGGTGTCCCTCTTGTCAGTGAAGTATGTGTTCATCATAGAAGCCTCTACAGCCTCCTGGCTACTGATAGCCATACTTATCCTGCAATTCTGGAATGACTTGGACTGCTGGATGGCAGCTGTTGCATGTTGATGCTCTGAAGAACATTTAAATATAAACAAAGTCCTGCTGAGTCTGGATTTATCCTTTTTTTCAAATACATGTACTGTCAATTAAGATCAGCTGGTGTCTGTGGAGCTATCCGAGCAAAATCCTTACTGTTTTTCAGTCTGAAAATATACAAGGCCCTAATAAATATTAGGTCAGGGAAAACAGTGTTCAATCTAAAGCCTTTGACCCCTTGCTGAAAAGCTAGAGTGGGCCATCTATTACATTGTATGTGGATGGGGAAATATTGAGTTATATTATCACGTGAAATCAAATGAATATCACCCAGATTTCCAAGATTGAACAATGGAAAAGTATTATTAGGCCAAATATTCAGCTATGAAAATCTTGCATGGATCAGGGTGATTTCAAAAATAATGCATCCATTTCTATAATCAATGTTTATAGACTATCTAAAGCAGATTTATTGTTAAAATTAATTAAGATATGTAATTAATGTTTTTCTTGCATCATGCCAAGTTTCATCGCTTTAGAATGTTCCGTTCAAAAATTACATGGAAAAATGTCATCCAAATTGTCACAAGGGTAACACTTTTTTGTGACATTTTTTCCCTTACCTTCAATTCAACTGTAAATTGTATTAAACACTATTCATGTATAGTCAAATGGTGAATTGCAGTTGAAATATAGCATAAAAGCTGTAGGAAAACAATCTTTTCATTTTTTTTAAACCAGATAAATCGGAAATTTGTAACCTTTTATAAACACACCCTTTCAAATTTTTATCATACAGAATTTCATATGATTGGAGTAAAGTGAATTGCCTCATAAAATATACAAAGTTTTATTCAAAAGGAATGCTGTTTTAATGACTAGCTGTCTTTAAGCTTTCTAAAGGAACCAACTTGCCTATAAAACAACAAGTATGATTTTATGTAGCCAGTACTGAATAAAACCACCCAGATATGTCACAAGTGTAACATTTAAAGTTTCAACCATCAGCATTTCATTTTGTTTTGCATTTCATAGCTTTTTTGCTGTTTTTCTGGTCAAGGGAGCCCCCAAAAAACATTATGAGGAATTGTGGTGAAATCCTTAAGCTGCTGACTTTGTGGCATGATTTTAACTGATGTCACAAGTGTAACACATTTTAGGAATATGTGATAAATGCATATACATGGCAAATCTTAAATGAAATATTACTTATTTGGTCTTTTTAATAATTCTTGAATGCATAAATATAATTTAAACACAACAAAAAGTCAACAACTTCACCAAATGTGTAGTCAATACTAGTTACGGTCCAGCAGGAATGATACTTCCTCAAGCCCATATACTAGTTTCATTATGAAGCTGGCCATCCTTGAGCTACATTCTGGGATAGGAATCATGCTAAATTCAACACTGAAGAAATCAGACAATCTTAAACCAGACTATAACTTGATTTAGACAGGTATACTTTAAAATGTGATTTGTGTCACAAGTGTAACATATATTATGGATTGAATTCATCTCACTTTTTCCTGTGTTTGGTCAAAGGATGACCTATTCAACAATTAATTTGATATATTTTGGTATTTAGGGTAGTTATTCACTCTTTCGATACAAAGAAAACACAAAATGGTGTAAACAAAAAGGATAAAATTATGTACTCACAAGGAGGGAAAGGTATTTTTTCACAATTCAAAAAATATTTACAGGAATTTATTGAAGAAAACCAAAAAAGATGCTAAGTTGTACATACTATAGTAGGTTAAATAAAGTATAAGAGATAAGAAAAGACAAAAGGGTCATAATCAGTTCCTTTGTTTGCTTGTCACAAGTGTAACACAATTATTTCTTTCTATTTAAGCCTTAAATTTGTTACAGATTCTTTAGAATTGCAAAAATGGTATCAATCAAATCATTCAATTGATAATTTATCCCACAATGAGTGCTGTCAAATGTTTTCTGATCATTAACATTTTATAACTCCTTACTATGCTTAATAAACAAATCTGAATAGTTCATTTTTTAAAGTCTTGTGCTAAAAAAAGGGAATTGATTTATGTTTTGATACATTTTAATCAATTTCCATGAAGCCAATTCACTTCATCCTATATAAAATCTATAAGAGATAAAAAATTCAAAGGAGAAACTCCCGCTTCTGATTTTGTCACAAGTGTAACACATTCCATTACCAACATATGTTATTGTGTTTAATATGTTTTATATCCTATATATTCAAATGAAATTTGTTCTATGTTTTTCATATACCCTACTTGTTATCTAAGAACAATTTTTAACAAAAATCATGCTTATTATTTAAATTAGAAAAACTTTTTCCTCTACACAGTGAAAATCCAGGGGTGTATTTTTACATAAAATTTTATTACAAGTGCAAATTTTGAGCGAAAGATTAAATTTTACTTTGAAAATGTGTATACATAACTACTTCATCAGTTCATGAAAGAATATTTACAATTCTGCATACCTGTGTTGTTTATAATCAAGCTAAGTATAGCTTATAGAATTGTAAAAAAATAAGGAAAAAATGATTAAAGTATTAAATTTAAAGCATTGTCCTAAATTTTATTCTTAAACCAGTATTTGTTTCTGAAATTTTGATGTTCCCTGGTTAAGAGGATGTAAAAAAGATAATGATAGAGCAATTTTGAAATTTGACCCCCAATGTCACACTTCGGATGCATTTTTTTTTTTTTAAATCACCCATCAGCGGTTTCAATTGGATCAAATATTATATTTTATTCAAATTAATTTGTACATGTATGGTATATACAGCTTGAAACAATAAGATAAGGAAAAAAACACTAGAATTCCGAGAATCGGATGTGTCGCCTGGCCAAACAGAAGTCAATCAAGGCAAATTTGTCGAATTTATATTCCGGGCGAAGGGTTACTTTAGAGAAACTTATAAATGACAAAATATAAATCGTCAAAAACGCAAGAAACACACTCTCGCGGAAACACTGCTGATATGGGTATAGGGAATAAGCGATTGCCCCCCCCCCCCCCTGTAAAAAGGTTGGACCCCTCCCAGTGGCGTAGCTTCCTTTAGGCCATGTAGGCCGCGGCCTACACTTTTTCAGAAAGTAAAAAAAATATAAACGCCAAAAATGCAATAAAATGGAGGGGGGAGGGGGTAGGGGGTGAGTAAATCAGAAAGATATTCCAAATTATCCTGATATCAGACGTCACCCATTACCCACTGTAGAAGAACGGTTGTTTGCGTTCCAGGACGAGCTGTCACGTGATGTTGCTAGCCTACCCAATAGGAAATGAACCATCGCACGAAGCTTTGCAAACTGTATAATTGCATTTTCACCATAATTGGAGTCCTTTTGACCATGCCACCGACGTCTGCAACATGCCAAAGGTAGCATGAAAAGAATTAAAAACTACTTGCGCTCAACAATGATGTCTGCCAGGCTGTCCTTCGTAGCGATGATCTACAGACACTTGATGTTGACAGGGTGATAAACATTTTTGCGTCAGACAAATTTAATGCAGAAAATTAGGTTTTTTTTCTAAGTTGGCTTGTGATTAATAGTTTTGTTGCTACCTGCATTTAGATATTGAAACTTGATGTCGCTTGATTTTCAACATACATGTACAGTACATTGTATCTTTTATTTGGGATGATCATTACAATGTCACATATCTTCTTGCTATGTAGGCTCCTATAAGCCTTCTAACCCTTAAAGCACCAGCCAAAAACTGCAAATGAAAGACGCGTCTGCCTAAGTCCTCTGTTGCATATATTTGCTAATATTATTGACTAATGGCAGTATTGAGGCAAACAGTGTAGACCAAGATCTGGATCTCTCACTGTTTGTCGAAGACGCTTGTAAAACAATTCAGCAGATGAGAAAGCGGACTACTTTTGTAGTGATTGGCCATTTAATGGTTAAAAGAGTATGATACCTGTCCCTGACTCCCAGGTCGATGATTTTGTTTTTGCATTTCAGCACCGTAAGTTGATCAAACTTGATAAGCATATTAGGCCATATGGGCGATGATGGTGATAACTACCTGTAATTTCTAACAATCACATGAACGCATTTATAAGTGCGAAATAATCGCAAAATCCATATTTGGACAGTCCGAAAATTTTTCTGGGGGAGCATGCTCCCCCAGACCCCCCTACCATTAGGCCTACACATTCATTGAAGCCAAGCTACGCCCCTGCCTCCCCTTGGAAAAAATGATAGACCCCCTCTGGATCCTTGGAAAATTACAATTTTCTTTAAAATAAACCATTGGACTTCTGTAAAATAAGTTGAGGACTAAACAAGAAATGTCACAAACACGTGACGAATGCCCCCAAAGGAATTGGTCTAGCATAAGACACATTTGAGGAAAGTAAGCTGTAATATAGGAGATATGCTCCAAACAGGAAAAACCTAGAAATGAGGCCAGAAGTCAATGTCAAGGTCAAAGTGACCCAAAATGGTATGCACCACTCTGCCATCCCAAGAGGAATCATCACCCCAAATTTGGGATTCCTACATCAAATAATATAGGAGATATGCACCAGACTCAATGCAGTTTCTAAAAACAAGGTCAGAGGTCAAGTTCAAAGTCACAGTGACCCGATTATGGTACACGGCACTTCGTCATCTCAAGACGCATCCACTTACCAAATTTGAGATTCCTTACCCAAATAATATAAGAGATATGTTCCAGACACGATTATTCTAAAAACTAGGTTAGGTCAAGGTCACAGTGACCCGAAAATGGTAAACAATACTCCGCCATCCCAAGATGCATCCACATCCTAGGATTTAGGCTCCGGCCGCAATAATTCTTAAAACTAGGTCAGAGGTCAAGGTCACAGTGACCCGAAAATGATATGTGACACTCTGTCATCCCAAGATACATTTACACACCAAATCTGGAATTCCTATCTCTAAGAATATAGGAGATATGCACCAGACTCATTGCAGTTTCTAGAAACTAGGTCAGAGGTCAAGTTCAAGGTCACAGTGACCAAATTATGGTACGGGACACTTTGTCATCCCAAGATGCATCCTCACACCAAATTTGAGATTCCTGCCTCAAATAATATGAGATATGCTCCGGACACGATTATTCCAAAAACTAGGTCAGAGGTCAAGATCAAGGTCACAGTGACCCGAAAATGGTACACGGCACTCCACAATCCCAAGATGTATCCACATACCAAATTTAGAATTCCTACCTCAAAGAATGTAGGAGATAGGCTCAGGACATAATAATTCTTAAAACTAGGTCAGAGGTCAAGGTCATAGTGACCTGAAAATGGTATGTGACACTCTGTCATCCTAAGATGCATTTACACACCAAATTTGGAATTCCTATCTAAAAGAATATAGGAGATATGCACCAGACTCAATGCAGTTTCTAGAAACTAAATCAGAGGTCAAGTTCAAGGTCACAGTGACCCAATTATAGTACGCAACACTTTGTCATCCCAAGATGCATCCACACACCAAATTTGAAATTCCTACCTCAAATAATGTAAGGGATATGCTCCGGACACGATTATTCTAAAAACTAGGTCAGAGGTCAAGGTCACAGTGACCCGAAAATGGTATGCGACACTCCGCCATCCCAAGATGTATCCACATACCAAATTTGGAATCCCTACCTCAAAGAATCTAGGAGATATGCACCTGACACGAAGCGGGACGGACGGACTGTGCAATTACTATATGCCTCCCAAAGTTCCTTTGGGGGCATAAAAAACCCAAAGAAAAACGTTGTCTAAGATTTTTTATCTTTTTATGACAGATAAACCTGGACGCCCCACCTGACGAAAATTCCTGGATCCCCGCATGTAGGCCTATTGATACAAATCTTGAGATTATGCTCGAATTCCTTATAACAATAGCTGGGAACTTTTCTTGAAAAGGATAGCTTTTATGACAGGCTGCATATTGTACCAAAAGGCATTGAGTGTTCTACTGTTGTTAAAGCTCCTAAGACATTAGAGATCACATCTAAATGATCGCAAACCGATAGCCGTTCACCCCACCCACATCCAAGTTTTTCAATAATTTGTGAATAATGGGTGAAATTATAATTAAATTAATCATGGTGGGACAAAAGACAATGTTTTTCCTTCGAATAAAGCGCATACTTGTGAAAAAATCAGAGAATTTGAATGAATGCAGCACGTTTTTCATCATTTTCCTGTTACCCGTAATGTTAAAATTCACTGTCCAATTCACCTCGGTACATTTGTTTTTGTGCCGCTAAGGCTGTGACGTCACGGCGGTCCCGAGAATGCAGCATCATTTCTTCTGGTTGTGAGGTTCTATCGACTAGTGGTAGGAATCGGCTGGATTTTTATAATCGATCATTGAAAATAACAAGTGACCAATGATCAATCATTAATCGACTAAAATAAAATACATATTATATATGGTATATATCATGCCAGGTATGTCTAAGATGCCTTACGGGGTCAAGTTGATTGACCAGACATGTTAGGTGTTCAGAGTGTGTACCAAAAAATTAATTTTCTCAACCAAAACATATGTTGTGGGTACTCAAAAGAACCATCTCAATAAGACGGTTCTTTTGAGCACCCAAAACATATGTTCAAACTGATGGATTAGTATATATTTACAATTTTACACTCAAAACTTTTGTTTATTTAAACCTATGTACATTATTTGAACCATATGCTGTTCATACCAGAAACTGAAAATGCAGAAAAGGGTCATATTAAATAAATACACCAAGCTAAAAATTGAAGGCCAATGAAGCAGAAGGTCTATACTGAGTAATCGATTATTGAAAAACTACCGATCAATTAATCAGTTCACTGAAAATAACCAATGATCGATAAGCTCGATAAATCGGCCTACCACTACTATCGACTGTACATATACATCTATATTGTACTGTCACAATTGACTTTAACACAACAGGCTCGGTCCCCAGTGGGCCCGTTCTATCTGTTCTGCCAATGGTTTGTCTGTACCGGCTTAAAAATTGTTATTTAAAAGGCACTGTCTCGGGGTCCGGTACCGGACCCCTAGACTACGGGGCTACGGGTCCGGTACCGGACACCGAGCCACGCCTATGAGGACTATCTCGGGGTCCGGTATTTTGTGAAACAACTACTCGGCACGTCTAGGGATACGGGGATGCATGTCCGTACCTGCACGTATATGTAGTAACTGTTATTTTACCAACAAAAACTCGTGTTGAAGTTTCACTTTGCTTCGTCCGCCATCTTTGATCATCTGTATTTACTGTCACACTATTCAAACAAGTATAAGCTTATACAAAAGATATAAGACAAGAGTGAAAAAAACATAACTAGATATAATTTGTCTTACTCTATTCCTTTTATTTTTCTTATCCTTATCTTTTTAATAAGGTCATGAATAAAGGCAATTAATGTCAGGGGGAACTTACTATCGCATCAGTGAATTGGGGCAGGGTTTGATGTCCTTTAATTGGTGTTTGTTCCATGTTCTTATTATTTCTTATCAATTTATTGTTGTTATCTGTCTACTTGATTATTAACCTAAAGGTAAATACCAATTTGCACTTTCATTGAAGTAAGCAAACGGTGGTTGCAGGTGCATTGTTTAATTGCTTTCATACCGGCTAATTGGTCACATAACTGTTTGTCTGTCTGTCTGTCCGCCCGTCCATCCACCACAACCACCAGTGAAATGCATGGGCCGATGGTGGTCCGAAGTTATTCAAAATAAAACAGCTTAAAACGTGGGCCGATTTTGGCCCGATATAACATGCTAGCACGGGAAGTTATTCACAGCGATGAGACGGTTCTTTTGAGCACCCAAAAGCTTAAGACCAAATAAGCACACAAAATCAGACCACTGTCGAACACCAGCCAAACGCATGGACCGATGGTGGCTCGGTAATAGTATGCTGGCACAGGACGTTATTCACAACAAAACAGCTATATATGACTATTGAGCTCTACGAAATGTGGTGCTCAAAAATTTATGATAGGGATCTAACATCAGTTGGGAGTATTCATGATAAGATGATCCAGAGGGGGGGGAGGGGCTCCGGAGCCCCCCCCCCCCCCCCCTGAAAAATCATAAGAAATATAGGGTTTCTTAGCAATACTGATCAGGATCCCCTGAAAATTAAAATGCTACTAAGCCAGCAATGTTCGGGCATCATTAGCACGCCAGTGAAGCGCCATTTATGTTCTGCTAGATTATTCCAGTCCAGTCTTTGTAGCAAACAGTGTCGATCCGGATTAAACTGCTCTCCTAAGAGCAGTCTGATCCAGGTCCACAAGGTTTGTCTGTACGGAGAAATTAGCCATTGAAGTAAGCATAAGTTGCATTTTCCTTACATAACGACCCATATGTCGTCTACTAGTTCGTTATTGAAATACGTATTTGAAGCAATCAATATCTCATAGGAGCAGTCTGATCCTGGTCCCAAATGTTTGTCTGTACGAGGATATTGGCCATTGACGTAAGCATAAGTTGCATTTCCCTGACATAACGACCCATAAGCCGTCCTTGTAGCAAACTCAAACTGCTATCCTAGGAGTAGCCTAAACCGGATTCGCAATGTTTGTCTGTCCGTAAGACGTCTTTGTAGCAAACAGGTTGGACACAAATCTGACTGCTCGCCTTGGAACAGTCTGATCAGGGTCCACGGCGAAATTAGCCGTTGGCGTAAGCATTTACATGTAGCAGATAACTCCAGCAGACGTAAATTTTAGATGCATTTCCACAATTAAGTCGTTCAACCTATGTAGATCCATTTGTAACGTCTCTGTAGCAAATAGAGTGGACCGAGATCAGACTGTTATCATAGGAGCAGCCTGATCTTGTTCAACAATGTTTGTATTTATGCTAAAAAGTCATTTCCTTTTTGGACCATATCAGCTGTTTAAAAACAAAACAAAAAAAGACTCAGAGTCTTCTTATAAAGCTATGTCCGAATGTCAAAAGATACCAGCAAGATCGACTGCCGTTGTCCCAGTAGTGAGTCTCTTTGAAAGCTACAGACTATGTACGATTATTTGACACTGCTCACTCATCTCACTAATCAGCTGCAAACAAATAGTTTAATTGGTTCCTTTAATTGAAGATAAGAAGATTTGTTACAGGTGAGTTAAGTTCTTTTTTTACTTTACCGTTATTATTTATATACTTTTTGTATAAGCTTAATTGTTTGAATAGTGTGACGCATGACAGTAAAGACAGATTGGTTTCCCTTTGAGGATCAAAGATGGCGGACGAAGCAAAGTGAAACTTCAACATGAGTTTTTGTTGGTAAAATAACTGTAACTACATATACGTACAGGTACGGACCGGTCACCCGTATCCCTACACTTGTCAGTAGTTGTTTCACAAACTACCGGACCCCGAGACAGTCCTCATAGGCGTGGCTCGGGGTCCGGTACCGGACCCCTAGAATCAGTGTCTAGGGGTCCGGTACCGGACCCGTAGCCCCGTAGTCTAGAGGTCCAGTACCGGACCCGGAGACAGTGCCTATTTAAAAATGTGACAATATAAAAGTTTATGTAAACTGTTATTGTTATTAACAGCCCTTTGACTGTATTGTCTCGCAAGTAGTCAACTCTTTCACTCAACTCAACACAAATTTATTTGCAAATCACAGTTAATCTCTGGTAATTTTCTGTCTACAGAGGCAGGGCCAGGGGGTGGGGAACTTGTCAGCTTGTAGGCAAAATGAAAGTAGCTAAAAACTAATTGACAAGGCAAAATCAATTTACCTTTCATCAGCTAGTTGTCAAAGTGAGCACATTCCAGTAATACTTTTCTTGTAAATCTCACTATACCTCTGTAACTAGTAGAAAATAGAATGTCAAAAAGATTTAGTAATCAATCTGCCATCTTAGTT
The DNA here is from genome assembly GCA_964019695.1 of Loripinus fragilis. NCBI lineage: Eukaryota > Metazoa > Mollusca > Bivalvia > Lucinida > Lucinidae > Loripinus > Loripinus fragilis. The sequence goes on along the minus strand of OZ026525.1, from coordinate 26,709,431 downwards.
TTTTTAACTACCCAATTCGTACTCTATCTTCCTGTACACTCCCCAGGAGTTTGGTGCATTGCTATAGGCGCGACCCCCGTCATGGACCCTTGGATGCATGAAAGACACTGTGTAGTCGGAATTGGTACACTAATTAAGATCTGTGAAATTGGTCTGCTTTAGACCAGGATCTTTCTATAGGATACACACAGGGTTGTAGAAAAGACCCAAATTTCTTGATGCCCAACCCATTCTATGATTCCTAAACAATCAATGAAGACCGTGATCTGCTGCATCTGATCCTGGTCTGCACTGTCTGTCAATGTACTACATATTAACCAGTTTATAAGATTGCAGTTATGTATGACAGGTACTGCAATGGCCGTTATTAATATTATTGCTTTTATCTGCTGTTAGAACTGTTTCAACCCATAAGACGCATCCTAACATGACTGATAAATGGTTGACTGGGATGTAATGAATCGTGCTAAACAAATAATATCAGTGCTACCTGAACAATATTTTTTGGGCTGTTCGGTGGTGCAAACTTGGTAGTGATCACCGCTGATGCAGTGCATGGCGGACGAGGGGGGGGGGGGGGTCGGCGGACAAGGGTTGGGGGGGGGGGGAGGGGTCATCGAGAGAATTGTTTTATGGCCTTTAATTACTGTAAAAACTTAAATAATATGAGCTCTAAATGTATAACTGATCTCAATCATTAATAAAACTGATAATCACTCTTTGGTGAAAACCCCGCAGGGTTTTTCTCCCTTTTCATTTTGTGGGGGAAAAACCCCGCGGGGGTTTTCCCCCGCGGGTTTTTTTTTATTTTGCTTGAAAGGCTTCAAATGATGAGAAAAACTTCAATTCAGCTTCTATATTGCTTTGTAAAGCAATACAATTAAAAACAAACCTTTTTATTTTTTCAAAAAACCCTGCGGGGTTTTTCCCCCACAATCTGAAATGGGAGAAAAACCCCGCGGGGGAAATTAAAGGTTGGAATTAAGCCCTACCAATCATTTTCTGAAATAATTACAATCAAACAAACTTATTTCTTGAACTTATTTTGATATTTATTTTTTTGAAAAAACCCTGCGGGGTTTTTCCCCCATTTGAAAATGTGGGGGAAAAACCCCACGCAGGGTTTTAAAAACCCCGCGGGGTTTTAAAAACCCCGCGGGGTTTTTGGAAAACCCCGCGGGGTTTTTGACTTTGACCATTTTTTTCATTATGATGGCATTTATTTTTTTAGTCATAATTATATATGTTTTGCTCCCTTATGTCTGTATCTTTGTATTTTAGTAGTTTTGAGTCTTTTGCACCACTAGAAAGATGATGTGATTTTGCCAAATTCTGGTGTGGCAAAAAAAAACTGGTGGCTGTTTACATTGTCATCAAGGTTGAATATGGACTACAGTCGCACTTCAAAATATTTCTTAACAAATCAGATAGCAAAAAAACAACAGCAAAAATAATCACTAAAATGCTCATGATTTTGGACTTTAAAATACTTTCACTGTGATTTGTAATCGAGTATTGATGATATAATACCCTAACAGGTAAAAATAATTGATTTCTAAATGTTTTGGTGAAGTCAAATTTTGCAACCATACCCCCTTTGCTCAGGTCTACTGTTTTGTTGTATGGGTTTGCCCGTCTAATCATAACCTTAATTCATTCCTAATACATCAAGCGCCTTATCTAAAAGGAAACCAGTGATTTCTTATGCATAGGGAAGTTTTGGGAAGCATCTGAAAAATAGGCAGATACCCTATCAAAGTGTCAGAGGTGCTTGGCGGGAGTTGTGTCCGTCAAACAATCGCAACAAATTGACTTTGTCTGTTTGTTTTTTCTTCTCCAAATGCAAAATCTCACAATTATATTGTGTATTCTAGGTCCTTAAATTGATCCATATAAGAAATAACAACTTGGCAAAACACAATATCTTTATGTAAAGAAAATATAAGCTGTGCAATTTTTGGACGGACATATGTCTCTCTTAAATGGAATATGTCATACACCAAACTAGCAGCCATATGGTATCGATGGATATCAACGACATACCTCTCGTCAAGTAAATTATGCTCATAGGTCTTATCAGTGCTTTTTTCTTGCTTTAAGGTGTTAATGTAGTACATTTTTCAAACGACCACAACGTTGTTAGCAGCCTTATCTGCAGGCGCTAAAACAAATTTCCTATGGAATTCCTGGACCCCTTTCTTTAAATTTCTACAAGCGAATTTAGGTCTAGGTGGAAGACGATCCAAATTATTGCAATAAAATCAATTCTACTATCAATAATCTTAAACTATTTAATTTCCAAGTATCTCAAGCGTTAGATTAAATTCTGCAATATAGCTTGTTACCTGGCCAACAGGTTTTCTAACTTGTTCCATGCTCAACTGAGCTGAGCACGAAATTTATTCTGCTCATAAATGTTAAAATGCCAACAAGAAACTTCTTCATTTGTCGGTATTTCAGATTTATCAGCAGTTAAAATTTCGTGCTCAGTTGAGCATAAAAAGAGTTTTTTCACCTCAGGGCCTGAACTCCTCTTACATGTTAAATCGTGGAGAGGGGTTATAAGAATTATCTCCATCAGTCAAAAAGTCTTTCCATCTTACACTTTAATCCCTCGCCCAAATGTAGAGATGGAATTATAAGAATGTTCTTTTTCCGTTCGTCTGTCCCTCCGTCCGTCCGTCAGTCTCCCTACCTTTGCGTTGAGCACTTTGAGTTGTTATCTTCAATTACAATGCAACCCCAAGAGGAATTGAGCCGTGACAAGTGATTTCCAACAATGTGATATTTTGGCAAGTGTAGATTCAGACGAGCCTGTACAGCCCACTGTTAAGCTTAATAACTCCAAATGAAGTTTGGTTAGTAGATTAACAACCATAGAATAGTCAAGTGACTTGCAATGGCTCTGATCAGACTGCACGTATACGTGGACTGCGCGTATGCGCAGGCTGGTCTGAGTCTTTGCTGGTCGCACATACCACATTGTTGAAATTTCATGTCACGGCGCAATTTTATTAAGTGGTTACCAGGAATTTTGTCATTTTATTTGGATTTAAAAAGGTTTGAAGAGAAAAAAAAACTACATGATAAAACTGACCTTTTTATGTAACGACCCTCCATAATAGGTCCGTGACGATCTGATTGGACACAAGTACCACCGTATCCCTTTAGTAATTTTCAGGTACAATGTACCACTTAGGCATCAGACCCAACTTAATGCATGACCGCAAAAGGAAATTACCAATAACACATGACCTTGGGCACGTCCTTCCATTTGTATGTCAGTCCTTTCGTAATACTTCCTTGTCCACTCAAGGTCATTCTCACTCTCAAAAAAAAGCGTAATGATTGATAAAAGTTGCGCTTATTTGGAGTCTGAGAATGAACTCAAGTTTTATAACCTTGAGGCATTATTTTATGAACCCTCTGAAAGATTTTCAAAACACATTGGTAAAAATGCGTATCTAAGTAAGAAAGAGAGCAAAGATCAGGAACAAATACAATCAAGCACCACACCTGATCCAGGATCCATGTTATTAGCCAGAACTTGGGTAAGGAAAAAAGTACTATAGCATGATTGTCCTATTAAAATAAATTATTTATAGCCCCGCTTTGAAAAGGGGGGTGGACTATATTATAGCATTTGGGTTATCTTTCATTCCGTCCGTTCGTCCGTCATAATTTTTTAGTTTCCACTCAATATATTGAGAAATACTTTAAAGAATCTAACCAAATTTTGTATGTGCTTTTATCTTGACATGATCTACCTTGGAATTGTTACACATCATTTTTCTAACATTTGATTAACGCAGAAATTTCGTTTCCGCTCAATATCTTGAGAACTACTTGACATATTTTCATCAAATTTTATATATGCATTCATACAGATTTTGACCAAACTTTATATAACTATTTATACTGACAAGATCTACGTTGGGATTGTTAGCTGTCATTTTTCGCATATCAGTAAGAGAGTTTTGGTCCTTGATTGATGTTAGAATAACGTTACAACTCAAAATCCTGAGACACTCTGGCCTTTTACTGCATGCAAGGCACTGCAGCGGGGCTATAGTCAGATTCTCTGACAATTCTAGTTTGATTAGTAAATACCCGAAACGTTTATCAACAGAATAAATGAAGTTTATGTTTATCAATAAAATATCGCTATATAGCGATGTTTTATTGGAAAAAAAAACAACAACATAAACTTCATTTATAACCGTTTGTTTTGCTGCATTTACCCTTATTATTATGTTGGCATTGTTTCTGTGACGTCAACATTACGTTATGTAACGTCAGCTTTACGTTATAGTGCTGCAGCAGAGGTCACCTAAAGTTACATGCTCCCATACCAGAAGGGTAACAAGTAGCATCATACATCATTTTAAAACTTAGAGTGTGTAGAGTTCAAAACTGCATGATGCCACTTTCAGAATTTTGTGCGAAAAAAAATACGGCTCTTTAAACCTTGGTACGGTCATCATAGCTCAGAAAGGAATATTGGTTTCTTTTTATAACAAGAAACATACATACTGAATAAAATGCTTGTTATTAGGTTGAATATGATGCAATTGTCAATATTAATTTTGTTTGCTTTAGATAAGCCGCTTACATAATTAAAAGGTCATTGAGTGCAAAAGTCGCGAAAACCATTGATTTTTACAAATAGTCACGTGTATTGCATTTGATCTATATGTACAATTAAATCATAAAAAAGAGTTTTTTCTTGCAATATTAAGTAAATATAAATGCATTTAATGTAGCAATTAATCCAATTATAATGTCTCTCCAACAGATTATAGCAATTATAATACAAGGGAATGCAAATGTGCATAAATGTACTTGTTCAAAATCATATATCTGCATATTTTGATATGAGTTTATTAATGAAAGCTTTAGAAATCGCTTGGGCTAAACCTATGTATATGCAATATATCTTTCCATGTGACGGTGACATGTACCTTCTCATAGCAGGTTTTGCTAGCATTGGATACTTTCATGGTGAGGCGGGACTCAGAGAACTGTCATATGAATTTGAGTTTGTCCTCAGTTTTTGATTGTGGTATCTCCTGTTCATACTCACTTACTATTTTTGATGTCTCTGCTGTTGGCAGTGTAAAACTAAACTTATCTGGAAAAGAATGTGACAAAGCTTTATAAGCTTTGTCATGAGGCTGTTATCATGCTTTGCCTCTTCCTCGCCATGCTGTGGGTTGGTCTCCAGTGTGTGATTGTGGCAGTTCCTGGTCGTACTCACTTACTTTTTAAACTAACATTTTCTATACAAATCTTGAAAGTTGTGCGACAAGAACAACATTACTTTCTCTGATGATGTCCATTGTCATTTGCATGAGTTCTAAGAAGACTCCTGATTTTGAATCAGACACAGAAATGAACAGATAACTGTAATTAACTAATACTATCTGGTCGTTTTTGTGAAGTTGTACAGATTAACCTGCTATCAGAGTTCATGTATTAAAATGGGAATATCTATTTCTCCACCATTATTACTTTTGGAATGACTGGCTGGAGATGGATGACTGGCTGGAGATGGATGGTATTGATTCCTTTTTAAACTATTCCTCTCCCAAACTAGGCTTTGTCCTTTCTTCAGCTTGCAAAAGCTGAACCATTCCCTCTGATGTTTACAAGCAACAAATATGTATTTCATATCAAATCCTTCTAATGCAAAACATTCCTGAACAGGTGATAAATGGTTTCCATGAAGGCTAATGTATTGTAAAACTGTCAGAGGGCAAGTTAAATTCTGCCTGGATTAACTATGTTGTCTAAGCAACTGAATACAACGTTTTAAGAGGATATAGAGGAATCATTGGATTAACCTTAAAAGGCAATGCATTGACTAGGTCACGTGGTTCCTGAGCCAAGCGTGTGACCGCAAAGTACTCAACGATGTTTCACAACTATGTATACATGTCGAAGTCAATGTACAGTGGAACCAAAACAGAGTAAACATTCACATCATTCCGATACAACAGCACTAATATGATTCTGTTGTAAAAATAATTTAGATGTTAGACAGTCATTTCATTGATTGCCCTTTGACCCCACAGAGATCACGCCTCACACTTCTAACGGATTTTGCAACATGCTTTATATCATACAAGCTTGCTAGGTGCCTGTGGAACAGGAAGTGAGGAAACCATTCATGAAGGATTTATAAAGCATGATAGACAAGACAAACCTTGGAAGATTTTCTATGACCCAGCAAAAGGCCAACAATAAGACACTGGCACACATGCCAAAGACAGTAAAACTCAATGACAGCAGTGTTACTTTGTCATGAATGATTAAGGGCAATTGCGTGAAATACTTCCCGCATAAAGATTTTTTCCAATTCTTTGCAAACAGTTTGTTTTATGTATGGACTGTCGATTTATGAAATAAAAAGGATATGTCACCACGCTCGATTTTTCATAATCTGACATTGAAGTTCTCAGCATTTTACCAATTTTCTGAAAAAAAAACAAGTCCTATATATTAAGTTAAAATATTTGTAATCGCCACCCAACTTCATTATTTTAATTTTAAGTATTACTCACGCCGCCAAGCTTTATAGGAAAAGTGAAAAATTAATGTTTTCCCAAGCCGTGACAAGAAGCTGAATGATATATTTTGGTAATTCCACCAAAATAGAAAAACGATTTTTAGATTAAATTGTATATTAAAAAATCTGGCATTAACAATCTCAAAGTTTTGTTTTTATTTCATAGACTTTTATATAATCTTTTAGAAAAAAGAATAAAAATTGGGGGTCACCCGACTAATTTTCTTTCAGGAGACCAAAAATTACCCCTACCCCCACATATCTGAGGATAATTCAATATAAAACGCTGTGGAGTGTACTTTAAAAAAAATCTGGCATTAACAATCTCAAAGTTATGTTTGTATTCCATAGACTTTTATATAACCTTTAGAAAAAGAATAAAAAAAATGGGGTCACCAGACTTATTTTCGCTCAGGAGAGCAAAATTCATCCCTACCCCCACATATTTTGAGGATAATTCAATATAAGACGTTATGAAGTGTACTTTTAAAAATATGGCATTAAGAATCTCAAAGTTTTTTTTTATTCCATAGACTTTTATATAAACTTTTAGAAAAACGAATAAAAATGGAGGTCACCAGACTAATTTTCGTATAGCAGAGCAAAATTTACCCCTACCCCCACATATTTTGAGGTGATTCAATATTAAACGTTATGGGGTGTACTTTTAAAAATCTGGCATTAAAAATCTCAAATTTTTGTTTTTATTCCATAGACTTTTATATAACCTTTTAGAAAAACGAATAGAAAATGGGGGTCACCAGACTAATTTCTGCTCTGGAGAGCAAATTCTACCCCTACTTGCACGTATTTGAGGATAATTCAATATAAAAAGTTATGGAGTGTACTTTTTGTCATATATATCAATTTGTATTACTGGTAGGAAATAATTCATAATTATAAAGCTGAAAAGAAGAAGAAGAAAATCAAAAGTTTAATAGGGGCCCACCCAGGAATCGATCCTGGTCCGCTGGTTTAAGAGTCCGACGTGCTAACCACTACGCAACAAGGGCAGATCGTGCATCACCCAAATTAACCATGTATATTGGATACACAACCCGAATACCGGCCATATTCGTGTTTGCATACACGGTATACACTTGATAATATTGTATATTGTAATGAATACGCCAGATCTATTTTTATCAGTGTTTGGTACTGAGATGATCATTTATAATAACGGGTCAATAGATATTTCGGACACATTCTAGTTACTTTTTTGTCCAGAAAATGCTGAAACATCCACCAGACGTAAACGTATCTGAAACCTGTATTGATGTGAATTTGAATTTGGTCGAAAGACGGGACCCAGACAGCTTTCCCCGTTTCCTGCCGCAGGAATGATGCGCATGGACGATACCCAAAATTGCCTTTAAGTGATGTGTGTGTGTGTTTGTAAGCAGCTTGCTCTTTCAGAGAGGTACCTTGTCATTTGAGAATGGGCCAGGATTCTTTAAATATTTTCAAAAACTATGGCTCGAATTAATGACTGCATGTATCAAATCAGATTTCATCCATTAACTCAAAAGCATATCTGAAGGCAAAGAAGCATGTATTGAAAAAACAGAATGAAATATCTTTGATGCTACAGCTTTGATACAGATGCTACCAGTACTGTCTAAAACGGCTAAAGTAACATCTGTAACCATAGTTGAACAGTTCCTAGGCTACACACTTTAGGTTAGTTGCATTAGTCCATTTCACAGAAACTTATTGTCTTTGACATGTATAGGGTGAATATTTGAATACGCTAGCATGCCAAAAAGAGGCAACACCACAATGAGACATATTTATTGATATATTTATTTTATTTATTTATTTATACAATATTTCAAGAGGAAGTGCGGATCCAGTAGGGGGGGACAGGGGGTCTGGACCCCCCCTGGAAAATTACAAGCTATATGGGGTTTCTATAGGGAATAAGCAATTGGACTCCCCCCCTGGAAAAAGTTGGACCCCCCTGGAAAATGTTGGACCCCCTCTGAAACCTTGAAAAATGATAGATTTCTTTGAAATTTACCATTTGTCTGCTGTTAAATAAGCTGAGGACTAAAAAAAAAAAAAAAAAAAAAAAACGTTGTCAGAGCTTTTTTTGTCAGACTGACCTGGACCCCATGTCAAATTGGCATATGATGTTGCTATGAGACGTAATATCCCTGTTAACATCTTATTCATTAGTCTTACAAAAGAAAAACACACATACTGATTGTAAAATACTGTCTGGCTGGATGTGATAATGGCAGTGCTTTCTTTTGGATTGGTTAGATGTCTCCTTTCAAATGCATGATAAAAGGTGCACCTGAATTTCAGACACTGGAATATCTTGGCCATGTGCCTTTGTCAAACTGTCAAAAGTTTACTTGCACACAGTTTGTTGGAGCAATATATGTGTAGCACTTTCATTAGGTGCAGTACGGTACCTTATTAAGCATATGTGGACCAATTTTAACAGTTATGAAACATTTAAGTGACAATTTTTATTAAAGTTTGTATATCAGGAAGAACCACTCCAAACATCACGATATTTGTACATATATGGATTAAGTACATCCATTGACCTTATAATGTCCTGATACGAGTACTAAATATGAAAACCATAGAGATTTAATTAATATATTGACCTTGGGTGGTGGTCTTGAACAACCTTGCAAGGCCAAACAATATTTCTAGACACTGTGGATTCAGATCAGATGGCTTCTAGTGAGGTTGTCTGATCAGGTCTGCACTGTTTATATTTCATTTCGAAGCGTATACTGTTTTTTGGTTTTGAAAGAACAACAATTGGGTAGAATTTGAAATTAGTTGAGGTTATTCGGCATGGCAATGGTTGAAAATGATCACAATGCGTCTTACAATGATGAGCCATTCAACAGCTGCTCCAAAGCTCCAAAGCTTTTAAATGACCTTACATGCAATTGCGAGAACAGTATCTGTGACGATAAGTCACTGTACATCATACATGTTTTCAGAGTGAACAACCACCTGCACTAACCTAACCTACGAATTCAGAATAGCAGCTCCATGAAAACATTATCAATGCAAAACACAAGTGATTCTGAATAGAGAATGTCATGTGCTTTAACATCACTCTCTGATGACATATGGAAGGATAAATACTCTATGACTTTATTGCGAAGCATTTTAGACCAACTTGATTGTAAGCGTCTTTAACGAAGAACTCATATTCATGGTCTATAGGAATTCAACTTTGTCTTAAACAAGTAATGGTGGCTCACATACATGCTAGTCATCTAAGAGTATGGCAAACACAGCTGAGCAATATAGCTTCATCCTGTTTTGATATTGATAAAACGTATACTCAACCAACATGAAATTTGTTCTGCCGGAACGCTGTGTCACAACTGCTCAGGTAAAGTCGGCGACTCATAAGATCCACTATTAAGTTCTGTTTTCCCGGCAGGTACTCTATGTCAATATTATACTCAGCAATGTTCATTTGCCAAGATGCTATTTTCCTATTTTTGAAGTGACTACTTAACAAGTACTTCAAGGGCATATGGTCAGTTTTACATATGATTTGAGAACAGCTCACCCAATGATTCTAATTAGTACGTTATCCTGAAACACTCCTTTTCAACAGTGCTATAATTGATTTGACTTTTGTTTTATTTGTGTGAAATAAAATACACAGGCTTTTCAAAAGTTTCTTCCCCCTCAGTATATTCCTGACAGAGAACTGCACCGATGCAAGTGTCTGAAGCATCAGTGTAAAGAATGAATCTTTTATTGGGGTCTGGATAGGAAAGTAAGGGAATGACAGTGAGACTTTCTTTCATTAAATCGAATGCCTCCTGACATTGTTCCGTCCATTTGAACCTAGCATGTTTCTTTGTGAGCGCAACTATAGGTTCACTTCTCTTAGCAAAATTTGGAACAAACCTACGGTAGTATGAGCACATTGCAACAAAACTCCTACATTCCTTAACATTTGTAGGTGGGGCAAGAGTAAGAATACTCTCCACTTTCAAGGGGTCTGCTTGTACGCCTTTGGTGACACAATAAAACCCAAGTGGTTAGATTCTGCTTTCATGAACTGACTTTTCTTAAGTGACAACTTAAGTTTATGCATCCTTATTCTCTCAAATAGCTGGTTAATATGCCGAATATGCTCATCCAAAGATTTCGACCAGACAACAATATCGTCCATATAAAATGAACATAAATCATCCAAACCATCCAAGGCCGAGGTCATAAGTTCACAGAACCATGTAGGACTATTTCTCAGGCCAAAAGGGGCTGGGCAGAAAGGAAATTGTCCACTTGCACATGTAAATGCCGTATAGTCCCTACTACTAGGCTTGATTCCTACAGCAAAAAAGCCAGATTTTAAATCAAATGTACTAATGTATTGTGCTCCACCTAACTTACCAAGGATCTGATCTATTGTAGGTAAAGGGTAAACATATGGTTTTGTAATTTTATTCAAACGGCGGAAATCTATACAAACCGTCCTTCTTATCTACCACCACAATACTTGATCTGTAAGGACCTCTAGATCGACAAATAATACCTGACTCTTCCCATTCTCTGACCGCTTTATCTACTACCTTCTGGTCATTTAGGGACAACCTATATGGCTTTATTTTGAAAGGTGTCTTATCAGTAAGGTCAATTTTCATTTTCACCAAGTCACTAGCAAGCACTTGTGAGTCCTTAAATGCAAATACATCTAAGTTCTTAAAGACTAATTCCTCAACTAACTTCCTATGGTTCTCCTCAGTGTGTATTTGGGATTTAATTTCGTCCTGACTAGGCATATTCAAAGTGGATGTTTCCTGCCTACTAGACCTTTTGATGTGACTTATTGAATGTTCTCTACATACATTAGACATAACTACTGCTCTGCCTATCACACAACCCTTCTTAAGCCTAATATACCTGTTAGTATAATTTGAATTACAAACTGGGAATTTTCCTGTCCTATCTAATTTCACCACAGACTCATCTAATTCTACACCAGGCTGATTACATATCATGTGATCATCAAAAGACTGCAATAACAACTCACTACCACCTTCAGCCTCAAAACTCCCCTTGACCTTAGCACAACATACATATGATGTATTAGGAGCTACTGTCAATGAACTATTTAGCCGACAAATTGAGTTTATATGTTTGTCTGCTACTAATGGCACATAAACACCCTTAACACGAATACAACCTAGGTCAAAATACATTCTTACTGCATTTGAGGTTAACCAATCATCCCCTAATACAATGTTTCTGTTTATTCCATCTACTACAAAGAAAGTATGGGTCAATTTTAAACTCTTCATTTCAAATTTTAATTCAACTTTTCCTTTCAAAGATAAGGCTGTTCCATCAACCGATTCTAGATGTGCTGAAGCCCTTTGTAAACCAGGTTTAAATCTCAAATAATTATAAAATTTCCAACTTATAAGGGAGGTTGTTGCCCCTGCATCTATAAGACGCCTAACTCTCTGTTTCCCAATTTTGATTAAACAACTATTTGGATTTCCCGTCAAATTAACTATCGTAGAATATCCCAAGTTCGTGAATACCCCAAGTTCGTGACGTCAATATTCATGCATTGTATTTGCGTGTCTTTGCTGCTGTAATCATTCTAAAATTAAAGAACTATTTTCAACTATCAACTCACTTCACTGAATAGTATCGGCTCGAAAATGCCTTTCAAACAGGTATAGTATATGCAATCATGATGCAAAGTTCACAAACCATTGTTTTATTCTTATTCCCAATTTTGTGTAGTCTTTAAACGGCCACAATAGATAAAAAATCAAAAAAAAAAAATCACTGACTCCAAAATTGTCTGCAATTTTTTACAATATGGCGGTCAAGGTCATGTGTTTTCCGGGAATAGTAAGGCCAAAGACATTTTAATTATTGTGTTGGTGTAACTTTGTGGTGCTTATCAATGCATACCAGAATTAGCATGAAAGTTAACAAAATTGCTGATCTCCTAGATCGCTAGAAAAACGTGACAAAAGAATTTAGCATTATGTTATACTTGCCAAAATCTTGAGTTACATATTTGGCCATATTTAATTGGAAAATAGTGTCTTTTTTGGCTATTGTGTGTATTGCCAGTCTGAAAGGAAAGAACGAATGATTTATTTATATGGTCGCCATTACTTAATCATTACTGAAGTTTAATTGGATATGAAATCATCCATTATTTTCTCTAATTGTTTGAATGCTTTATTGCAATAATTATTTGAAGCATTAACTTGCATTTTCCTTTTATATCAATCAAATTTTTAATTTGTGCGGCCTAACTGTGAAAGCGGGAAATACCAGACTAGTGATGTCACGAAATTACAATACTCAAGATGGCCGCTCATGCTACAATACACATGTTTGTAAACAAAAGGATTTAATAAATTTCTTGCCATTTTCAATTTCAACTTTGATTCAGATATAGGGGAAAAATAAAAACGCATGTTAAGGTAAGAATTTGCACATTTTTTTTCATTTCCCATCTTAGAAGCTCTCTCGGATTGCTTAGGCCCATGAACTTAGGATAGTCGAGGATAAATATTTCACATTTGATACTGGTTTATTGACCTGCATATCGGCTTCAACATACTTGGGTCTATTTAGTTTAAACGTTTTGGGCATTCGGCCCTTTTATGACCCTCTTCATTGCATTCCCAACAACTTATGTGATTTGTCTGATTTATCCCCCCTCTCTCATTAGGCCGATTATTGAAACGTCTGTCCATATGTCTGTCCCTATTGTCATGTCTAGGATTCCTGTAATGTCTTTCTTACCTTCTCCTACGGTCATTAAAAAAGCGATTCTTATTATGGTCAATCTCCATCGATTCATGATCCCTAACATTATTATGTGCAGGCCCGTCTTGTCTCTTCTGGGCCGTACACCTTTGGAAAACTTGTTGTTCCCTTAAGGAAAGAGCATATGCCTCATCGAAAGTTCTAGGCCCACTTCTTTCTACTTTCGCCCTAATGTTTTTATCCCATATCCCCGCTAAGAAAATACTCAGTAACTGAGACTCTATAATAGGTCGTATATGTTCATTTTGTTGTGGGTAAGCTCACTGCGCAGCACCTAGCAATCTTTCAGCAAAAACTGGATATCTTCATCTTTGTTTTGCTCAAGGCTAACCAAAAGCTCAAATGCCTTCGGTCCGTCTAAAACCGGAGAAAATCTACTTGCCAAATTCGCCTTTAAGTGGTCTCAGCCCTTGTGTTCCTCCGATTCTAAGTATCTTTTTATATTGTCTGAAACAAGTCCCGTACTAAATTGATAAGCAAGAAGTTGTTTCTTGCGTTCGTTTGCATAATTGAGAAAAGCCGCTTTCTCTCTTATCTTTGATCCAGTTTTCGTATAATTTTGGATTCCCATCAAAAACCTTTAAGTGCCCAAAGCCAATACTTTTTTCTTTGTTTTCCGTTTCCCCTAGGTCTAAACTACCAACCTCCGCTACGATTTGTTTAGTACATTCAATCATTGTTCGATTGTGCTCACTCATGCCTTCTGCAGTCTGCACCGAGCAATGAGAATTGTCATTGATTGCTTTAGCTAATTCTTGAAATTCGGCCGTATTGAATTAAATTAATTGAGTACAATAAAAATGTAATTAAAAAAAAATGTTTTTAATTATTAATTATTATTTAAAAAAACAAAACAAAAAAAAACACCGATCTATTTCTTAACACCTTGTAAATAACAGAAAAAAATAAAATAATTTGATAAGGTACTATTTATCAAGTAGCAGATTAAGCCTATATGACAACTGATAACTGTCAAATATTTTAATTTTGTTCAATATATAAGAAAGCCCAGATAAGTAAAGTCAAAAGACTTACCAATGCAACTTCCAGCGACGTCTGTATGGTTCCAAAGTTCGATCCTCTGGCACGGACACAAAAAATAACTAGTGTAATACTGTTCCTTAGCGCTGTGTTCTTTTTTTTTAAGTCAATAAAATAAAAACGTCAATTTAGACAATTAATTTTACAAGTCCTAAACTGGAGCGATAATTAATTTAATTTAATAATAATTTTTAAAACCTGATGCTGAAACCCTTTGCCAAATTCATTTTCTAAGTCAAGCAGAAAAACTGCCCAAGAGAAGCGAGATCTTCAGTTTTAAAGTTCTTGCCTTCCCAGCATGCAATATTGCTGATAAGTAATTTCAACCAATCCATTTGGTTCCGGTTGTGAATTCAGGCAAAAGGAATCAATCCATTGGTCCAAGTGATGTCTGTTCCTTCCGGTCACCTGGACAACGGAAGCAACAACATCTCCCAAACATATTTCAACCATTGCCATGCCCAATAACCTCAACTAATTTCGAGTTCTACCCAATTGTTGTTCTTTAAAACCAAAAAACAGTATACGCTTCAAATTGAAATATAAGCAGTGCAGACCTGATCAGACGACCTCACTAGAAGCCAGCTGATCTGAATCAGCAGTGTCTAGAAATATTGTTCGGCCTTGAAAGGTAGTTCAAGACCACCGTCCAAGGTCATTATATTAATTGAATCTCTATGGTTTCCATATTAAGAGCTTGTATCAGGAAATTATAAGGTCAATGGATGTACTTAATCCATATATGTCCAAATATCGTGATGTTTGGAGTGGTTCTTCCTGATATACAAACTTTAATAAAAAATGTCACTTAAATGTTTCATAACTGTTAAAATTTGTCCACATATGCTAAATAAGGTACCGTACTGCACCTAATGAAAGTGCTACACATATATTGCTCCAACAAACTGTGTGCAAGTAAATTTTTGACAGTTTGATAAAGGCACATGGCCAAGATATTCCAGTGCCTGAAATTTCAGTGCACCTTTTATCATGCATTTGAAAGGAGACATCTAACCAATCCAAAAGAAAGCACTGCCATTATCACATCCAGCCAGATAGTATTTTACAATCGGTATGTGTGTTGTTCTTTTGAAAGACAGATGAATAAGATGTTAACAGGGATATTACATCTCATAGCAACATCATATGCCAATTTGACATGTGAGTACGTGCGCGGATCCAGGAATTTTTGTCAGGGGGGAGGGGGGGTCCAGGTCAGTCTGACAAAAAAGCTCTGACAACGTTTTTTTAGTCCTTAGCTTATTTTACAGCAGTCAAACGGTCAATTTCAAAGAAATCTATCATTTTTCAAGGTTTCAGAGGGGGTCCAACATTTTCCAGGGCGGGTCCAACTTTTTCCAGGGGGGGGGGGGGGGGTCCAATTGCTTATTCCCTATAGAAACCCCATATAACTTGCGATTTTCCAGGGAGGGGGGGTCCAGACCCCCTGTCCCCCCCTCTGGATTGACACTTCCTCTTGAAATATTGTATAAATAAATAAATAAATATGTCTCATTGTGGTGTTGCCTCTTTTTGGCATGCTAGCGTATTCAAATATTCACCCTATACATGTCAAAGACAATAAGTTTCTGTGAAATGGACTAATGCAAATAGCCTAAAGTGTGTAGCCACGGAACTGTTAAACTATGGTTACAGATGTTACTTTAGCCATTTTAGACAGTATTGGTAGCATCTGTATCAAAGCTGTAGCATCAAAGATAATGCATTCTGTTTTTCAATACATGCTTCTTTGCCTTCAGATATGCTTTTGAATTAATGGATGAAATCTGATTTGATACATGCAGTCATTAATTCGAGCCATAGTTTTTGAAAATATTTAAAGAATCCTTGCCCATTCTCAAATGACAAGGTACCTCTCTGAAAGAGCAAGCTGCTTACAAACACACACACACATCACTTAAAGGCAATTTTGGGTATTGTCCACTTGCATCGTTCCTGTGGCGGGAAATGGGAAAAGCTGTCTGGGTCCCGTCTTTCGACCAAATTCAAATTCGCATCAATACAGGTGTCAGATACATTTACGTCTGGTGGGTGTTTCAGCATTTTCTGGACAAAAAAGTAACTAGAATGTGTCCAAAATATCTAGTGACCTGTTATTATAAATGATCATCTCAGTGCCAAACATTGATAAAAATAGATCTGGCGTATTCATTACAATATACAATATTATCAAGTGTATACCGTGTATGTGAACACGAATATGGCCAATATTCCGGTTGTGTATCCGATATACATGGTTAATTTGGGTGACGCACAATCTGCCCTTGTTGCCTAGTGGTTAGCGCGTCGGACTCTTAAACCAGCGGACCAGGATTGATTCCTGGGTGGGCCCCTATTAAACTTTTTTTCTTCTTCTTCTTTTCAGCTTTATAATAATGAATTATTTCCTACCAGTAATACAAATTGATATATATGACAAAAAGTACACTGCATAACGTTTTATATTGAATTATCCTCAAATACGTGGGAGTAGGGGTAAATTTTGCTGTCCTGAGCAGAAAATTAGTCTGGTGACCCCCATTTTTTATTCGTTTTTCTAAAACGTCATAGAAAAGTCTATGGAATACAAACAAAAATTTGAAATTGTTAATGCCAGATTTTTAAAAGTACACCCCATAACGTTTAATATTGAATCACCTCAAAATATGTGGGGGTAGGGATAAATTTTGCTCTGCTATACGAAAATTAGTCTGGTGACCTCCATTTTTATTCGTTTTTCTAAACGGTTATATACAAGTCTATGGAATAAAAAAACTTTGAGATTCTTAATGCCAGATTTTTAAAAGTACACTTCATAACGTCTTATATTGAATTATCCTCAAAATATGTGGGGGTAGGGGTAAATTTTGGTCTCCTGAAAGAAAATTAGTCTGGTGACCCCCATTTTTTTATTATTTTTTCTAAAAGGTAATATAATAGTCGATGGAATAAAAACATAACTTTGAGATTGTTAATGCCAAATTTTTAAAAGTACACTTCATAACGTCTTATATTGAATTATCCTCAAAATATGTGGGGGTAGGGGTAAATTTTGGTCTCCTGAAAGAAAATTAGTCTGGTGACCCCCATTTTTTATTCTTTTTTCTAAAAGGTAATATAATAGTCTATGGAATAAAAACAAAACTTTGAGATTGTTAATGCCAGTTTTTTTTTAAAGTATACTCCACAACGTTTTATATTGAATTATCCTCAAAATATGTGGGGGTAGGGGTAAATTTTGGTCTTCTGAAAGAAAATTAGTCGGGTGACCCCCAATTTTTATTCTTTTTTCTAAAAGGTTATATAAAAGTCTATGAAATAAAAACAAAACTTTGAGATTGTTAATGCCAAATTTTTAAAAGTACACTTCATAACGTCTTATATTGAATTATCCTCAAAATATGTGGGGGTAGGGGTAAATTTTGGTCTCCTGAAAGAAAATTAGTCTGGTGACCCCCATTTTTTATTCTTTTTTCTAAAATGTAATATAATAGTCTATGGAATAAAAACAAAACTTTGAGATTGTTAATGCCAGTTTTTTTAAAAGTATACTCCACAGCGTTTTATATTGAATTATCCTCAAAATATGTGGGGGTAGGGGTAAATTTTGGTCTCCTGAAAGAAAATTAGTCGGGTGACCCCCAATTTTTATTCTTTTTTCTAAAAGGTTATATGAAAGTCTATGAAATAAAAACAAAACTTTGAGATTGTTAATGCCAGATTTTTTAATAAACAATTTAATCTAAAATCGTTTTTCTATTTTGGTGGAATTACCAAAATATATCATTCAGCTTCTTGTCACGGCTTGGGAAAACAAATAATTTTTCACTTTTCCTATAAAGCTTGGCGGCGTGAGTAATACTTAAAATTAAAATAATGAAGTTGGGTGGCGATTACAAATATTTTAACTTAATATTTAGGACTTGTTTTTTTTTTCAGAAAATTGGTAATATTCAGAAAAACTTCAATGTCAGATTATGAAAAATCGAGCGTGGTGACATATCCTTTTTATTTCATAAATCGACAGTCCATACATAAAACAAACTGTTTGCAAATAGTTGAAAAAAATCTTAATGCGGAAAGTATTTCACACAATTGCCCTTAATCATTCATGACAATGTAACACTGCTGTCATTGAGTTTTACTGTCTTTGACATGTGTACATGTACCAGTGTCTTATTGTTGGCCTTTTGCTGGGTCATAGAAAATCTTCCGAGGTTTGTCTTGTCTATCATGCTTTATAAATCCTTCATGAATGGTTTCCTCACTTCCTGTGCCACAGGCACCTAGCAAGCTTGGATGATAAAAAGCATGTTGCAAAATCCGTTAGAAGTGTGAGACAACAGAATCATATTAGTGCTTTTGTATCGGAATGATTTGAATGTTTACTCTGTTTTGGTTTCACTGTACATTGACTTCGACATGCATACATAGTTATGAAACATCGTTGAGTACTTTGCGGTCACACGCTTGGCTCAGGAACCACGTGACCTAGTCAGTGCATTGCCTTTTAAGGTTTATCAAATGATTCCTCTATATCCTCTTAAAACGTTGTGTTCAGTTGCTTAGACAACATAGTTAATCCAGGCAGAATTTAACTTGCCCTCTGACAGTTTAACAGTACATTAGCCTTCATGGAAACCATTAATCACCTGTTCAGGAAAGTTCTGCATTTGAAGGATTTGATATGAAATACATATATGTTGCTTGTAAACATCAGAGGGAATGGTTCAGCTTTTGCAAGCTGAAGAAAGGACAAAGCCTAGTTTGGGAGAGGAATAGTTTAAAAAGGAATCAATACCATCCATCTCAAGCCAGTCATTCCAAAAGTAATAATGGTGGAGATATAGATATTCCCATTTTAAGACCTGAACTCTGATTTTAGGTTAATCTGTACAACTTCACAAAAACGACCAGATAGTATTAGTTAATTACAGTTATCTGTTCATTTCTGCGTCTGATTCAAAGTCAAGAGTCTTCTTAGAACTCATGCAAATGACAATGGACATCATCAGAGAAAGTTATGTTGTTCTTGTCGCACCACTTTCAAGATTTGTATAGAAAATGTTAGTTGAAAAAGTAAGTGAGTACGACCAGGAACTGCCACAATCACACACTGGAGACCAACCCATAGTAGGCGAGGAAGAGGCAAAGCATGATAACAGCCTCATGACAAAGCTTATAAAGAAAGCTTTGTCACATTCTTTTCCAGATAAGTTTAGTTTTACACTGCCAACAGCAGAGACATCAAAAATAGTAAGTGAGTATGAACAGGAAATACCACAATCAAAAACTGCAGACAAACTCAAATTCATAAGACAGTTCTCTGAGTCCCGCCTCACCATGAAAGTATCCAATGCTAGCAAAACCTGCTATGAGAAGGTACATGTCACCGCCACATGGAAAGATATATTGCATATACATAGGTTTAGCCCAAGTGATTTCTAAAGCTTTCATTAATAAAACCACATCAAAATATGCAGATATATGATTTTGAACAAGTACATTTATGCACATTTGCATTCCCTTGTATTATAATTTCTATAATCTGTTGGAGAGACATTATAATTGGATTAATTGCTACATTAAATGCATTTATATTTACTTAATATTGCAAGAAAAAACATATATACATATGTACATATAGATCAAATGCAATACACGTGACTATTTGTAAAAATCATTGGTTTTCGCGACTATTGCACTCAATGACCTTTTAATTATGTAAGCAGATTATCTAATGCAAACAAAATTAGTATTGACAATTGGATCATATTCAACCTAATAACAAGCATTTTATTCAGTATGTATGTTTCTTGTCATTAAAAGAAACCAATATTCCTTTCTGAGCTATGATGACCGTACCAAGGTTTAAAGAGCCGTAATTTTTTTCTCACAAAATTCTGAAAGTGGCATCATGCAGTTTTGAACTCTACACACTCTAATCTTTAAAATGATGTATGATTCTACTTGTTTCCCTTCCGGTATGGGTGCATGTAACTTTAGGTGACCTCTGCTGCAGCACTATAACGTAAAGCTGACGTTACATAACGTAATGTTGACGTCACAGAAACAATGCCAACATAATAACAAGGGTAAATGCAGCAAAACAAACGGTTATAAATGAAGTTTATGTGTTTTTTTCCAATAAAACATCGCTATATAGCGATATTTTATTGGTAAACATAAACTTCATTTATTCTGTTGATAAACGTTTCGGGTATTTACTAATTAAACTAGAATTGTTAGAGAATCTGACTATAGCCCCGCTGCAGTGCCTTGCATGCTGTAAAAGGCCAGAGTGTCTCAGGATTTTGAGTGGTAATGTTATTCTAACATCAATCAAGGACCAAAACTCCCTTACTGATATGCGAAAAATGACAGCTAACAATCCCAACGTAGATCTTGTCAGTATAAATAGTTATATAAAGTTTGGTCAAAATCTGTCCATTTGTCCACAAGATATTAAGGGGAAACCAATTTTGGAGTAAATCAAGGACCATAGCTCTGGTACAAATGTGCGAAAAAGGATGTGTAACAATCCCAACCGAGATCTTGTCAATATGAATGCATAGAATAAATTTGGTAAAAATTTTCCAATCGGTTCCCAAGATATCGAGCCGAAACGAAATTTCAACATAAATCAAGGGCCATAACTCTGGTACGAATTTGCAAGAAATGACGTGTAACAATCCCAAGCTGGATCTTGCCAAGATAAATGTATATATAAAATTTGCTGAAATTCTACCCATTGTTTCTCAAGATATTGAGCGGAAAAGAAATTTTGGCATAAATAAAAGGCCATAACTCTGGTACAAATTTCCGAAATATGATGTGTAACAATCCCAAGCTAGATCTTGTCAATATAAATGCATATATAAAAATTGATGAAATTATGTCAAGTATTTCTCAAGATATTGAGTGGAAACGAAATTTCTGCGTTAATCAAGGGCCATAACTCTGGTACAAATGTTTGAAAAATGATATGTAACAATTCCAAGGTAGATCATGTCAATATAAAAGCACATACAAAATTTGGTTAGATTCTATAAAGTATTTCTCAATAAATTGAGTGGAAACTAAAAAATTATGACGAACGTACGGACGAACGGACGGAATGACAGATAACCGATATGCTATATAGCCCCCCCCCCTTTTTCAAAGCAGGGCTATAAATAATTTATTTTAATAGGACAATCATGCTGTAGTTCTATTTTCCTTACCCAAGTTCTGGCTAATAACATGGATCCTGGATCAGGTGTGGTGCTTGATTGTATTTGTTCCTGATCTTTGCTCTCTTTCTTACTTAGATACGCATTTTTACCAAAGTGTTTTGAAAATCTTTCAGAGGGTTCATAAAATAATGCCTCGAGGTTATAAAACTTGAGTTCATTCTCAGACTCAAAATAAAGCTCAACTTTTATCAATCATTACGCTTTTTTTGAGAGTGAGAATGACCTTGAGTGGACAAGGACGTATAACGAAAGGACTGACATACAAATGGAAGGACGTGCCCAAGGTCATGTGTTATTGGTAATTTCCTTATGCAGTCATGCATTAAGTTGGATCTGATGCCTAAGTGGTACATTGTACCTGAAAATTACTAAAGGGATACGGTGGTACGTGTGTCCAATCAGATCGGCACGGACCTATTATGGACGGTCGTTACATAAAAGGGTCAGTTTTATCATGTAGTTTTTTTCTCTCTAGACCTTTTTAAATCCAAATAAAATGACAAAATTCGTAGTAACCACTTAATAAAATTGCGCCGTGACATGAAATTTCAACAATGTGGTATGTGCGACCAGCAAAGGCTCAGACCAGCCTGCGCATACGCGCAGTCCGCGTATACGCGCAGTCTGATCAGAGCCATTGCAAGTCACTTGACTATTCTGTGGCTGTTAATCTACTAACCAAACTTCATTTGGAGTTATTAAGCTTAACAATGGGCTGTACAGGCTCGTCTGAATCTGCACTTGCCAAAATATCACATTGTTGGAAATCACTTGTCACGGCTCAATTCCTCTTAGAGTTGCATTGTAATTGAAGATAACAACTCAAAGTGCTCAACGCAAAGGTAGGGAGACTGACGGATGGACGGACGGACGAACGGAAAAAGAACATTCTTATAATTCCATCTCTACTTTTGGGCGAGGGATTAAAGTGTAAGATGGACAGACTTTTTGACTGATGGAGATAATTCTTATAACCACTCTCCACGATTTAACATGTAAGAGGAGTTCAGGCCCTGAGGTGAAAAAAACTCTTTTTTATGCTCAACTGAGCACGAAATTTCAACTGCTCATAAATCTGAAATACCAACAAATGAAGAAGTTTCTTGTTGGCATTTTAACATTTATGAGCAGAATAAATTTCGTGCTCAGCTGAGTTGAGCATGGAACAAGTTAGAAAACCTCTTGGCCAGGTAACAAGCTATATTGCAGAGTTTAATCTAACGCTTGAAATACTTGGAAATTAAATAGTTTAAGATTATTGATAGTAGAATTTCATTTTATTGCAATGATTTAGATCGTTTTCCACCTAGACCTAAATTCACTTGTAGAAATTTAAAGAAAGGGGTCCAGGAATTCCATAGAAAATTTGTTTTAGCGCCTGCAGATAAGGCTGCTAACAACGTTGTGGTCGTTTGAAAAATGTACTACATTAACACCTTAAAGCAAGAAAAAAGCACTGATAAGACCTATGAGCATAATTTACTTGACGAGAGGTATGTCGTTGATATCCATCGATACCATATGGCTGCTAGTTTGGTGTATGACATATTCCATTTAAGAGAGACAATTGTGAGATTTTGCATTTGGAGAAGAAAAAACAAACAGACAAAGTCAATTTGTTGCGATTGTTTGACGGACACAACTCCCGCCAAGGACCTCTGACACTTTGATAGGGTATCTGCCTATTTTTCAGATGCTTCCCAAAACTTCCCTATGCATAAGATATCACTGGTTTCCTTTTAGATAAGGCGCTTGATGTATTAAGAATCAGTTAAGGTTATAAATAGACGGGCAAACCCATACAACAAAACAGTAGACCTGAGCAAAGGGGGTAGGGGTTGCAAAATTTGACTTCACCAAAACATTTAGAAATCAATTATTTTACCTGTTAGGGTATTATATCATCAATACTCGATTACAAATCACAGTGAAAGTATTTTGAAGTCCAAAATCATGAGCATTTTAGTGATTATTTTTTTTTTTTTTTTCTATCTGATTTGTTAAGAAATATTTTGAAGTGCAACTGTAGTCCATATTCAACCTTGATGACAATGTATTTACCTGGTGCAATATTATACAGCAACGTACTATAACCATTTATCCATGCGTAAAGTACACCTAGTCAAAGGCCATGTAGTTTATGTGTATTGGATAGATACAGTATTAGTGCAAAATAATCTACCAACTGAACTTAGTAAAAGGACAGTTTTCATAATCTATAGAAAAGCATGCAAATAACGGTGTAATATTTTATGACTAATGGGTTATGGAAAGGGAGCTTACTTGTACTAATTATTTCATTATACTGGAAAAAAAGATTTTCAAGAGAGCACACCAAAAATCCAAATGCTAATGTTCGGGCTCACCCAGTCGTCACATTTTGGGCTGTGGGATATCATCTCCCCCGAGTTCCAGCTAGCTTTTCACATATATTATGTAAAATATGAGAACAAACTTTCGTGCAAAAGGATTAGTTGGAACTCGGGGGGGGGAATGATGTTTTAAAAATAATTTTCTATTTCCTATATTTATAATGCAAAAAGTGACCATTTTAGCCCCAAAATAAAGCTGTACATTCATTGAAATAGGAAATGAAACGCAATATCATAAAATAGGGGCCAACAGCGAGCTTATATATGAAGATGGAAGCATTTGATCGACTCTAATTTCTATTGAAATTATAGGCAGCGATACACTGTGATTCCCATTACCACCATCAGAGGTCCTTTAGTGCTTGCATTTAGATCAATAAATTGAGCTGACATTTTGTTGTACATGCCATCATACTTTATGGTTAAAAAGAGTAAAAACCACTGTATAAGAGTTTTAGAGCTATTTTGTCTAAAGCATGGTAACTTTTATGAAAAACATATTCTTTTGTGACGTCTCTTCACTTTCCCATGTCCGTCAAGAAATGTGACGATCACACAAGTTGCAATAGTTTGTCAATAAAATTATATTTTCTATCTGTGAGGCACTATTTATTTAGCACTGACCAGTTAATTGGCATTCATTACTAAAAATAAAACAAAAGAAGAAAAAAAAAAACAATGTTAATTTTGCGAGTCGGATGTTGAGATCGTCACTTCCATCAAACTACCCTGGTTATGATCGCAACATTAACAATACTTGTCTTGGAGAAAATACCCATTTTAAACAACTTTTGATTTTTTTTATTCAGATAGATGCTTGTTTAAGAGGTAAACTGTAATGGCAGGGAGTTGACAAGGCTGGCCACAGGATGAGTAAATGGTCATTAAAGTTTGTCAATATTTTGTTATGATCGCAATATAGACAGGGCGATCGCATCATATACGGATCACGTCAAAATAATGAGTTATCACGGTTTGAAGAGCATTTATCGTGCTGGAAGTTTCAAAACATTGTTTTAGATTTTGCATAAAGGTACGTTTAAAGTTCATTTTATATCTGGGTCGTTAATTTTGCAAATTGCTGTTGCGATCATTTTTATTTGACAGACATAATGTAGTGATCTTTCATTTTGTCCCTCAAACATTACAATCACAACAAAAACAAAATGATATTATTCAGAAATGGAAATGTATATCAAAAGCATTTTATACTATGCACAAGAAGTTTAGCATTTTCTTATGTTTCACATCTTTTTTTGTACTCATCTTTGTGCAGTGCCGATCAATTTCAATTGCAATGACGAGAACAGGATCTTAGGCAAATGAAAACACGAAATTTCAGACGCCATCCTTTAACTAGTCATTTGGGGAGAGTAAGAATTGCAGAAGGGGTCAGTAAGCAAAAATCACATCCGTTGTAAGTAATGCTAAAATGATAAGCATGTGATTTTTTTGTTTTATGGTCTTTCATCTTCCTCATGCATCATACGCCTATAAAATCTATTGGTTATGTGACAGATGTGATAGAGATTTCGTGCTGAAAAAAATCAGCTGCCATCAATGACGTCAAAACGTAGTCATCATTTGATTTAACTTCTAATGTTTATTGGCATTTCAATTCAACAGAGTAACAGTTTACAAAGATATCGTAGGTTTACAATGTAACTCATCTTATGGTTGATTAAAATCTTAAGTTACTGAAAAATGGTGCGACGCATTTGCGAGATAACGGTGACGTTAGAGTTTATCTTTCGGCTCGTGCACTGTAGTAGTGAAGATGTTTCATTTAACAGTATTTGTCTGAATGTGTTGTAAGGCATCAAGATGTTTAACTTGTTATTGTGGTTCAAGAAAACCTGACTAGAAACACCGTTTAAAGGCGTTAACGTACAAGCATAAGTGAAAATGTCAAATTGTGAAAACTTGGTCCTTTATTTCTCTTAGAAAGTTCAGAAAATTGCAGCATTTACTATGCTTTTTTGGTTTTCAGTGACCAAAAAATCGTTTGAAAATGGTTTCGGCTTCCCCCAACGATCAGAAATACCCACGTTACCCGCTAGTCTTAAAATTAAACGTCACTTTAGAACGGCCGCTGCGTTTGGTAATTCTGTATTTTTTGAAATGGAAAATCTTGTCAGATTATCGGCGCTTGTATCTTCATTACAGCAAATGAGACTCGAGATTTGATGTGGATGGGCACACCCATACAAAACAATTGCTAAATTTATTGCGCATAGTATATTTTATTATTGAAGCTCTCTGGATGCTTCATTTTAACATCACAATTTCTCTGTCTGTTTTTACGATAATTTGATCTTCGGCATAGTTTTTGATGTTTTGATCGTCACTAAAGTCTTTCAAATTGTCCGTCAAATCTTAAAAAAGACAACCACAACATTTAAAACGGCTGTGAATGTAAAATAGAAAAAATATGTCAAAGTGATTTTAGTGCATAATGCATGCTTGATCTATGTTCTTTATCAACCATCATGGTTTATCTGTTTAAGCCTTAGTTTGACCGTTAGCAGTTTTTTGTTGTTGCAATTGTCTGAAAAGTCGTCCGTCAAAATGTCTGTCAAATATGATGAACGATCACAAACACTTTTTAAAATATGCTGTATTTTCTAAGATATATCTGTTCTAGCCTTTATTTTTGTACAGCTATGCTCGGTTTTACATACTTTTGAATACAACACCAAACAGAAAGAGGAATGCTAACTTCAAAAAATCCTCTCAGGAGGAGCTCTCTCTTAAATGGAATATGTCGTATACATCTATTTAATCAAAAATGTACTTTATTACAGTTTATTTGTATTTTCATCTTTTATTTTAATTTTTTGTAATTGCATGTAGCTTCACAAGACCCTCAAATATAGATCTATGTGTTTTTTTTTTCTGGTTGTTTATGCTCGACATTTATATACATAATTTTTCTAGCAAACACCATGCATCATTGGAATCACGGTAGTAATCATTTCTAGCAACACAATGACTCCATTTCTTTGTTTATATCTCTGAAACTATTTATTTATACTCTTGCAAATCAGCATATGAAACAAGTTTACTGAGATCAAATACATTAATTTAATTCATTGCAAGCTCTTTTCATGATTTTATGTTCGTGTGGAAATGCTTAAAATTAAATGTATCGAACTAAAAGACATGGCATTATCTGCAGTTGGATCATATTCATTGTAAGCTTAGTATCTGCTAATGTAATGTCTACTGATCTGACCTGAATTTTTAATATTTAATAGTATACTTTAGGACTTTGAAAACGCATCACTCAGATTAAATCCTTTATTTCACAAACCTTGAGAATGTCAGCGAGATAATTATTTTTGCCATAGTCTGACCAGCTTCTAGTGTGTCCTAGAAAAATCATGGTTGTAAATATACTTTAAGGTATTGACAAAGTATCCGTTTTAAGACAGGTGTGGTCGATTTTGAAGGACACAAATTCAACTGACTCAACAGACTTGCGTTCTTTGCTTCTTTCACGATTGCATATTCATCATTGAATGATTAGAAATGAATTGACAGTCCTGTATAGTAAAAATTACACCCCTTTAAAAATACCGACATACCCCACCCACCCTGATTGCTATAGTCTAGTAATAAAATTCAACGTTTGAATTCAAACACATTAAGAAAGAGTTTATTAGTAAGCAAATCAATAAATTAAATCTTAAGACAGCAACAGGGTGTGATGGTATTTCAACCAAAATTCTTGAATTAGCCCAAACAACAGTTATAAAGCCTATCACTAATATGATAAACTTGACAATTAAAGAATCACTATTTCCAGATGATGCAAAAAAGGCAGTAGTTGCCCCATTACATAAGAAAACAGCTGTTTAGATAAGGAAAACTTCCGTCCAGTGAGCATATTACCTTTTTTTGTCAAAACTCTATGAAAAAGCATAAATGCCCAATTAACTGAATATTTCAACAATCATTTTGATATCTTCCTTTCAGCTTTTCGGGCTTAGTATGGTTGCCAGAGCACACTTTTGAAGATAATTGAAGATTGGAAGCAGGCTTTAGATCAAAATAAATATGTGGCAGCAATTTTAATGGACCTTTCGAAAGCATTTGACTGTTTACCGCATAACCTGCTTCTACTAAAACTTAAAACTTATGGTCTTTCCAAAAATGCCCTAAAACTAATGGCAAGCTATCTAACCAATAGAAAACAATGCTTCAAACTTGGAAATTTCAAAAGTAATTTTCAATCAATCCTCAAGGGTGTGCTTCATGGATCCATTTTGGGACCGGTCCTTTTCAACATCTTCATCAATGACATATTTCATTTCATTAAGCACTGTAACCTGTATAATTATGCAGATGATAATACAGTATCACACACTGACACAGATATGAAGAGACTCATTGATGAACTTGTTGAAGACAGCACTAGGCTTATCCAGTGGTTTGCAGACAACCAGATGAAAGCAAACCCTGGTAAGTTTCAGGCTATAGCTGTGGGCAATCATACACACAGTAAAAATATCTGCTTCAATCTTGGTGACAATATTGTTAAATTAGAAGACAGTGTAAAACTACTTGGTGTAACAATTGATTTTAAACTAGATTTTGATAAGCATATTTCAAATGTATGTAAAAAAGCTTCACGTCAGCTAAATGTTTTAAAGAGAATAGGTGGTCACTTATGTAAACTAGGAAAACTAAATGTATATATTATTCTTTTATTATGTCAAATTTTAATTATTGCCCTCTAACCTGGCATTTCTTTTGGAGAAAAAAAAATACCAAAAAGATCGAGAAAATACAAGAAAGAGCCCTTCGGTTTATCTATAGAGATTATGACTCTAGCTGTGAATCATTGCTTTTAAGATTTCAGTTACCTTCCTTAAAGGTGAGGCGTTTGCGGGCAATAGCATTTGAAGCATTTAAGATTTTAAACAATTTATTTCCAGTCTTTTTAAATGATCTATTAACTTTTAAAAATCTTTCTTATTCTTTTTGGTATACAAAGACTGTAGAAATCCCCCAAGTGAGAACAAACAGGTACGGCACTAGGTCTTTCCGCTCCACTGCTGCTAAAATGTGGAATAACCTCCCACAGCATTTCAGAGAGATTACGAGCTACAATGTATTCAAAAAATAGGTTAATTCATGGAGCGGAGAGGCATGTGTGCATTCGTTTTGTTCAGACGTTTAATTTTGCTTGCTTATTGCTTGTTTTATGCTTCATTTTATTTATAATTAATATGCGTTGTTATAGCCTGCATGTTTAAATGTTGTTGGTTCTACTATAACATTTTATGGAAGACAAGTCCATCAGTACTTTGGACTTGAAACATTGATTCATAAGTATCGACTTGCGAATCAATTGTTTTAAGATTTAAAGTACTTTAAACGCTGTGATAAAGTTAGCGAATGTGCTGTTTTAAACATGCTCCTATCTTAACTTATTATCTTAACATATTATATGTGCTGTGCTTGTATGTATGTATACTTGTCTTAAGTAAGTCGGTAAATAGCTATTTATAGCTAATGTTATACTGTTTTGTATTTCCGACTATATAGATAAATTTTGTATTGTATTGTAACATTTTGGGTCTTTCAAAGTTTTGATCTTTATGCCCGGTTTTATTGAAAGAGGCTGATGGCATACACAAATGACAGATAATGCATAAATTACGCTTATATCACGTGTCTTAGATTGTGCAATTGATGTAATTTTTAAGACGAAAACGCCCTCCCCACATGGCCGCCAGTGTATGTAGTCAATATCAGTAATGAAAGCGTGCATAGAGGTAACATATACGGATATAAATTGACGTTCAAATTTAACGTTTATTTTCGAAATATTGAAATTATCAATTTCTTTTGATTAGAAAAAGTCTATAAACTCTTTTGGTGATATGGTATCATACACGCCACAGTTTAAACATAAAAATAATCAAAAAGCTTCGTTTAACTATGCAGAAAGATGGTGGATGCTGTATGTACCCATGTGACGTCCTCAGCAGCGTCGCGTGATAGTGCAGTCAAATTAACGACTGATTCTTACCAATTCTGGTTTGCACATTAAAATCTGCGTGTAACTTTTCAATCGCATATACTGTTTGCAAGAAAAGTGCAAAAATATGGTGATGCGTTTTCAAAGTCCTCTAGTATATTTTGGTCAAAGTACGTTGATCTGTTGATAGTGTTTTGGTTAGCGCGTTGATATTCTTTTGGTTAGTGTATTGGAAGTGTTTTCATCATTCAAATGGGCATCAGGCATGTGCTGCTGAACATTCCGTCAATATTTTAACTGTCTGTGGTACATGACACGCATGGCTTTTTCGAGACGCAAAACGAGTAGTTATGTTATTTTAAGTTTTGGAGATAATAATAAAATGTAGATTGTCAGTTAGAACTTCTGGCTAGTATATAATGATAGCAACATATGCTACATTCCCTTTTATTGTATGTTGGGTAATGCTCTTTGTTTAGCTACAGTCCAATCTCGTAACTTCAAAGTTCTTGGAAGCGACAAAACACAAGAAAACATCACATACAAGATAGCCAAGAGGCCAGTCCTTTCCCAGTAGGCAACCGGGAGGCTGCAAGAAAACAGACAAGACAGTATGACATGAATCACAAATAACAAAGAAGTATACTTAAGGAATAAAGAAACGCAGCACACACTTCGAGTCATTGTAAGCATACAATATGATGCAAGTTTTTAGTGCAAATGATATTTATACATAGGAGCAGTATGTATCCGTCAAATTACAGCAGGTTCAACGTAATTATCGATTATGTAATCATTTTTGTATGCGCGTAACAAGCCTGACCCCCTGTAGTAAGCTGCTGAAACAGGGTCAATAAAAGCAAAATTTGAATCAACCATCGGTTTATTGTTTTAAAATGTCTTGGCATAGATTGCGGATCAAGGAAATGATCAAATGGCGACGTTTCTGTAGGATTCTGAAACGACTTAACGTCATTAACGTCAACTCTGAATACTGCGTGAAACGCGTACACTTTCTTTTCTGCTTGAGATTTATTCATTACAAGGACGTTTTGTTCAAGAATTATGACTTCAGACGTCAAAAAACGCAATTCTGACGTCAAAATTTGATATCCTACGTTTTGATTGTTTCCATGATGAGTATGTGTTTTTCTAATGATAAAATATTCCAGTGACAAAGTTTAGGTTACAGTTAACAAGTTTGGTGTTGACT
This sequence comes from Loripinus fragilis, assembly GCA_964019695.1. Lineage (NCBI taxonomy): Eukaryota > Metazoa > Mollusca > Bivalvia > Lucinida > Lucinidae > Loripinus > Loripinus fragilis. The sequence goes on along the minus strand of OZ026525.1, from coordinate 26,678,215 downwards.
CTCTGCATGTAATCAGAGGCAAGTTCAATAATGCGAGCGCTCTCGGGCGCTCGTTGTACTGATGTCCGGCTTTACTCATTATGAATAAAGATAGGTACCAATCAACGAGCGCTCGGCGAGCACTCGCATTATTGAACTCGCCTCTGATGTTTTCTCTTGTATTATGCCGTGTTTTGTTTGGCTAACGTCAACAAAAACACCTTACCAGCTTATTTCTACAGTATCTGAAAAGTCAGTTTTTCCCAAGAAAGCATGTTAGTAGTAATGGGGGCCACTATGGGTACCGGGACTTTTAAGCCTGAAAAGAACTTAGAATTTTTCAGGCTAAAAAGTCCCTGTACCCATAGATGACTCCCCTGGTAGGCTTGAGTGACTAGCTGTGAATAACTTAGTTTATTTTTGGGATTATTCTGGCTGGGCCTATAATTGTGATAGTTTTCTGGGTTATTGGGGAATAACTTAGTTAATTTTTGGTTGGTCTGTAATAGTTTCCAGGGCTATTGGAAAATAACTTAGTTTATTTTTTAGTTCTATTCTGACTGGGGCTGTAATTATGATAGTTTCCTGGGCTATTGGGGAATAACTTAGTTTATTTTTGGGATTATTCTGGTTGGGGCTATGATTATGATAAGGTCCTGGCTATATCTACTGGTTGGCTTGTGATTGTAATAGTTTCCTGGGCTGTTGGGTAAATAACTTAGTTTATTTGTGGGCTATCCTCGTCTATGATTGTGATTATGATAAGCTCCTGGTCATATCCACTGGTTGGTTTGTGATTATGAAAGTTTCCTGGGCTATTGGGAAATAACTTAGTTTAATTTTGGGTATTTTGGTTAGGTATGTGATTGTAATAGTTTTCTGGTCATATCCACTGGTTGACTTGTGATTATGATAGTTTCCTGGGCTGTTGGGAAATAACTTAGTCATTTTTGAGGGGGAATAAAGGGTCTGCTGTGGTGATATATAAAATAACTTAGTTAAATTCAGCTTTGAAGATAACTTAGTCATTTTAGGAGCTATAATTTGTGGTGATATATGGTGTGTGTCAAGGCTACTAAGTTCTATGCGTCTTTAGAGTCTCTTGGTCAATCAAGACCTCAACTCCTAGAGGCATCACTCTGTAGCGTTAACTTGTGTATATTGTTTAGCAATTTTATAGGTATTCTTTCTAGGGAAGTGATAGCCCTGAAAAGGGCTGTTTGTTGATTGTCTTGCTATTTCTAGCACTTCTTCTTGGTCATTTTAATTTTCTTAGTTGCTTTTCCAACTCCTACGTTTTGACTAGTCTCTTGGTCATTGGTCATAATGTCAAGTCTGGTGGGTATCTGGATGGGTTGTATCTCAAACGTTTGCTGCTGCGCTCGCTGTTGAGATAATTCTTCTAACTTCTTCACTCTAGACCTTAACTCATTGACTTCCTTGAGAAGGACTTCTTTGACTTGAGTCTTTGGCTGTTGCTTTTGTGGCATCTGCTTAACAGGTTGAGGTATATACGTTGAGGGTGTTTGCGGCGTATAATACTGTTGTGTCATATCGTTAGCAAACGTCTCATTCACTGCTGATAGTAGAATATCAGGATTGTTGATCATATCGTCCAGTGTTAGTGATGGCTCCATAATTATGAATGTTGAAAAATGTAGTGTGTTTGAGCCTTTTATACTTGTCAAGCGGATTGACCTAGTTTAAAGTTCCCGCGCTTTAAGAAATCAAGTCAACTCTGATTGGGTGAAAGTAAATGAACTGACCAATCAGTGTATTGTTGCTCTCTCTAGCGGAGGAGTTCAATGTAGGTCAATCCCTTTGAAAACTATAAAAGCTCGATTCAAATCTCAAATTCTTCATTCTGTTCTTGTGTTACACAACAACAACAACATGGCTTGCAATTTGGATTCGCGTTTGGAGCAATTGGAGGAGCAGGGCAAGACTATGGCTGATGCTACTAGGAGGTTACTAGAGACGGTGAATGCTGTGAAAGATACGGGTGATTGAGAATCATCAGAAGATGTTGGAGATGAGTCGGAGGGTAGAAAATTTGATAAATGATGTAAAGACAGAAGTGAAGGTGGAGACTATCAGTGACGAGGAGGAAGATTGGGGGGATAATTCTCCCCCCACACCTCATCCTTCTGAGGATTGGGATGCGGAAGCAGATAATATGCCCTTCTACATACCAGTGAGAAGGACAATTACGGTTGAACAGTTGGGTGTGCGGTGTCCTGCATGTGGTGGCCGCCCCAGTAGATGTCCCTGCTCCTAAAGAAATGTCTCTTTGGTAATTAGACCACCAAACTGGCCCTTTTCAGGGCCACTCATTTCTTCAAGAAAGAATAACTAAATATGTTGCATTTTTTTAGACCATAGTTACCATAAGTTGAGTGTGATTGTAGTATTTCCTTATCATGCTTACAGTAATGGGGTGATTATGGCGTGATCTTTTAATGGACCAATCAGATTTTAGTTGCTCTCTCTAGCGTAGGAGTAGAATGTAGGTCAATCCACCTATCCTACTATATAACCCAATGTACTTTGTGTTTCTCTAAAAAAAATGAAGTTCTTTGAAAAATTCAGTTTGACTAAGTTGTGTGCTGCTTTGCAGCGGAAAGATTGGAAAGAGGTGGAGAAACAACAAAATAAGTTAGGATTGGAGCAATTTCTTGCTCTCAGAGGGATTGGTTCCAGAAAACCTGTAGCCATTGTACGACCTATTTTAAAATCTTCTAAGTAAGAAATATTTTGTTACTTAGGAGACTTTAAAACAAACAGTCCATTTCAGGGCTACTCAATTAGTTTCGTTAAAGAATAACCTCAAAATAAAAACAAACACAATTTCAACAACATAATTTTAATTAAATCCAAAAACTACTAGAATCCCTATATGTCCCTAGAGTCTATTAAAGTCTTTAATGAATATGCACTATAGAATCTGGTTCATCACAAGAAATCGGTTTATCCCTGTTCTCCATCACCATCTCTGTACAGGATCGAGGCGAGTGAGAGGCTGATTTACAAATGAAACAATAAGTCTTCTTCCCACGGCTTACTGTCTTCTTTGAACGAGTATCCAAACGTCTTCTCTTAGGACTGATATCAGAGACGTCTGAAGCTTTTCGTTTTCTTGAAGGCTTCTCTGTAGATACTGAAGACTGTTGCTTCTCTGTAGATTCTGAAGACAGTTGAGAAGTCAACTCTTCCTCATCTTCATCGTCTGAATAAATCGCCATAGCTCTTCATTTCCTTTGTGGTGGTCTAATATTATCTTAATCATCTGAGCTCTCTGAGTCTGAATAATTCACCAACTTAGGTTGAGATTCTTCATCATTCATCAAATTTTCTTCTCTCTTATGACAAGTATGCAGATATAGCATTGTCCATATGTAGGCTTCTTATCAGTAAACATCTGTTGTTCTCTTAATTTCTGAGCCTCAGGACAATCTCCAATCCAATGGCCCATATCATGACAATGGTGACATTCTCCATAAGGTGGTCTCAACTTGTCTTGTTGTCTCAAACTATCTTCTAATGGCTGCATCAAAGCTTGTTCGTCTTGAGATAAAAGTTTCTTCAATGATACACAATGATAGTAGATGCCATCTTTACTCTTCAAAAGTCAGAAGTGAAATGATTCTCTCTCACTGGTGTCCAACTATTTATAGTCCTGGAAAAGTTCTGTCTCTACTATGATTGTAGAGAAATTCAATCACACTAGGATTGTCAGCGACACATCTTTTCCAATTCTCAAATGTAATTAGTGTCTCTTTTTCCATCAAATATCTGATACTGATCCACCAAAGTCTCTTGAAATCTTCAAAAGTTTCAGAACTATTGGGTTTCTGTTGACTCTCTTCTACTGTAATCTCATCATGAGAAAATAAGATGTAAATGCAGAACAATAATCTTCTATACGGTCTGAACTTAAAAATCTTGGAAAGTGGAAATTCCAAATATTTCTTCTCTCTTGCTTCTTCCATGATATTACACTTGCAGATAAAATAAATATAATGTATGTGATAAGATAGTTATTGTTCTCAGCTTTTATAGGGGGAAAAAAATTTGAAAATCAGTCGAGGCAAACTCAAGTTATTGTGAAAATATGATTTTTTACTTTTTTAGAAATCAGGTTCTTGCTATTTCATGCCAATAAATTATCTCCCTTGAATGAAAAATTTCATGGTAAAAAATATGCGAAATTTGTAATAGCTCGGGTATTTTTTATCCAATTTACTTCAAATTTTTACCATAAGATAGCTCTTATATTCAAGTTATCGATTTTACATACTATAAGGCATGAAAACTATTATGTGATAGAGTAACATTGAGACACCATTTTAAACTTATTCTGTAATAAGATAACTATATATTTGAATCGCAAATATTTGCTTATTAAGTCAATAGAGATATATGTTGAACAAAAATAACTGACCACTGGTACTCTATACGTCCGCCGAGGCCCGTAGAGAAGCTTTGTGCTTCAGAAACTGTTGAATATGCATTTAAAAAGGTAGAACAGCTTCGGCTGTTTAAGGGCGCCAACCTTCGGGTTGGAGTGGCTCCGCCTCAAATTCTCTAGTCCATAGAGACATGCAGGAATTTGACTTGTATTTGAGACAGTTTCAATCGCCAAGGATTCCTAGGTTAGGATAGTACTGGGGGAGTAATGGTGCTGTTCATACAGTGCCTGATACTTCTTGCTAATTTTTCAAAAAATGTAGTCTCGCCTGCACTTTAGGCCTAGCAAAAATTGTAGTCTCGCCTGACACTTTGTGAAAAATTCAGTAGTTTGGCTTATAGAAAAGATTTGATCTGATGAGAAAATCAAATTTGCATATCAAAATAATTTGAGAACTAGTGATTTTGCCTACCACATGGTGAAACTTTTAGTAGTTTGACCTATGGAAAATATGCGATCGGATGAAAAAATCAAATAGTGATTACGCTTGATGAAAAAGATTTTGAGAATTTTCAACTGTTGATTTCAGAAAATCTGAGTTTTTCCAAATCTGGGTTTTTCCAGTATAAATGGAGCTCAGATTTCTATTTCAGCATCAATTCAGTAGAGAACTTCGAAGAGTCAACATGTTTAAGCGACAGAGAGATATTACCCCACCCACTTCTGATGATGAAGAGCCTCGACGTAGATTGGTAGATTATTCAGACACAGAGAGCTCAGATGATGGAGATAATATTAGGCCACCACCAAGAAAAAGAAGACCTATGGTGATTTATTTAGACACAGAGAGTTCAGATGATAAAGATGATGAAAATTTGACTTCTTATTACACTATTAAGACAGTCAAAGAGAAGAAGTCTAAATTATTTCGAGCTCAAGGGAAAGAATTTCAACTCAACATCCAGACTTTCCCTGACAATGTTCCCCACCTACAGTTCATATCCAGATTATTTGATTGGCTGGTAGAAGACATCAAAGAACGATGCCAGATGGAATCCAATGATAAGATGCGGATGACTATTTTGCATCCTGGATTGAAACTTGGAGTGTTTGTGCCTTGGAGAGATGTCTCAGCCATGACTGGGGAAGCTATACTTCAAGAAATAGAAAAAATACAACAGTCCAATGAGAATTTTAGGATCAATGACGGACAGATGACTATTCAAGTGACTGTGGTGGGACTTCCAGTGGGCAGTGGACGGAAACCATTACATGCTGGTCTCTACTTTGAGTCAGAAAATATGAGTATCAACAAAAGAAGTATTGTACAGATCAATAATACCACAGATGTAATGTGTATGGCCAGAGCTGTGGTGGTGGCGAAATGCAATGTAGATAAAGAGGACTCAGAGTCTTGGAAGAAGAATTGGAATCATATGAGAAGATCTGACAAATCTATGCAGACTAGAGAAGCGATGAAGTTATTGCATCGAGCGAAAATTCCTCATACCAAGTCTTGTGGTATTGAGGAATACAAGAAGATCCAATCTGTACTTGCTCCCAAGTACTTGATTAAAGTCCATTCTCAGTATCCTAAAGATGGGCTGATATTTCCACTTCAATTTAAAAAGAAGCCAGAGACGAAGGTGATCCATATTTACTTCAATGGAGTAGATCACTATGATGCGATTACAAAGGTGACAGGATTTCTTGGTGCCCAATACTACTGCGAGTATTGTTATGTAGGATATAAACAGAGAGGAAATCACAGATGTGCTGATGGATGTGCTGGTTGCTATAGTGACATTCCTTGTATTCCTGGACAAAAAACGCGTTGTATGGACTGTAAAAGAACTTTTCGTAGTAGAGACTGTTTTGCTAAGCATAAATCTATCAAATCTAAGCAACAAAAATCTATTTGTCAACTTGTGTATAATTGTGGTAAATGTAATTTTAGGATTGTGGGCTCAAAGAAAAATCATGTATGTCCAGGACCGAGAAAATGTAGGAATTGTAAAGAGATTGTTGGGCCCAATCATCAATGCTATATTCAAAGTTATGAATGTAAATCTGAGATGACTGAAAATGAAGGAGAAGAAGAGGTTTCTCAACCTAAGAAATCTCGTTTCATCTTCTTTGATTTTGAGTCAAATCAAGAAACTGGTACACATCAAGTGAATTTCTGTGTTGCTCATAAAGCGTGTGATGATTGCATGGAATTGTCCATAGATACATTTTGTCCGACTTGTTTGACACAAACAGGTCTGAGAGAATTTATCTTTGAAGGCATAGACACTTTACCACAATTTTGCAATTGGATTTCAGGAGATGAGAATAAAGGAGTGACATGTATTGCACATAATTTTGGAGGATACGATGGTCAGTTCATCTAACACTATATCTTAGAATATGGTACAGTGAAACCTGATGTGATCATGAATGGAAATACTATACTTAGAATGAAAGTAGGACGTGTCACATTCCTTGATTCTTATCAGTTTTTGCATATGAGACTGAAGAAAGGTTACTTTCCTCATCTTGCAAATACACTGGCAAACCAAAAGTATATGGGACCTTACTTTCCTGTGGACATGTACAATCCTGGTCAGATGTCTGTCAAGGATCGTGAGGTATTTTTAGCTTGGCATAAAGATAAAATTGAGAGTGGTGCTATATTTAACTTCAAATGGGAGATAGAAGAATACTGTCGTAGTGATGTGGATATTCTAAGACGAGGATGTGCTTGTTTCAGACGAGAATTGATCAACATTAGTGGACTCGATCCTTTGTCTGAAGCTTGCACTATCGCTCAAGCTTGTTCAAAAGTATGGAGAAAGAATCATATGCCTGAAAACAGTATTGCCATCATCCCACCTGAAGGTTATCCTAATCAAAAGAACTACTCTATCAAAGCTGTAAGATGGATTCAAAGTGAAGCTAAGGAACGTGGTATTGAAATCAAACATGCATTGAATGGTGGTGAACAAAGAATCAATGGACATTATGTGGATGGCTACCATGAAGAATCTCGAACTGTATTTGAATTCTATGAATGTTACTGGCATGGATGTCCTACTCATTTTCCAGACAGAAACAGAGTTCAACATCATCAGTGTTTGACCATGCATCAGTTGTATATTTTGACCATTGGCAAGAAAGAAGAGTTACTAAAAGCAGGATATCAGGTGGTGGAGCTTTGGGAATGTGACTATGACAAGAGATACAAGGAAGATCCAGACTTTAGATCTTTGGTGGACTCAGAATTTACAAACTTAGACCCTTTGAGGCCAAGAGATGCTTTATTTGGTGGAAGGACTAACTCAACCAAACTCTATCAGGAAATCGATGAATCCTCCAATGAAGAAATCAAGTACATCGATGTGTGTTCACTCTATCCAACTATTTGCAAGTACGGACAGTTTCCACTTGGTCATCCTACCATCTATTCTCAAGAGAACATTGATAAAGACAACATCAGACAGTACTGTGGATTGTTTAAGTGTAAAGTGCTACCACCCACCAATTTGTACCATCCTGTACTTCCACAGAAATGCAGTCAGAAATTGATGTTTCCATTGTGTAGAAGTTGTGCAGAAAAGACAGATCCTCATATGAGATGTACTCATTTACAAAAAGAAGATAGAAGTTTTACAGGGACCTGGGTCACTATCGAATTGTTTGCTGCATTGGACAGAGGGTACAAGTTACTGGATGTGTATGAAGTCTGGCATTTCTCAGAGACAACTCAGTACGACAGAGAATCTGGAGAAGAAGGGATCTTTGCTGGCTATATCAATATATTTCTGAGAATCAAGCAAGAATCAAGTGGCTATCCTGATTGGTGCAAGACAGAGCAAGATAAGATCAAGTTCAAGCAAGACTACTTTGAAGCCGAAGGAATCAGATTGGAGAATGTGGAGAAGAATAAAGGAATGAGAGCTATTGCTAAGATCATGTTAAACAGTCTCTGGAGAAAATTGGCACAGCGAGATAATATGACCAAGACAGAATATTTTTCAGAACCTGCCAAGTTCTTTGACCTGGTGACGAATCCAAACAAGATTGTCAAGAATGTGGACATTTGCAGAGAAAATCTTCTACTGGTCAACTGGGACGATACAGAATCCAATGTGAAGCCGCATGCTTGCAGTAATGTGATTGTGGCAGCCTTCGTCACTGCTCAAGCCAGATTGAAGTTGTATGAACCCTTGGAAAAGTCGAATGAACGTGTACTCTACTTTGATACAGACTCTATCATTTATCATCACAAACCCCATTTATGGAACCCTACTATTGTCAACACCAGACTTGGAGAATGGACAGATGAAGTGCCCAATGCTAGAATTGTGAAATTTGCTTGAATGGGACCGAAGAACTATGGCTATGAATTTGTGGACAAGGATGGAAATCGAGGATCTACTTGCAAAGTGAAAGGACTCACTCTAGATTACAATACATCTCAAGTCATTCACTTTGATTGGATGCTGAACTTGGTGAAGGGAGATAGGAAAGACTTCAGAGAAACTGTCAACTACCATAGGATCAGAAAATATAAAGACAAGACTGTGACCACTGGATTGCAATCCAAGACGTATCGGTTCACTTATACTAAACGTGTCATTATTGGAGATGGATATACTGTTCCTTATGGGTATTTGGCATAGATAGAGTAGTTCTGATGATCATGCAGTGAACTTATTTCTGATAGTCATGAATTGAACTGTGACTGGTGTATTGTACAGGTGTTTTTATGTATTAAACTGATTCAATTATGTATTAAACTGTTTTTTAATTATGTATTAAACTGTTGGTTCATGTTCATTAAAATTTGAGTATTAATAAAGTTGTCTTTGTTATTTTTTCACAGTAAGCCATGGCACTTTCTACACACCAGTTGGACTCAAATCAAGATATTGGAAGTTTGTTTTTTTTAAACATCCTTCTAATATTTTTATTTCTGGCCCAAGTGGATCGGGTAAAACTGAATTTGTTAAATAGATGATTGAGTTTAAAGAAGATTTATTTGATATTTTACCCCAACGTATTGTTTGGTGTTACAAGGAATGGCAAAAATCTTATAATATCTTACAAGAACGTGAGGGGTCAAACATCAAATTTATTCAAGGTATTCCCGATGATGAAGATGAAATTGTCACTGATCCCAGTGCAACGCACTTGGTGATTTTTGATGACATGTTAGGAGATAGATGAAGAAAAAATTAAGTTATGGTTTACAAGAAAAGGACATCATAGAAACGCAAGTGTGGTGTACATCACTCAAAATGTATTTCAACAAAGTAAATCTTCTCGCACCATCAGTTCGAATGCTCATTATTTAGTTTTATTTCAAAGTCCAAGAGATAAGATGCAAATCAAAGTATTAGCTAATCAACTTCAAGCTCCACATATGATTCATGCATTTAACGATGCCACATCTATACCTCATGGATACTTATTGGTCGATTTGAAACCAAATACACCTGATTATCTTAGATTCAGAACACATATTTTTCAAAACTGGTTTACAAAATCAGATCAACAAGGACCTGTTGTCTATTTTCCAGGAGTATAAAAAGGTGTGTTTGAGTTTAAATCCATCATTTGTGTCAAAATGGCTCAACGAACATCAGCTAATCTGATATGTGCTCTGTATAATTTAAGCAGAGAACATGATAGTCATAAAAGAAAATCACTCTTAAATGCAGGTTTAATTGAAATAATCAATGGTTTTCTTTGGCAGCTCGAAAAATTGTTCAGGGTAAGATGAAATTACCTAAACAAACTCAAAAATTTATGGATAGACATCAGGATGATGTTCGAAAATTAGCAAGTGCAATTGTTGATCCTGAAGTCAAACGTAGTATCATTTTAAAACCTGGAGGTGGTGGATTCTTTGGTGGTGTGATCATTTGAAGTCTGATTCGATGGGATGGAAATAAGTTGATGAGAAAATTTAACTAGAAAACTAAAAAACCTAAGAAAAAATCAGTAAAAAAACCTAGAAAACAGAAAAAAAGAAAGGTTGATGATCGTTTTGTAACAAAACGTAAAAGTAAAAGTCCTGCTTCATGGCAAAATTTAGGTCTTGATTCTCCAAACACAAATGCAAGATGATCTTCTATTAATTTAGCACGATTTACTCCTTTGATAGCACAAGATTTGTTAAAAAGACATGGATTTGGTGCTACCATGCACATGTTAAATCCAAACAAATATCCATCACCACCTCATTCTGAACGTTGACGACTTCATTTTTAAGAAAAACTATAAAAGGACTGTACATCAAATTTTTTATACACACCCATAAACATGGCTGTAACAACAACACGTCGTAGAAAATTGCAAAATAAAATGAGAAAAAAAATCTTTGATTAAAACTTATGGTACATATTTAGAAGGATTGACTCATTTATCCAATAAATGTCGTAAGAAAATGATTCAAGAATCACCTAAAGAAGTCATTGAATGTGTAGGGGAATGTTGCATCAATCTTATAAAAGGCAATGTACGTCTGACAAATGCTCAAAAGAATCAGTTACGAGCTAGAAAGTAACATATACGTTTACTGAGTTCTAAGCAAGTTCCACTTGACACAAAAAAAGAAAATTATTAATCAGAAAGGTAGAGCTTTGTTAGGATTATTATTAAAACCATTAATTGCTCCTATCATAGGTTCTGTCTTGGGTGAAATTATCAAAAAATAAAAATATGGATGGTCGTAAATTGGCTATTGTGCCATTTAAACTTTGGGAAGACATGAAACGATGGAAAGAGGAACAAATTCAAAAACCAAGACTGCCTCCTGATCCTAATGTATCTGCCACAGCCAGTCTTCAAAGAGACTTATCTTCTGTCATGGCCAATGAAGATTTGTCTGAAGCTGAAAAATCTCAATTGTATGGCCAGACCTTGCACAAATTTAAAACGGCTCATCAAAACGCTTTAAAAGAAACATCTCTTTTTCGCCAATCTGACCCTAGTTCTTCCAAAATGAATCAATTGGTCATAGATTATGTACCCTCCACCATGAAACGTAAAGCTCAGCTTTTAGTTTCACTTCTAAAAACTAACCCAAATGTGTCCTGGGAAGATGATGGTACAGTTAAACTTTATGGCAAATCTATTCCAGGGTCCAATATTATTAATTTGGTCAATGATGTCATTAGACATCGTAAATTCAGTGAACCTACAGGTTGGCAAGCTTTTGCAGAAGGTTTAAGAGACATGAATATTCCCCAAGATGTCATTGGAAATACGGAAAGGTGGGACTGGATGCATCGTGCTCCAGAAACTCCTGAAACGGATTATATCACTCCCAAACAAAAACGCACCATCAGAAAAACAGCAAGTCGTATTCCTGTTTCTGTCAGGTCTGCAAAGAGTTTGAGTGTCAGAAAACGTATCAAAGACCATTTTTCCTCTCCGACACTTTTATCTGCCACCAAAAACGTATAAAAGAAGAGTTCTCTTCTCCATGGGTCAGTTACAATGAAGCTTGAACAGTTGTATTACAATCCTAAAAGTCCTGCTGCGTATGCAGGTGAACAAGCTTTGTACAGACTTGCTAAACAATCATCCAAAAAAGTAAAACTTCAAGATATTAGAGACTGGTTAAGAAAACAACAAACTTATACTTTACATAAACGTATTCATAAAAAGTTTTTGCGACGCAAAACGGTAGTGGCTGGAATTGATACTCAATGGCAAGCAGATTTGGCAGACTTATCAAAATTATCAAAGTTCAATGACAAACCTAGATATTTACTTTGCATCATAGATGTCTTTTCAAAATATGCATGGGTGGTACCTATTAAAGATAAAACTGGAAAAACTTTAGTGATTGCTTTTAAATCTGTGTTAAAAAGTGGACGATGTCCAAAAAGTTTGCAAACAGATAAAGGAACTGAATTAAAAAATAAAGAATTTCAAAATTTCTTGAAAACTAAAAAGATTCATTTCTTCACTACTGAAAATCCTGAAACCAAAGCCAGTATTGTGGAACGTTTTCAAAGAACTTTGAAAACTCGCATGTGGAAATATTTTACTCATCATCACACTTTGCGATATGTAGACATTCTTCCCAAATTAGTACATGGTTACAATCACGCTTATCATCGAAGTATTAAATGTGCACCTGTGACTGTGACTCTTAAAAATGAACCACAGGTGTCAGAAAACTTGTATGGAAAATCGAATTCTAAAAAAGTCAAACCAAAATTCAAAGTGGGTGATTTTGTACGTATCAATAAAACAAAACGTACATTTGATAAAGGTTATTTACCAAACTGGACACAAGAATTATTTCAAATTTTAGCAGTGGTCAAAACTCAGACTCCGATCACCTATAAAATAAAAGATATTGAGGGTGAATTAGTCAAAGGCACTTTCTATTCACACGAGTTACAACGTGTAGAGAAAGATCAAATTTACGAAATTGATTCTGTTTTAGATCACAGAAAACGTAAAGTAGGAAAAAAGTGGGTGAAAGAAATTAAAGTTCACTGGAAAGGTTATCCTTCAAAATTTGACAGTTGGATTTTAGAATCTGATCTTGTATAAAAGCATGAAAATGGATCTCAGAGGATCATTTGTACGTGGTGACACTGCTTCAGTACAATCTGCAGAAGGTCGTGATCAAATTGTTAAAAATCGTTTCACTTTTTTTTGCTCAGATCATTGTTGTATACATGATCATTATCACATCATTAGTTCAAATCAGTCTGAGAAGTCCAGATAAAGAATTGTGGTTAATTTTACTCAGTAGTTCTATTGGTTACATACTACCATCCCCAGCTTTAAAATTTAGAAAACACACTAATCCAATTTCAGCTGACGAAACAGATTCGCCCAAACTCAAACCATGAATAACTTTTATTTGACACTCTTGAGTGATAGCTCACTCAGTACATTTTCAAAAAATACACAATGTGACTTTAAAGTGAAATTAGATCATTCCATACAAATTGAAAAAGATAATTGGGAAGTGGGTTTGGTAGAAGTCATAACTCCAACTGAAGTAAATAATATCACTAAGGAAAACAATTATGTGATCTTAAGATTTTCTGATAGAAAAATGTGTGAAGAGATAGATAATTGTACAACCTATGGATTTTATAGAGACCAAATAATTTATATCCAAAATGGTTATTATGCTTCTCCACGCCATTTGGTTGAAGAAATACAAAAAAAGTATCAATTTTCGATATGGACAGACACTGAAAAATAGCAATGCTACCATTTCAATCACTTATGGTGAAAACAGTGCTCGAGTCAAACTTGATGTTCAAGATCCTACGAAAGTCAAAATTATTTTTCCAAAGGCAATTGCAGAAATATTAGGTGTAGATAGAAATTATTTTGATAAACCATTAGGAAATTGAGAGTGTTGCCATTTGAAAGTAAAAGAGAAAACAATCATTTACATCAAGAATTTGTCAATGTACACTATGTACCAGTGGCAAAATCTTTCATAGATCAGGTGCACATTAGTATAAATTGTGATACAGGTGAATATGTGCCATTTATCTCTGGGAAAACGTTAGTGAAACTACATTTTCGACAGAAAGAATAATGTTGAAACAATCCAGAAGCATTATGTCTCTTCAATCTGGGAAAGGAGACTTTGTACAGAGGCGTTTCAAGACAATATGGCAATGGTTTAGGATCCATTTTTAAAGCTGCATTGAGAACAGTGATTCCAATTTTAAAACCTGTCGCAAAAGCAAGTTTAAAAAGTGTGAAAAAAGTAGCTAAAGATCAAGGGGTTCAAGCTCTAAAAGACATTGTAGGTGGTGAAAATGTAAAAAAAGTTTTAAAACAAAGAGGAAAAAAAGCTTTGAAATCTTTTGGTCAGTCTACTATAAATCAGTTGGCTATAAATTCAACTCAAAAACGCAAAAAGCCTCAGTCTCAATCTAGACACCAAACTGTTAAGAGGGGTTTTAAAAGCAGAGCAAAAAAGTTTAATCCTATTAAACGTCTGGTATTTGAAAAAGATATATTTGACGAAAAATGATTCAACAAGGTTCTTGCGATTGCACTAAAACGGAATTGGATATGGAGTCCATTCCACCCACCATGACTACCATGCAAGGCACTCAGTGGAATGATTATCATCCCATCGCTTCTCTCAATAGTCATCATGCACCCATTGAATTTCTAATTCCACCTCACACCGAGTTTTACACTGATTTGTCTCAAGCCTATCTGTATATCAAATTCAGAATCTTAAAGCAAACGGGTGAAGATCTTGACACGGATGCAAAAGTATTTCCAATTAATAACTTTTTTCACAGTATGTTCAGTGGCATCGATTTGTATATCAACAATAAATTGATCACAAATAATTCAGGCACGTATCCATACAGAGCATACCTTGAAAATTTATTTTCTTATGGTTCTGATGTCAAAGATAATCAACTAAAGGCAGCAGAATTTTGGTCTGAGGATGAAGCTGGAGCTTTTGAAGATGTTACAAATAAATGTATCACTGATCGTGGCAAACGTGTATCAAAAAGCAAATCCTTGGAGCTTCAGGGTAAATTACATTTGGATCTTGCTATGCAGGAAAAATATTTGCCTAATGGTTTAGAATTCAAACTTAGACTCAATCGATCATCTCCTCAGTTTTGTTTGATGAGTGATGATTATCCTGCAAAAATCAAAATTGATACCGCTATCTTGAGAGTACGAAATGTTCAGCTTCTACCTGCCATAAGTAATGAACTGAATCAAACTATTGCTCATCATAATGCTAAATTTCCAATCAGAAGAGTTGAAGTCAAAACTTTTACAATCAGTAGTGGCACAAGATCTAAAATTGAAGATCATCTTCTCACAGGTCAACTTCCAAAACGAGTTTTTATTGGTTTAGTAAAAAATGAGGCATTTAATGGGAGTTTGGATACTAATCCTTTCTTTTTCAAACATTTTAATCTAAGTAAAATGGATGTCACTTGTGATGGACATAGTGTCTATGGAAAACCATTTGAACCTAGATTTGAAAATGATCAGTATCTCAGATCTTTCCTATCAGTTTACCAAGCATTAGCAAGTCAGAATCAGGTCCAAAATGGCAACATTGATTATGAAGATTACAAAGGAGGTTACTGCTTTTGGGGATATGATTTGACACCAGATCAAGCAGCCGATCAGTCTCATTTGCACCCTATAAAAACTGGGAACCTCAGATTGGAGCTTCAGTTTGCAACATCACTTGACAAGACGATCAACGTGCTTGTGTATGCAGAGTTTGACAACCTGATAGAAATCAACGGACTTAGAGAAGTTACCACAGATTACTAAAGATGATGGCAGGATACTTCATTGAACAGGACTTGATGTACCAAACAGATGCATACAGTGCAACAGTCCAGTCATCAGATGAGAAGAGTACCTTACAGAAAGAAGTAGAAGACAATGAGGATATCGATTGTCTTATGAAGACTTTCTAAAACAAGCCATATTGACTTGTCTAAAGATGGCAGTTGGAGACTGTGCGAAGCATGAATGTCATGGATGCAAAATGAACCACCCAAGTCAGAAATACCACTATATCTGTCTATGGACTTCTCCAAGAGAATGGATTGAAGATTATGGATGTCATGATCCAGCCTTAGAGGGCCTAAACATCTATGATGTGATGGAAGACTTTGACAATAGAATCTGGAACTATCTGTATGGCGACAATTGGCGACACCCTATGGACTTTACAACAGGGATCAATCACCTGACGCCAGAAGAAAATCAAGAAGCCTATAAAAACTGGCAGTACTTCAAGAAAAATTAAAGTGACTTAAAGGAACAGTGGAAGACGTACTGGGCCAAGAAACTCATAGAATCCTATGAAGAAAAGGAAACTGAAGAAAACGAGAAGAGCCCAGAAACAGAATAAAAATGAACACTGTTGAACTTATCAAAGTCATAAACAATATACCTGTGAAAGGAGAAGTATGTGCCAAGGATTTACTACCAGAGAAGAAACCACTGGATATGAAGGCTTACATTGTAAATACAGATATATCCACAGATCCAGGAGAACATTGGGTGGCTATCTACTTCCGAAAAGATCAAGTTATCTACTTCGATTCATATGGAAGACCACCAGGAGAGCAATATGTTCTACCATTTATTGAAAGAAACTCTTCAAGATGGATCCATAACAAAGAATGTTTACAGAGTCCATGGAGCAAAGTATGTGGAATTTGGTGTATCTACATCATTCACCAGCTCAACAAAGGACTAGATCTAAACACAGCCATTCATCAAGAACTATATGGAACTGGAGATGATTTATACCAGAATGACAGAGATATCGAGATGTGGTTCATCTATAACTATGCCAGAGTCATCCTATCCAAGAATGGAATGAGACGCATGGCTCCTCCTGACTTTTTATTCAAACACAGAATACAGACTTGTAAATGTCATAATTATTCACATCACCTTTCAAAGAAGTATCCTAAGTATAATATGTTGTAAATATGTTAAGGGAAATTATTGTAAACAATGAACAGAGGGACGGCCCTAATCCTCTGTCATTGTAATCAGTTATAGTTAGCGGGGCAATAAAGTTATAGAAATGTTCACCAGTCTTTGTTGTTCTTTTCATTAAAAAATCAGTAGTAGTAAGCTTGAGACGGCTAGCTATACACTTGTTAACGCTACAGAGTGATGCCTCTAGGAGATGAGGTCTTGATTGACCAAGAGACTCTAAAGACGCATAGAACTTAGTAGCCTTAACTATTACACACACCATATACCACCACATACTATACCCCCTAAAATGACTAAGTTATCTTCAAAGCTGAATTTAACTAAGTTATTTTATATATCACCACAGAAGAGTCTTCATCACCCTTAAAATGACTAAGTTATTTTCAAAGCTGAAATTAACTAAGTTATTTTATATATCACCACAGCAGAATCTTCTTCACCCTTAAAATGACTAAGTTATTTCCCAATAGCCCAGGAAACTATTACAATCAAAAGCCAACCAGTAGATATAGCCAGGACCTTATCATAATCATAGCCCAAAACAGAATAATCCCAAAAATAAACTAAGTTATTCCCCAATAGCCCAGGAAACTATCATAATTACAGCCCCAGTCAGAATAGAACTAAAAAATAAACTAAGTTATTTTCCAATAGCCCTGGAAACTATTACATACCAACCAAAAATTAACTAAGTTATTCCCCAATAACCCAGAAAACTATCACAATTATAGGCCCAGCCAGAATAATCCCAAAAATAAACTAAGTTATTCCCCAATAGCCCAGGAAACTATCATAATTACAGCCCCAGTCAGAATAGAACTAAAAAATAAACTAAGTTATTTTCCAATAGCCCTGGAAACTATTACAGACCAACCAAAAATTAACTAAGTTATTCCCCAATAACCCAGAAAACTATCACAATTATAGGCCCAGCCAGAATAATCCCAAAAATAAACTAAGTTATTCACAGCTAGTCACTCAAGCCTACCAGGGGAGTCATCTATGGGTACCGGGACTTTTAGCCTGAAAAATTCTAAGATCTTTTCAGGCTTAAAAGTCCCGGTACCCATAGTGGCCCCCATTACTACTCATGTTCTGATGTCTCTAAGTTTATCTTATCCCGTATAATCACCAGCGACCCAAACCCGATGGCTCTAAGTGACGTTTATCGTTTATTCATTACCATTGTGTATCTTGCCATTCAAGTAGCGTGTTTTGACGCAATATTTGACTACATTACAAATATGATTGGACGTTTGTTTAATTTGCACATTGTCAAGTCGACGCCAAATAGCCAAACATGGAAAAGACGGGGTTTCTTGATCTTTATTCTGAAGTCAACGACACATTTTACGTTTTCATATGTTTTGGCATTGTAGAGTAAAATGTAGCGTTAAAATGACGTTTTGGTATTTCATCACATGCTATAAATACTCAATTAGAAATTTACAAAAGAGCTTTCATCAAAAATTATTTTTTTGTCTGTTGCGTTTCTTTATTCCTTAAATATATTTACAATAGAGAACTGCCTTGAAACGGTCAGTTAAAGCAAATTACTGCAGGGTTATAACATGTTTACCATACCAACCCCCCCCCCTTATTTCTGATGTGGATCAAGACAGGTAGATGAATGATCAACATGAAATATTCCTAACTTAGCATCTCCTAGTACATGCAAAATCGAGATATAAAAAGAAGATAAAACAAAGATAAGGCCTTGAGGTTATAAAACTTGAGTTCATTCTCAGACTCAAGCAGCCAATGATTGCGCTTTATTTTGAGTCTGAGACTGTACTCAAGTTTTATAACCTCGGGGCAAGGACTCAACAGTATATATAGATGCATTAGGGAATTAAAGAAATTAAACAGTTAAACCACAATGGACCCAACCTCAGCATCAGGCCCTAACACTCTAATCTATAGATATATCTTTAAATTGGAACCAGGTTCGACCAACTGGTGTGCAAGTAAAGAGAAAGCAAAGTTGCCAACCCGTAAATGGGTTGCGCCAATTATACAGTCTGCTGCAATACATTAATTTCATAACCAGCCTTTTTATAATGAGATCTTATGTTAATAAACTGTGCTAAAAATTATCATTGTCTAAATGTTTCTTCAATTCATAATCTAAGCCTCCATAAAACACTGTTTCCAAAAGTCCCTGGTGCAAGAAAGATTAAATTCCGACATTGAATTTAGACATCAAATCATAGTATCATAGTTTACACTCAGTTTGCATATCAATGCCGAATTTCACCAAAATTATATTTGCGTATCAATCGCAAAGAATCTTTGTTATTTTTATGCATCCTTAGGATTGCGACGTACGAGGTGTATGTGTGACATTTCTGCAAGGTACTGTATCTATGGCGTTTGCATGACGATTGTACGTTTGTACTGAGTATACGCCAATGATAAAAACAATAAGGCATTCAATGGAATCCCGTCTGCTATGGATAAGAAAAGTACGCCATATGTATGCCATGTCACCCTTTTATGCACCAAACGTATGACATATCTGGAATTACAAAGGACACCACGGAAACGCCAAAGCATTGAAAGCTTACGTAGCTGTTACGCTTCACGATTGCCTCGTTTGCTTTTGAACGCCACGACAACGCCACAGCATTAGAAGCTTACGTAGCTGTTACACTTCAAGATCGCCTCGTTTGAACGGCGGCTTTGTTAAACAGTTTAAAAATGCTGCAC
The DNA here is from genome assembly GCA_964019695.1 of Loripinus fragilis. Taxonomy (NCBI): domain Eukaryota; kingdom Metazoa; phylum Mollusca; class Bivalvia; order Lucinida; family Lucinidae; genus Loripinus; species Loripinus fragilis. Next base: position 26,658,624 of record OZ026525.1, on the reverse strand, counting down.
TTTCCTAGCAGCTTTGATTTGCTATACATGTCACACTCACGTAACAAGAATGAATTTATTGCCGCGTAAACGTAGTGCTATCGTAACTTGATTGCTTGATACAGATACACTAAGTGCGTTACCGTTGACTATCAAGCGGTCAAGCTACGATGTACTACGTTGCTTTTCTTCTAACGACGTATGTGTGGCATATACATGGCGAATCGAAGCTGCTGAACATGCAACATTTTTTCAAACTTTAAAAAATCGATGTGCCTTTGCAAACCATCGCGAACGAGGCAATAATGCAGCATAAAACCTACGAAAGCTTTCAATGCTGTGGCGCTGTCGTGGCAAAAGCTATTCCAGATACGCTGCGTGTATGAGTGTTGAAGTCAGCAACATTGCTAGATACTCCAGCAAAATGAATGAGTTGAGAACTATGAACTAAGGATGTTGAGCGAGAAACATCATCGTCTAAAAATTGAAACTTGAGAATTTCACGCAAATCATGTTTATTGTATTTTTAGGTAGAAACAATCTTATGTCGCTAGAAATTAGACAAAAATCGCATTTTGAATTTTCGAATTTTCGAGTTTTTCTGTATAATGATGATTCTGCAGTTATAGCATTAACTCTTAAAGCACAATCACGACTGCAGCAGACGAAAAATTTTGCGACACTTTCCCAATTTTCGACAAAAATAAGGTATGATATTACATGAGAATCGTCTGCCAGCAGACGATTCTCATGAGATATCATGCCTTATTTGTTATTTTTGAAAAAGCGACAAAATTTAAAATTGTCGTCTGCTGCAAATTATAGGTGGCGCTTTAAAGGTTAAACTACATCCGGTTTGATTGCATGCTCAGTAGTGTTCTGTATCATCAAGCTACATTTAATTTGATTGTATCTTTGATTAGGCGTCACTGTTGAAGTGTAAGGGAAATAGTTGTGCTGTATTCTGTAGGGTGATGCAGAAACGTTAGATGGCCATTGTTCCATTCTCGTCTGGAAAGTCCATCTTCTGTAAAAGAAAGTAAGTTGATAAGCATATACATTGATGAGTGGGAGGTTGCTAAATTCTGATGTTGAACGGTACAAGAAAACAAAAATATCTTATCCAAAATGACAGCAAAATGTCCCTGCCAATTCAAGGTCAAAAAGTGTGTTTTGGTAACAGGTCTGAAAGCAGAATAACACTTAAGCTGGTGCTAGGGGGCTTGAAAATTGTTCCAATATCCGTTCGTTCCCATGAATAGACTCAATAAAACCGATTCTGGAACTATATAGAACAGGCTAAAAGTCTCTCAGGAGGTAAGGCACTATTGAAAGCTGCTTTTGGTATCCACAATGCGCATTTTTCAGGTTTTGACAGCAACTATTTTGGATTATGAAACACCTTTAGTTATAGTCTACAAAACAATTTCAAAGTGTCATAAAGTGTATGCAAATTATAAAATGTACATGTACATGGATTCTCCTTACAATTAAATCAAGGGTGATAACTCTTACAAGAACTAATATGAAGTAACAATTTCTGCATGTGTAACATAGTGTCGAACTGACTTATAACGCCATCATACTTGTCTCAAAGTATATAAGTGTTATGTAGCGCATTAGGTTGCCATGAAAAGTTCATTTAAGGAAAATAATTCCAACAGAAGCCAGGAACGACGACAATAACTGCACATGACACAGAGTTTTGGCCTTATCTATGCTGCTTGGCAAATATCTTTGCAATATCTCAAAGGATTTATAAAAGTTATGGCGCACAAAACTTTTTCCACTTACAAGTTCATTAAATGGAGATAATTGAACTAGGAACTAAAGAAGAGCTACCATGCTTAGACGCGACAGACCATCTTGACCTGATCTGCATGCCTACCAAATATCATTGAAATATTTTAGATGGTATTTGAGCTATTGAGTGCACACGTTTCCCCTTTCCTTTAAAAGTTATTCAAGGTAGATAACTCAAACAGGAAGCAAGGGAGAGCCATCGCGTTTGCATACAATGAACCGTGCCCTGATATATGAAAGTAGTAGGTGAGAATGATCAGCATATACAGTGCATTACTGTCCAAACTACAGACTAAACCGTGGCACCGTGAGGGAGAGCCACACAGCAATCACAAAACACAAGGAATACAAAAAAGCAAAGCGACAAGCCCTCTCTTCCCCATCAAGATGATTGCATAACTAGAAAGGACACAAAGTAAAGCATAACAAAACAAAGAACAAATTACAGAATCCCACAATGCGAGTAATAATCAACAACGAATTAACAACAATAGAAGCACCGACTTAGAATGGACAGCAGCCTAAGCCACTGGGGAAGGGGGCTTCATGCATTTTACTGGTATCATATTCTCGCCCTAGATTCTGCTATTGTTGCACAATAAAGTTAAGCTCGCATCGAGGCTACCTAACTATTGCAATGTATCATCTTAGTGCAACAATATAATCAAAGACACACACTATGATGGAACAAAGTAAATGACTCACCACTCACAGATAGTCAAAGCTAAAGAAAACCTTAGCTGGTGGACCAAGATACACAAGCATCAGACACCAACCTGCGGATTAAAGCTTTACGCCAGAGCTGTCATTGAGTATGAAGCCTGCCCACTGTCGTGCAATTAAAGAGGAACCAATGTCTATAAACCGTGATTAGATTTACAAGCAGGCATGCAGACTTTCACATGGCATCTAAATTATATCCAACTATTTTTAAAACGTTTGATTACATTTTGAGTAAACTACTTAAAATTAGATTTTCCAACAGTTCTTTTTGGATTTATAAACTGAATCACCATAAAATATAAAATCTGATATTCCCTGTTGCTGAAATAATTTAAACCAATTTATAAAGGCCGATCAAATACCATCAAAATATCTCAAAAGATATAACCTTATTGAGCACACAGGTTTTCACCCACGACAAGATGGACAGGTATAGAGATGATCAGATGGGATGCGGGATTGACAACAATGACAGAGCACAACATCTCTTGAACCTTTTCAGCTGAGGATAAAAAGAATTTCATTTCGCTGTTTATTGAAGTTCTGCAGAATATCTCAGACTTGCTGTTTGTACAAATCAAAGTTTGTCAATATGAGAAAGTCATCTAGATACACTAAAGTAAAATAAAATCTTTAAGGACAATTGCTACTAAATACTTCCCACATTGCAATCTTTTCAATACTGTGCATACAGTTGGTTTTATGCATGGACTGTAAATTGATGAAATATAAAGGATGTGTCACTCACAGTGCTCTATTTTTCATAATCTCGTATGGAAGTTTTCAGCATATGACAAATTTTCTGAAAATTACATTAAGTCCTTAATATTAAGCTAACTAGTTGTAGTCATCATCTGACTTCTTTATTTTGTATTATTACCCTTGACCTCAAGCCTTTCAAAAAATGTGAAAAAATATTTGTTGTTGCTATCAATAAAGTTGAATCAAGAAGGTACCGTTTTATCAGATTTTAGCCATAAGACTGAGGGATTTGTTCGATCATCAAGAGCGTGAATGTTAATGATAGCTCTTCCAAGCAAACGTCTGTTTGATCCCCATGACGTGACGTCACAAATCTTATAACGTTACGTCACGAAGTGATAACATTTTTAACAAAACGCCAACTGTCGAATGCATCGTAGCGCCTTTGAAAGAGGCATTCACACATTATCACATGATATCCAGTGGGGACTCCTTTTTAAATAGCTTGCAGCATCATTTTACAGCTCAGTGTGATTTTCTCATGCGCCGCCATAAAACTAAATTTCCGACCGTACATCCAATAATATACCTCCCCAAATGAAAAATTTTGACTACAGCTATCCCCTTTTCTATTTAAAGTATGTTAAAAATAGAGGATCTTACATGAGTGCTCATGTTTTATTGAATTTATTAAACGAGTTGGGGAAAAGAGATAAAATGCGAGGCTTGCCGAGCATTTTATCTCTTTTTCGCAACGAGTTTAATAAATTCAATAATACAAGAGCACGAATGTTAGATTCTATTTATCATATGACATTAAGATTACTTTGAAATCTCATTTCTGCCGTAAAAACGTTATACTTTTGTCATGTACGCAACGTTTTTATGGACGTCATAACGTTGTCCGTAAATCTATTAACCACTAGTGGTTTATCGATTCTATTGCATGGTGTTATTTCACTCCCAGACGCGACGTCATATGATAATCTATATTAATAAAGCAAGTTCAGAACATTGGCTTCTGTATCAAAGTAGAGAATATCTTATCTTAAACGAAAAGAGGGAACACATTCCTTTCCTTTAAGATCAGCCTTAAATGAACAGAAAGTACTTAACATCAATTCTCTGTAACCACCAAAATTTCTAATAGGGCCCCAGCACGGACAGACTTGGATGAAACGTTCACAGAATGGTCAGTATCACTCAGGAATACGAAAACAATTTGAAAAACATAGAGATTCTGACTGTGAGGTAATTAGGCAAGATTTTTTTTATAAGTTGATTAACGGGAATTTTTTTCAGATCTAGGGTAAGGGGGACGAAAAAAAAATTAAAAAGCTCTGAAAATGACCAGTTGACTGGTCGTTTTCAGACCTTTTTTTCAAAGTTTTTTTTCTTTAATATCTCCAGAAAAAAAGTAAAACTAGTAAGGTAATCTTTAAACATTTCATCATTTTCTAAGAAATCTGGACAGGACAATCACTTTTAACAGTGTCACTCTCAAAAATGCACAGACAGAGCCTCAAAAAATATTATTTTTTTGAACCAAACAATACATATTTAGAGTCGGCGGATAAAATAAAAAATTTTTTTTAAGAAATTAAATTTTATTTTTTTCCTACTTTCCGGAAAATTACAGTAGGAGGGTATGTAAATCAACTAATAAAAATATTCTGGCCTTATATATGTTTTGGTACTTAATATATCGGTAGATCTTTCAGATATTGATAGTTATAACGGTTTGTGGGTTTCCCTTACGTTACTGTCATAAATGGTTTGTAGAGTATTAAAGCTTTAACACACCACCAATTTAAGTACAGTAAGAAAGGCAGCAAAGATCAGGAATCAATACTGCCAGGATACCACATGGGAAAGTGGCAAAAACACAATTAAATATCACAAATAAGAGGTCAGCCCTTCGCAGCAGGTGACTTTAAGGCAGCTATGAACAGACGCAAAAACATGACAAAACTAGACATAAATAACACAAATTATCAACAAAAGAAGCACCGCCTTGGAACGGTCAGTAAAAATATTTTACTTGAGGGTTTAAACCGGTTTCATGGCGCCAACTTCACCTTTAGTTCAAATGTGGACGCCAACAAAAAGTAAGGTATTATGGCAAGGAAATGGCACAATCACATAATACAGAGAAACGCATGATACCCCTAGGAAGAGCAACAACAGCTACATGAAATTCAGAACTTAACAAAAATAAAACAACCAAGCAAGGTGTTTCTAAAACTAGAAAGGACACAAAGCACTGAAAAGCAAAACAAAGACTGAGTGGCAGCCCTAAAAAGTCTCCGTGCACTTTCATTTAATGATCTGATTATTCCAATCCTTAAGATTGCGTGAACAATCAACTTCCATTCTTGATTTATATGTTTGTGTAAATGATGCATTGATAAGCTTTGGGTCTTTTATGCAAACCAAACATGTATGTGTCTTGATCCACATCTGAACTAAGCGTGAGGTTGGCACCGTGAAACCGGTTTAAGCTCTCCAGTAAAATATTTTTACTGACCGTTCCAAGGCGGTACTTCTTTTGTGGATCAATGTGTTTCTAATGCTTTCGCGTCTGTTGATTGCTGCCTTGTGTCACCTGCTGGGAAAGGGCTGACGTTGTATCGTTTATCTGATCTTTGTCACCTTTCATACTTTTTACACGAAATCCAGTAGCAACAAACATGATTAAACAACAGCAGAAACACCACCCTGAGAAAGTACAGCAGCTGAATCCAACTGGGGTCTTAATCAGTTTTACTGGCTAAATCTTCACCCTAGATTCTGCTGTTGTAAAACACAAAGATACCTTAGCTTTAATGGATGCTTCCTAACATATACAATGTATCATCACCGGGAAAAAACAAATCAATTACAGTAAAACCTGTCTTAAACGGCCATTCAAAAAGAAGACCAAAACTTGATATTCAAGACCGATTATCGCTTAATGCAGGTCAAAAGTATTGCAGAAAGCTCAAAGAGAGCATTCTGCAATACTTTCGACCTTCATTAAGCTACCATGTGTCTTTAAGACATTTGTTTTGTCTATTTTTGAGTGGACGCTTAAGACAGGTTTTACTGTAACAAACTATCAAAAGAAGAATAAGTCATTTTTTTTAAAAAATACCAAATATTGATGCCGCAAAAATTAAGTGTTTACAGTATCAACAGATACACTGTAAAGCACACCATCTATACATACCAACCATGGGTATGTTGAGCTTGATATACTGTAAATTCGGAAATTTTCGCGAGAATTTTATTTTCGAGAAAAGCTTCAAAAGACATTTTGTCCATGTTAAAAAATCGCGACTTTGGTATGATTAGCCTTAATCAGAAAAAGAGAAAGCGCTTTCGCCATTTTGCGAGTTTTTTTTTCGCAAAACTCCGCATCTGCGAAGTTTCGCGAAAATAAAACCCCAGCGAAATTTTCCGAATTTACAATATGCCACAGTACTGCATAATAAACAGGAAACTGCAAGATATAACAACTTCAATAATACTGACCCTAAATAAATGCGTTTTTTTTTTGTTCACCTCTAAGTTTGAAAACCACCGGACTTCACTAGATCCGGATTGGGAAACCCATTGTGACTTTAAAACCCCAAATCCACTGAACAGCGATTCCACTTCGATACAAAATTTAGTTCAAACAACATGAATAATAGCAGAAACAATACTTTCTTCATGTATTGCAATATAGTAAGAGTCCATCATGAGTGTGAGGGTGGTATAAAAAATTCTGCCCGAGTATCACCATTTGGCATCACGAGGCTACCAAGTGATGACAAATGGTGATCACGAGGGACCAATGTTTCTATCCCATGCTCCCATGAATAATGAATTATTTTTCTTGCCACCATCAAATACTGCATTTTATGTTTTAAAAATGCTCCCAGAAGTTTCTGAATACACTGAGGTGCGACGTGACATGATGACGTTACTTTGACTAAACAATGATGTCACTTGACGACTATGATGCGTGAGCTACAATACAACAACTAAATAGAGCCTTGGTAAAATAACATGATTAAGATGAATTTTATCAATCTCAGGATGAAAATCTGGGGCCAATTTCATCAACGAGTTTACGACTTGTTTTTGTCTTAAAAACATCGTACGAGGTTCGTACGTTAAAAATCGGGATTCATCAAACTATTGAACTTTGGGAACTTCTTCCTTTTTGTCGTATATTTAAGACAAATATTTAGGTGTCGCAGCTGACATCTTTGTCTTAAATATCACTAACTTACTACTTAGCTACCAAGGCTGCTGCATTACACACGATTCTAGAGGCTGAAGAGCAAAATCGACAAAGGTTTAAATACCTCGAAAGTACTATAATCAAGACCACCCTTAACATACTATATGGTTTTCCAAAATGAGAAAATAAGACCCCTTTCCTTGGTGCTTATGAGTTATTTATTTGTCCAAGTAACCTCCTCCACCCCTTCTACTACCACGCTGTCTACTGTCACCAAGAGATTCGCATATTGCCACCGTCAGTAGCTGAATTTATGCATAACCATCGCGCGTCTAAGGGAAGTATTTTTGTACTTTTTCACATGTCACAATTGTTTAAACATGCTTATATACACATTCAAATGTACGGGTAAGTCATCGTCCATTTGCATGACTGCCAGGGACGACAATGATGAGGGGGCTTTCGTCTAACAACCAATCGTTCTACATTCGATAAAGTTTCAAAACGTATGGGTTGTCTTTGTATGAGTACATGTATATGTGGGAGCTGTTCACAAGAGCTTTCAGTAGAACTTTACAACTCAACTCAACTCAAAATAACTTTATTCAACTCAGGTTACGTAGTATGTAACAACATGAGTTAAACATGTAATGCAATAATATCCGAATTTATATGACGTAGCGTTCTTATAACTAGAGGAAGATATCAAAAGGGGGAGAAGCGGGGGAAGCCTAAGCATAGGGCTGTGATTCGTATAGTTTTTCAATTAGATGCAGTGAACTGATGATAACAATGTTAGTGTTATCACCACCACCATCGTCACGGGTAAATATAAAGTGTGAAAATGAGTAATTTTTTGGGGCACAGTTTCATGAAACACTACGTGCCATTTTAATTATGAATACAATATGATCTATTTCATTTATGTTCAATGATAATAGTATGTCCCTCTTAGGGATCTGTAATTGAGCATTACAACAATCAATGAACAGCCGAGACAACCGCCCATAATGCTCACGACTCAGGACAAAACTTCGAGAACATACGAAATTTGTCGGCAGTATTGTATCCACTTCTTAGGACTGGTTCTTGAAGCTATCATTAAGTCTGTGAATTGAATTTGTTAAATGGATGTTGAGGATATCAGATTACATAAAAATGCTGAACTTGAATTATTATTTTTCATCCAGACATGTTAGAAAAAACACACTTCAGTTACTACTTCCTCTCAGTATATTTTGTGGTTTAAGGTAATCTTACTGATTTGTGCCTTACTTGGACATGGTTTCTTATGATTACGGGAAACCCGTCATCAATTGTCAAAGAGTTTGGCTACAGATCAGACGGACGTTTGACACAAGTATATGCGGAGAATTAAAGGGATTGATTTCTTAATAGGGTTAACTGTCGCCTGCTCATCTTCTCATGCGCGGGTCCAGGAATTTTTGTCCGGAAAACTTTAAGTTTGTAAGGTTCTGGGAGGGGTATCCAGCATTTTCCAGGTGGTCCACTTGCAAATTTCTATGGAAACCTATAAAACTTGTGACTTTCCAAGGGGATGGGGGTCCAGACCCCAGCCTTCATTCAGATCAACACAAGCTTCTTCTTTAAAACTTTCTTTACATACCTACGTGTTTTTCACTCGGTGTTAAACCAAATAACACGGCTATCTAAAGTCAGCACGTGACTAATCACATGATATTTGGAGACTAGAGTTAGGCAAAGTTAAAAATACAATGTTTTTAGTGAAACGCAAATTTTTGTTCTTACAAACAATTTAAGATGTTTTGATGAAACTTACGTACGCACTTCTCAGAAAACAACGTACGCACAATTTAAGATATATCGTACAAACTTTATTGATGAAATTGGCCCCAGATATTCTGGGGCCAATTTCATTAACGAGTTTACAACGTATTTTTGTCTTAAAAACATCGTACGAAGTTTGTACGTTAAAAATCGGGTTTCATCAAACTATTGAACTTTGCGAATCTCTTACTTTTTGTTGTATATTTAAGACAACTATTTAGGTGTCGCAGCTGACATCTTTGTCTTAAATACTAAGCTACCAAGGCTTCTGCATTTCACACGATTCTAGAGGCTGAAGAGCAAAAAATCGACAAAGGTTTAAATACCTTGAAAGTACTACAATGACGACCACCCTTTACATACTATATGGTTTACCAATATGAGAAAATAAGACCCCCTTTCCTTGGTGCTTATGAGTCAAGTAACCTCTCCCCCCCTTCTCCTACCACACTTTATACTGTCACCAAGAGATTCGCTTATGGCCACCATGCCGTCAGTAGGATATTTTTGTACTTTCTCACATGTCACCATTGCTTAAACATACTAATGTTCACATTCAAATGTACGGGTAAGTCATCGTCCATTTGCATGACTGCCGGGGACGACAATGATGAGGGGCCTTCGTCAAACAACCATACGTCCTACATTTGATAAAGTTTCAAAACGTATGTCTTTGTATGAGTACATGTATATGTGGGAGCTGTTCACAAGAGCTTTCAGTAGAACTTTACATTCTTCATGAAGGGACATACATCCGGGTTAGCACAATCTCAGTTCTAACCGTATTACAAGTTGCATTCAAGATGTTTACATTTTCGAAAATTTTCGACTTGTTATCTTAAGCACCCAGTGTGTGATATTTACCTCATTTAGGCATTGCCTCCATTTCGTGGGACGTTGGCAAACAGTGCAGGCCCAGATCAGACGCCACACAACCACGGTGTCGTCGGATCAGGTTATGAGCTCATCCAAAAGATTAAAATGGGAAACTAAATTCGACATTTATGGGTTAACATAAAGTGTGAAAACGAGTAATTTTCGGAACGCTGTTTCATGAAACATAACATGTACCGTTTTTGTTATGAATACAATATGATCTATCTTTTTTATGTTCAAATGATAATAGTATGTCCCTCTTAGAGATCTGTAATTGAGCATTACAACAATCAATCATCGGGGTGTGAAGAAAGCCGAGACAACTGCCCATAATGCCTACAACTCAGGACCAAATTCCGAGAGCATACGTAATTTGTCGGCAGTATTGAATCCGCTTCTTAGGACTGGTTCTTGATGCTATCATTAATTCTGTGAATTTTAATTGTTAAATGGATCTTAAAGATATAAGATTTCGTAAAAAATAATGAATTTGAATTATTATTTTTTCATCCAGACATGTTAAAAAAAACACCTTCAGTTTCTAGTTCCTCTCAGTATATTGTGTGGCTTTAGGTAATCTTACTGATTTGTGCCTTACTTTGGCATGGTTTCTTATGATTTCAGGAAACCCGTCATCTAAGTGTCAAAGAGTTTGGCTCCAGATCAGACAGACGTTTGACACAAGTATATGCACCGAGTTAAAGGGATTGATTTCTTAATGGTTTATGCTGTCGCCTGCTTGTCTTCTCATGCGCGGGTTAAAGAATGTTTGTCCGGAAAACTTCAAGTTTCCAAGGTTCTGGGAGGGGGATCCAGCATTTTCCAGGTGGTCAACTTGCTAATTTCTATGGAAACCTAAATATAACTTCTGATTTTCAAGGGGATGGAGGTCGGACCCCATGCCTTCATTCAGATCCGCACATGCTTCTTCTTTAAAACTTTCTTCACATACCTAAGTAGTTTCACTCTGTGTCAAACAACTTTACACGGCTATATAAAGTCCGCACGTGACTAATCACATGATATTTGGAGACTGGAGTTAGGCGAAGTTAAAAATACGACGTTTTTAATGAAACGCAAATTTTTGTTCTTACGAACAATTTAAGATGTTTTGATGAAACTGACGTACGCACTTCTCAGAAAACAACGTACGCACAATTTAAGATATATCGTACGAACTTTATTGATGAAATTGGCCCCTGATCAGGTGTGCGAGAAATCGCAATATGATTATGGCATATCATTACAGCTCTAACAGCTATGGCCATGTATAAACACACTGTTTCCTGGGCAAGCTCAACAAAGCGGTTAACAAGTACTTTGTGCACTTACTTTCACTTGCAACTGACAAGCACCCTTCTTGAATCAGCGGAAGGGAGAGATTGCAGTATAAATAATTTCATAATCAATCTCCATGAAAGAATGGAATCAGGCCGACGCCCAAGATATGCACATAAAAACGGAGTTACTGCTGTTTATACCTGATTGAGATAATTCTACATCATATACCAACCTGTGGGAAAAATATCATAATCGAACAGTTGCACGTTCGAGGACAAGTGACGCCATTGTTAAATGTCAAAGTGACGCATTTGTGTTATGTTATATCTCGGCATATTAAGGAACTTCTGGAAACCACCCTTTTTTTGAAAAAAAAACAGTATTAAATGGTGAGCAAGAAAATACATATACAAGGGTAATCCAAAACGTTTTGAAAAGGACCCAATAAAACAAAAGTATTTATCAAGGACGTGTTTCAATAATCTTCAGATGCTATTTAGAATATAGGAAATTGGATCATTTGTTCAAATATTTTCCATGCTGCAATCGCAATGGTTGCTAGGCAACTAAAAACACAAGGTAAAGGGTCATGGACGGGACACTGTATGTGGTAAACACCCCCAAATTTATAAGAAATTACAAACTCCTCTTTAAAACTTTTTATATATAAAAATGAAAACATTATGTATGTTGACTCTCAACGTCATAGATAATTATTTAGCCTGTGGCTGTGATGTAAGCAGGGTTTTGATTAAGACATCACCAATTTTGCAAGAAACATGTTTCTTAAAAATGGGCTGTACTTATAGCGTATTATATTTAGTATATTGCATATACTAATAGTTGTTATTTTCTATGCGTAAAAAAGACTATTGTACAGACTTATCGAAACATGTATTAATCAGTACGCCAAATGATAGTAATGGCCATTTTAGATGTTCAAAATATACAATTTTATAATCAACGCTAAAAGTTAGGCAAAAAATTAATGTAATTCTCTGTTGTTGCCTAGTAACCAATAACGTTCAAAGTAAGTAAGTGTGCAAAGATCAGGAATCGATACAATCAAGTACCACACCTGATCCAGGATACCAATGGGAAAGTGACAAACTAAGCAAAGAAGGTTAATGCCATTGTAAATTTGCTTTTATTGATCAATTGTGTATTTAGACAACATCACTAATCATTAATGTAACTTTCCAAGGAAACATATAGCATCTTTAACTTACTCATCCCTCAGCAAACAATAGTTAAAAACGCGATTTTTCGTAGCCATGGTCTCTTACAGAGTTGTTTACAAATTTGTATAGTATACAATCAGGTTGTGATAAATACTCAATGTTTCAAACATAAATAGACAACAGCCATGGTCACATGCGGTGTGTAATATAATTCTGATTTTAAGAACAATTTCTGAAATATGAGACCATTGTCAAAACGTATTGGATGACCCACGTATTAATTGTTTTTCAGGATGGGATAGAAAAGTCCATCCCTCGGGATCGCCGTTTGTCATGTGATGACAGACAGTTGTATCCTCGTGACTTTATTTTTTGAACCTCAGGACGGATTTTCTACCGCATCCTCACATTCTTAAAGGCCTACCATGTCTGGTATCACTTGACTTTTCGCTTACTGTAAAGGCGGCGCCTCATGAATGCGTAATTAAGACTAGTCAACCTTAGGCATAAGTAAAAACTGAAAAGGAGGCGTGGTTTTATTCAAAGTAACTGTATTATCTTGTGCCATCACCTCAGTCATTATTTAGTTCTTAAAACGGCAGCAAAATAACTGCATCTGAAAATGTCTATTTGACATGAGCAGGTAGGCAAACATTGTGGACCCAGATCAGACTATCTGGATTCACACTGTTTATCTATTAGGCTTCAAATAGTTTAGTGGACGACATAAAACATACATTTTGTGAGTATGTGCTTTAAGGGATAATAAATGTGAGTTTAGTGTGTATACGGTTAGGATTTTCATGAAATGCATGCACGTTTGCGCGGCTCAAAAAGCTAATTTACTCTTTACTAAATTGTAAATATTGTTGATTTCCCTTCCTAAGCAGATGAAATAGCCGAACCACGCACAGATATGAATATTAAAGTGGCCGCCTTTACAGTAAGCGAAAAGTCTTTGATATAATTGAAACTAATAAGACTTACCATAGCTAGTATAATGAAAACTTGCACATTAAAAAAGAGGGCATTCGCAAACAGAATATTTAGCCGCCCAACATTCTAAGTCGTTCCACGTATGATGAGTAATACTATCCAAGTACATACAGTTCTCCCTTGTATCACCGTTTGGTACAGTAGCTAAAGAAAGAAATAGAAAATCTTACACGAGTGCTTATGTTGTATTGAATTAATTAAATGAATAGCAACGAGTTTTATAAATTCATAAATACAGGAGCACGAATTATAGATACTTTTTATCATATGACATTTAAATAATTTTAAAACATATTTTTTGGCGTGAAAACGTTAGGATTTTGCCATATGCGTGACGTTTTTAGCGTCATTTTCATAACATTACCCGAAACTATGTAAACAACTAGTGATTTATCTATTTAAATGCATGACATTTTCACTCATTGACAGGACGTCACATGATCATTTGATGTCGTGTCTGGGAGTAATGTAACGCAAAAAAGGCATGTACAGTACTGTATTAAGCGGCCACATAAAAATATACAAAAAGGTCTTAAAGCCACGAGGTAGCCCAATGCAGGTCGAAAGTATTGCAAAATGCTCCCTTTGGAACATTCTGCAATACTTTTGACCTGCATTAAGCGATAATTGGCCTTGTAGAACCATTTTTGGTCTTTTTGAGAGTGGTCGCTGAAGACAGATACTAGTGTATAAAGTCGATAAAACACTAGAAGTTTACAGAGTGAACTGGCACCCATAACAATTAAATGTAAACTTGGCAAATTCTTAGCATTTTCACACCATAAACGCGATATACAAAATAATTTAATGTAAGAGAATAAACATAACCTAAAATTTGTGTCCCTGTATTGTTGAATGCATTTGTTATAAACAGTAAATCAGCTCTGGACTGCATTACTGTAAACCGTATGAGCCACAAATGATATTTCAAACAATGTGGTGTGTGCAACCAGCAAAGGCTCACACGTGTCAAAATGTCACTTTGTTGTAAATCACATGCCCCCTCAATTATGCATTTTACAATGATTGCTAGAAATACTCAATTCATTACAAACTAAGCCATTATTGGATGATTCTATGATCAGACTGTGTGTTATGAAAGTTTTCAAAGATCATGTTCATATTTGGCGAAAACCAAATAGCCTGCAAAATTCATAGAGGGGGTTATGTATTAAAAAACTTTTCGCTTACTTTAAAGGTGGAAACTTTAATATTCATATCTTGGCATGGTTAGGCTTTTTCATCTGCTAAGCAAGGGAAATCAGGTTATATTTATAATTTGGTGAAGAATGAATAAGTTGTTTCGGCCGCGCAAACGTGCGTGTATTTCATGAGAATCCTAACCATATACACACTGAACCCACATTTATTAACCCTTAAAGCGCATAATCCAAATGTATGTTTATGTCGTCCATTAAAATGTTTCAAGCCTCATAGACAAACAGTGTGGACCCAGATCACTGAAGTAATGGAGCAAGATGATACAGTTACTTTTGAATAAAACCACGCCGCATTTTCAGCTTTTACCTATGTCTAAGGTTGACCAGTACTAATTAAGCATTCATGAGGTGCCGCCTTTACAGTTAGCGAAAAGTCTAATAATACTCTGGAAACCTGGCATCAGTTAAGTATGCCTATGCCAGACCCTGATTAATGGTGGTTAACACTTCTCAAATGGACTACTGTAAATTCGGAAATTTTCAAGAGGAATTTACTTTCGCGAAACTTTGCGGATGCGGAGTTTCGTAAAAATAAAACCCTCGCAAAATTACAAAATAACTCTGTCTTTTACTGATATAGCTAAAGCATGTCAAAGTCGCGAATTTTAAACGAGGCAAACATGTCTTTTAACGCTATTCGCGAAAATAAAATACTCGCGAAATTTACGAATTTACAGTATTAGCTTTATGCTTGTGCAAAAAAGACACCCAGACCTCATATAAGGGAATATACGTGGGATGTTCAAATAGGAATAAAAGTAGCTTCATAACTTTCTTCTCATATATGCTACGACAAAATTCCATACCTTTCTGGAAAGAACTATTTGTCGCCTTTAAAATGGCAACAAACATAAAGACACCCTAACTACGGTATTTGTCTCTAGTTACAGACCCTTATATAAAAGCCATTCCTGTATACTGAAGTTTTTCTGAAGCAAATCGCAATGCACGTTTTGGTACATGTACATGTGGGGATATAGTGTCATATCTTTGTAAGTTTTTGACAAATTGACACCAAATTTTAGATGCAAGTTTAAGTAACAATTGCAGGAAAAAAACTTATATAGTCCCGTTTCAATCTCGAGTAAACAGGCACGTTTGTGACGTCATTAATTTTATCATAACATCATTTTGAGTTATTTAGTGTTGATTTAATAATGAACATCGCTGTGTCGGTTTCTTGGCGTTTTGCTGAAAACATGCTAAACATGTCATAAGGGAGTATTCAAAACGCACCACCCTTAATTGACAGAGTAATCACATTTATATCATTTTTTAAACATTTTTCTGCTTCTAAATGACTTGTTTACGATTCGTGGTAATTTAATTAAAGCATGTCAAATTTTCGCAACTTTTACAAAATTATTATATAAGAATATGGCGATACTTCCTTAAAGTTTTCAAGAAATTGCACCTGTTTATCGAAGAATTATATGATCCTCTATATCTCTGATATATGTTCGAAGCATTGAGTTTGTTAGAATACTTACGTGACCCTAATTCAAAGGGCTATAGCTCTATAAAACGTTAACCATTTTGTCGTCGCAAAAATATGAAGAAAGTTGTGAAGCTACTTGCATTCATATTTTAACAGCCCTCGTAAAGGTTCGATTTTTCAAAATACTCGCTTATTCTAAATTACTTTTGGACACACTGGATTCAGATATCATAGGATCTATTCATAGTACTAAAACATACAAAAGCAAAGTGCATGTTAGTGTGTGTAAAACAGACATCTATCTCCCTGTGACGTTTTAGGCACACAAAATGTATGTATGATATAAAAAAATCCTGATAATAATCATTTTAGGGTTTTTCGTTATTTTATTGTCTGCGACCCTATAATTCGAAGTTTTTATACTTTTAAATGAATTATCTAGTCGCTAGTACATTACATTTAAGAGATTCAACTTACAAGAAGACCAAGTTGTGTAATTGATTGGCCGGTTATCACTTGCCCACACCCAATTGCCTTCCTGAGCTATGTCATTGCCACCAAGCCAGTAGATAACAGGGCCTGAAAAAGTAATTAAATCATAAGCTCCTTAAACACCAGCATAAATCTGCGTTCAAAAATGTGTCGTAACAAAGGCGCTTAATGCCCTGTGCTGTGTCTTTGTTATTCGCATGCAACACAATCTGGTTTTCCTGCTACAAGACCTAGAAGTGAAAAAGTAAGAAAGAGGGCCCAGGATACCAATGGGGAAAGTAAGGAACTCACAATTAGACATCACAAACGAGAGCCAAGAGGTCAGCCCTTTCCCAGCAGATGACCACAAGGCAACAATAAACAGACACGTACGAAAGCATAACAAACACAAGACAGAAATAACATGAATGATCCACAAAAGAAGTGCCGCCTTGGAACGGCCAGTAAAAATATTTTAATGGAGGGCACAGAACAGCCTGCGCATCTGCATAGTCTGATCAGCACCTTTGTTATTCGCTTACTTGAAAATATTTTATCTAAACTTGTTACAGGTGAAATTTCAACATGCTATACTTTAACAACGATCAACCTCGATTAGTTCAATTTACCGTTAAAGTCATGCCTCAAAGCGTTTTGTGGAAGTATAGCTATAGTCTCCGTAACTAATCAGGTTGGTTTGAGTCACACATTGTCAGAAACCTCGAAGACAGGTTTTCGCTCGATGAGACCAAAATATGGTAACATTAATGATACTTGATAAAGAGGCTAGATAAACGCTTTTAGCATTTACTTCAGAACACAAATATTTGGCGTGTATTTTCATTGGTGCTACTCACTGGTAAAAGCCAAACAAGAGGGCCATAGTGGCCCTAAATCGCTCTCCTGTATTATGTGCACCAGTCATATAAGTTTATGTGACCCCCGGGAAGGCCCAGTTTTGGCCTCAGGGGCATTATTTGAACAAACTCGGTAGTGGTCTACAAGGTGATGCTACATACCAAATATCAAGGTCCTTGTGGTGTCTTACAAGAAGATGTCATCATGTTTTCCCTATATAAGCGTATTTGAAACATGTGACCCCTGTGGCAGGCTCAATTTTGGCCCAGGAGGATAATTTGAACCAACTTGATAGTGAGTCACTAGGTGATGCTACATACTTAATATTAAGGTTTTAGTACTTGTGGTTTCAGACAAGAATATTTTTCATGTTTCCCTTATGAAAGCCTATGTAAAACATGTGACCCTAGGGACGGGCAAAGTTTTAACCTCAAGGGTGTAATTTAAACAAATTTGCTAGAGGTCCACTAGATGATGCTACATACCTAATAGTGAGGTTCAATTCTCTGTGGTTTCAGACAAGAAGCTTTTTTCATGTTTTTCCTATATCAGCCTATGTAAAACCTATGACCTCCAGAATAGGCCCATGTTTGGCCCAAGGGGCATAATTTGAACAAGTTTGGTTGAAGACATCTAGGTGATGCTACATTCCAAATATCAATGCTCTAGGCCTTCTGGTTTCAGACAAGACATTTTTTAAAGTTTCCCTCTTATAATATCTATTTTACATGTGTGACCTAGATATGCATAGGGCCTAACGCATTTGAACAATTATTAAAGAGGGCTATATAAGGAGCATTACTGTCAAGTTTGGTCAAAAGCCAGCCAGTTCTTTAGGAGGAGATGTAATATAAGTAAATTGTTAACGGGTGGCCAACGACGACGGACAACGGACGAAGGACAACAGACGAAGGACAAAGACCAATCAGGAAAGCTCACCGTGTCACTACGTGACAGGTGAGCTTAAATGAGACTACAAAATTCATCAATCCCTATTTATGTTGGTATCATTATCGTCAAAGATCAACCTTTAAACAGTATAATAGATCAATGTAAAAGAAACTACGTCTTAAAAAGGACTCCCATGAGGAGCACATTCTGCCCCTATGAGAAAACGTAATAACTTTATAGAACCCTAAATCAAGAAACCAGCAGGATTAAATTATACCAATATGCCAGCCTTCTAAAATAGCGTCAAAGTGTTGTGTGCGACACTATTTAATTAATTTTCAGTAATTGAGAAGATTAACATTTTACCAAGTTTTTGAATTTGTGTTTGGTACTCATAAGATCTATTTTATTACGATGGTTTTTGCACACCCAAAATGCACACTTATGGTTTTAAAGGTGACCCAAAGAGGGTAAGTATCGGATAGCTACGGCAGTTATGTGAAAAAAGTATGCCCTCAAAAGCAGCTATAGGCCAACTTAACTACATCAGAATGTTTTTTCTCATGTTCAAACATGCATTTAGACATTGAATTTATTAGAACTAAGAGTAATTTAGTCCAAACATACATAAATATACAATAGACCCCTTTCTCATTATCGGATTTTACCTGTATCACGTGATATCGGCTGACCAGTCCAACAATTGGACTACTTCCGGTATATGAAACTGTAATAACTTACTACTAATTTTGCATGCATTTCACTTATATTTATAACGGTAAAAACACCAAACAAACGGAAAATGACAATTACATGTACCACAATTACATATGATGACAAAAAGAGTTAACTTTATTTCAAATTTATCTAATTTACGCTGAAAGAAGCCTTGCAGAATTTTATTCAAGTGGTACACGTACCGGCATATATTTCCACAATTATTTCCGCTGCTGCTGACGAAGGCCCTGGTGAGATGATGCGTTTCCCTGCGGGTCTACACTATTTATTAACTTTCCCAACAAGATTGTCCGAAATATCACAGAAATCGATGTGTCTTTATGCGAACTTTTCCGAGAAAGGATGTCTTTATATCGCCATATATGCGAGCCTTTTCCAAATGCGGGGAAACAATCTCTCCAAGGCCTTCATCAGCAACGGAAATAACGTCTCATTTTAGCCAAAATCATCTGAGTAAAAGTAAAAATTTGGACATGTTCGCGCTTGAAGCAAATACGCTGTTCTTACTTTATAGAAGTTGCAGCAATAAAGTAAAACCTCGACAGCTCGAACCCTGGTACATCGAAGCACCCGCATATATTATGTCGAATAGATAATATGAAACATTGGATTCCGAATATAGTATAGGGTATATTTCTTAATATGCAATGTTTCGTGGGCACTCAAAAGAACCATCTCAACGAAACGCTTGTTTTTGTGTATTCAAACGCATATTTTTTGTAAGAGTCGGACCGACTGTAAGATTAGACGAGATTGAACTTGATTCAATTTTATTTGCAAGCAAACTCCTTTTAACTCAAACTTCTGAAAACACGCTGTGAAATGTCTGAAACCCGCGCGCACTTCGTGTTGAAAAGAGTGAATATCTAAAAGGGTCCCTATTTGTAGAGAACCAGTAACGTAAATGCATAGGTTTTGAAATTTGGTACCGCATATAATGTCGGGTAACTCCTATTCCTCCTTGGTAAAATTATTATTGCATTTGTAAACGTATGAACGCCGAATGTTAGCAAAAACTTTTAAAAAGTGTTTCTACAGTATCTGTTTACATAGGTTCGCGTTGTATTCATTTGGGAACATTTACAGATCTTAATTATTTATTTACTTGAAAAATTTTCGGGTAGATCTTCCATAGATGTCTAATTTCATGTAAACGTTTCAAAGAAACATCAATATGTATTTATTTTATTAATTTGGGGCCACTGAATGTACGCACCAAAATTCCAATCCCTTGTAGTCTAGCTTAGAACTTAAGAACGGAATCGCTACTTTCCTAATTCTCGAAAAAAAAGATGAATTTAGATTTTCATATACATTTTATAAGTATTCTGTATTCTTTTTAATATACATGTAATAAGTGTAAAATATACTTTGATTTCGAACTATTATAAAAATCGACGCATGTTAAAGCAGAATCTAGAGAGCGCACAGACTCGCGAGAGTCTTCGCTGCTCGCACACGCCAGGGTCTTTCTAGTAGAACTACCCTACACACACACACACACACACACACACACACACACACACACACACATTATGGATGTAGATGACGACTCTTCCTCAAGCCCCGCTGGATAAGATGAGTTTTGTGGGCGTTTTATAGGCTTTTACATATATGTGATAAGTAGACGTCTAGATGGGCTTCATATCAACTTCAAAGAAACCCACTGGTCACGCGTGCCGAAGTTCTAAAGACACGTGTGCAAGATTTTATTGTTTTCAAAGGCCCCCCCCCCCCCCCCCCCCGGGCACTTATTGAAGAACCGGATGCAATTTGGGCCTGCACAAAATAAAATGTACCTTATCACTCAGTGGACAGTGAGTGACACGTAGTTTTGTCAGACTCTTCAATTAATAACTGCCGTTTTTTTTTTTATTTCTCTTAATAAAATAGAGTTTCTATAAAGTGAGATCAACAGTCAGTATATATGTTACTTTATACCAGAAGTAGTCCAATTGCTGGACTGGCCAGCCGATGTCACGTGATATAGGTAAAATCCGATAATGGGAAACTCCTCTATTATCGACTTATGTTTTGCTTTGGTAGTATCCATATGTTGAAAACCTGCCATCGTGTATTTGGTCCAGTGACTGCACGGATTGCACGTGCAAAAATGAATTTTGTCCCAACCTGTAAGGTAAAGTGAACATTTTAACATTTAAAGAATAAACGTGAAAAATCGAAATAAGATTGTCCTTGTACTTTGTTCTAGACATTGAGTTGGTCAAAAAATGTTTTGTTGGTCTGTCCATCTATTGACAGTTTATTAGCATGTTCATAGTGTAACTCTTGCCCAACATTATATGGGCCATGACATGAGATTTCCAACAATGTGGTATGTGCGACAAACGAAGGCTCAGACCAGCCTGCCCAGCGCCTTTGCTAGTCGCTTGAAAATTCTATTACAGTTAAGCTACTGACTGAACTTCATTTGGAGTCTTTAAGTGTAAAAGGAGTCTGCACAGACTCGTCGGAGTCTACACTTGTCAACATGTCACTTTGTTTGAAATCACATGCCATGGCTCATTGTTTTTCATTATAACATTTACAAACAGTTACGACTCAGATGAGGCACCGCAAAATGTGGCATCTCATCAGGATTTGCACCTTTTGGCAACATGCTCTTGGCACTAAATTCAATCACCAATGCAGCAACTTGGTAGTAAACATTATGCCCACAGGCCCCACCACCACCCCGACCCCGAGGGATGCGGTAAAAGTTCAAAAATTCAAGTTTTTTAGAATATGGTCATTGTTGCATATCAAATTAAAGGGAGTGACGCATGCAGCAACATAGTAGCGTATTTTTACCTGCAGACCTCCACCCCCGTCAAGGGGTCGGGTCAAAAGGTTAAAACTTTGGATAAAAAGGTAAAAAAACTGAATGTAGTCATGTTGCTTCTCAAATTAAAGGTAAAGAAGTATAGACTAACATAGAAGCAGACACTTTGATCTTACACACACCCTGACCTCTGGGTTAGGTTGAAAGGCCAGATATTGAAATTGTACATATAAGTTTATTTTTTTTTATATTTTATTGAACTAAGCACTGAAAACTTGTCGATAGGCATTTAAATCAAGGTGACCTTAGGGGTTTAAGAAATTGAATTCATGTTCTGTGATTAATAAGTTTATCTAGAATAGCCCTTCCGAGGGGATATGTATTTGACAAATTAGCCTCGTTTGTCTTCAGTTTTGCCAAGCGACTCATCCGAATCCTGGAATTCTAGCTGACGCAAAGCCCAGCGTCTTACCTTGTTCAACAAACGATGATATGAAGGCTGTTTCACCAGCATCCTCTATTTCAGCCAAGTTGGCACCATCTTTCAAGCAGTTTAGCTGTAGAAAGAAAATGAACTAAACTAAGGGTGAGGTTGGTTCACCGTTAAAGCAGTTTAAGCCCTCCAGTAAAATATTTTACTGACTGTTCCAAGGCCGTACTTCTTTTGTGGATCTTTTTATGTTTTTTTCTGTCTTGTGTTTGCTATGCCTATGTACACGTCTATTTATACGTGTGTGCATCATCTAAAATGGTCCTGGCATCTAAACTTGCCCTGGCATCTATTATGGTCCTGACCAGCCTCTATATTGGTCCCGACTGGCATCTATTATGGTGCGCTAAGCAGACTCTAAAATGGTCCTGAGCGCTTAATGTAAATAAATGCAAACCTAATACTTTTCAACTTAAACGGCTTCCACCGCAAAAATAATCATATAGCCAGGACACAAGCCATTTGTGTGCGTGCGTGCGCGCGCGCACTCGTGTGTGTGTTTTGCAGGATTTGGGAGGCCCCGCGCCCTATCTAACGCACATGCCGTTTTATTTTATATATCGAACGCAAAAATGAAATTTTATTTGAGACATCTCCGTGTATTCATGCCTCGTGCGCACGGGCTTTAATCCGCATTGAATTAAATCTGAGATAATGCAGCCCGCCAATGGGCCCGTGGATACCGGGGACATAGCGGGGCTTAAGTGCCGGGATTAAACCTACGATATGTTCCCGCAGTGCCGTGTGTGTGCTGGGGTTTTAATTTCCTGTCTAAAAGGTCCTCTTTACAGCGCACCTAAACATCTTTGTTTTTGTTTGTTTGATTTGATTCGTTACGTCCCATCAACAATCTTTCAGTTATAAAGGGACGAGTCTTCCTGGGTTGAACCAGTACTAAGCTAGGATTAATGTTCTTGCTCAAGGACACAACGCAGTGACGCCGGTGAGGCTCGAACCCGCGGCCCTTCGGTCTCGAGTCAAGCACTCTACCACTGAGCCACTGCGCTCCCACCTAAACATCTACCTGCCAATATAAACCAAAAGGGATGCAATTTGGTGGTCGATTCGCATGTTTTCGGGCAGGGGCGGGTCAAGAAACTATCGTATCATTTAGGGAGGGCGAGGCCCAAGCCTGACTGATGCTTTAGTCGTCTTTTACATACTTTTTACAGAGTGTTCCTATTGACCATTCCAAGTGAACGTCATGGAATATTTTTAGAGGCTGTGGGCTAGGGATGGGGTGTGGAGGTCGTCATACTTATTCCTAAAGAAACCTATAACACTTGCAATTTTCCGGGGGGGGGGGGGTCCGGATTTTGTTTGTTTTATTTGATTCTTTACGTCCCATCAACCATCTTTCAGTTATATAGGGACAGGTCTTCCTGGGTTGAACCAGTACTAAGCTAGGATTAGTGTTCTTGCTCAAGGACACAACGCAGTGACGCCGGTGAGGCTCGAACCCGCGGCCCCTCGGTCTCGAGTCAAGCACTCTACCACTGAGCCACTGCGCTCCCACGGGGGGGGGGGGGTCCGGATCTCCTGACCCCCACACCTCTCTATGGATTTAGAAATCAAGAGAATCGGTAAAAACGATAGATACTCCCAAATATACGGTTGTTCAATAGCTGCAAGTTGATATCACTAATAATGTTATGTTCTGCTCTGGACAAAATTCAAGTATAACAAAGGACGATAACTTCTAATTTATGCAAAGAGAGTTATGGATCTTTGTAGACTGTATCTCTCCTCATTGAGATATATCTACCATTGAAGTTTCAAGTTGATACCTGTTATACATGTAGTTTTTGTGTTATGCTTTGGACACAATTAAGTGTGAAAAATAGCAAAGGGCAATAACTGCTAAATTATGCGAAAGAGAGGTACGGTTCTTGTACACTGTACTTCTCCTCATCGATATATATCTACCACTGAAGTTTCTAGTCGATACCTATTATATTTCTGTCTTATGCTCTTCACAATATATTTGTAAATTCTCTGAAACCACGGGGCCAACTGAAGCGTTTCATGTGACACCACCATGGGAGAGGGGAAAAGATGGAAAGCTTATTCAAAATGATTTAGGTCATTTGTTGATAGTCATTATTGTCAACCCCGGGGGCGGGGCATTTAGCAGGGATTTCACCACAAATTTGGCCTCGCAGTGCAGGGCTTTTAGCAGGGCTTTGAAAATTGAAACGTTAGAAGCCCCACTCTTCCCCAACCCCAAGGGGGCGAGGGATACAAATGACTAAATCATAACCGAACCATTGAAGGTACAACCTCTGTGAACGGAGGCAAATGAAAAGAAATTAGTATAAGAACATATAAATTAGTACGATTCATGTTCTTTTACTGGGTCATATTGCAACAAATATAGCGCTTACGAATGTTAACCACCAATGCTTCATCATACATAAAATATATACACTGAACCGAAGTTCTAAGTAGCCACTTTTCAGTTTCTTTTTTTTCTGACTAATCCCAAGTGATAATGAAATGAATTTTTGCCCAAGTATGTGCAATGTAATGAACTAAAGCTAAGTGGTGTTTTGGAAGTGTTTTCATTCACTTCACGATTTTTGGGTTCAAAAATGCAAAAATCAATTTTTTGAAGAAAATAAGCGTTTTGAGTGCAGTTTTTATCGAATTCAAGTACAGGTGATTGCAAACCTGCCCAGTCGACTTGAAAAAAACACCAAACATTTTACATTTTGCTTATGACAGATTTTTTATGAATTTTTAAAAATTGATAATTTTCCAAATTTTTCCGAAATTTTCGGAAATCATCAGCTGCACATACTAAAATCATTGTATGTGTTTTGTTTTATGGTAATATGTTTGACAAAACACCATGCAACTTGATGAGCCCACTTTCTAACGATATTTTTTACTAATTTGGTATCCACTTCCGATTTTAACGTGGAATTTAAAGGGTCATTCAAATGGCATTTGTTAAAGATTCCTTTTACTTTTTAAGCAGAACAGTGACGCCAATTCATAATGAAGAAACCCTGAAAATTTCACTGCTGTGCCGCAGATAATAAAGCGCACAGAGCAATGCAAAGTGAGTATGCAAACTGCATGGTTAAGCTAAAAATCATTTGCTTAAGTTGTTGACCGTGGCTGTCTTCATGTTAACATAGAAGAGAAATGGAGTGTTCAATTGTCAAAAAAACTTTTGATTCTTTTCATCTTATATCACAGCTGTTATAAGCATCTTCAAACTTTTTAAAATATAAATGGATAACGTATCTGATGAATAAGTTATATCACACTAAAAAGTGTGACTTTTTGAAATGATGGTACCTTTACTCAGACCTCGTCTGTGCAAGGTCTACCAGTCATTTTGCAATGACATAATTTGCAGAATCTCGACAAAGCCTTGGACCTTTTTATAGAATTTAAATTTTGTGAGAGCGATTTTTACTTTCTGAACGGGAGCAAAAATTGTATGGTGGCTACTTATAACTTCGGTTCAGTGTAGAGTAGAGTAGTACTGATATCTAGTATGAGGGATTTAGTACTGGCCTATAACAGTAGTGACTATGGCTATGGAAACTAGCAGAGACTGGGAATACGGATACACGTACTGATCACTAGTAGCAGAGACTGAATCTATGGATATAAGGACTGACCGCCAGTAGTAGTGACAGGGACTGAGAATACCAATACTGACCTCTAGTGGCAAAAACAGGGACTCTATGTACTAGCTTTGACCTCTTGTGGCATAGCCTTGGACTATGGATACTTAAAATGATCGCCTGTAGCAGTGATTGCAACAAGGAATTGATACTCTGTAGAAGTGACTACAACTATGGTTAATAGTACAGTCCATTTGTAGCAGAGAGGCGGACTCTGGATACTAGTATCAGCATTAAGTCGAATGGAAGGGACTCTAGATTCTAGGAATGATAGCTAGTGACAATGACAGGGACTCTAGACACTTTTACTGACAACTTGTGGCAATGACAGGGACTCTGAAACTTTTTACTGACCTCTAATGACAATGTGTACGACTCTAGGTAATTTAATTTACGTACCTCTAGTCGCATTGACTGGGATTCTGGATACTTGAACTGATCTCCAGTGGCAATTGCTGGGACTCTGGATACTAGTACTTAACTCTAGTGGCAATGAATGGGACTCAAGATATTTACCTGACCTCTAGTGGCAACGACTGAGACACTGGATGCTACACTGCCCTCTAATGGCAATGATAGGGACTCATGATACTAGTTTTGGCATCTTGTAGCAGAAACTAGGGATAAAGATACAAGTACCCACCCCAAGGGTGGCAATGAAGGGGACTCTGGATAATAGTACTGGCATCTTGTGACAATGATAGGGACATTGGATACTCTTACTGACCTCTTTTGGCAATGACAAGGCCTCTTGATGCTTATACTAAACTCTTGTGGCAATGACTGGGACTCTGGATACTTTTACTGACCTCTAGAGGCAATGACTGGGACTCTGGATACTTTTACTAACAGCGAGTGGCAATGGCCGGGACTCTGGATACGTATATTGACCTTTAGTGCTAAAAGACGGGAGTCTGGATACTTTTACTGACCTCTAGTGGATATTGACAGGGACTCTGGATACTTTATTGACCTTAAGTGGAAATGACTGGGACTCTGGATACTACTACTGGCCTCCAGTGGCGAAGAAAGAACTTTGCATACTAGTTCTGATCTCACTGGCAATAAAAGGGACTCTGGATACAACTACTGATCTCTAGTGGCAATGACCGGGACTCTGGATAGTTTAAATGACCTCTCTCAACAATGAGAGGGACTTTTAATATTTTACTGACAATATTGGCATTTACAGGGGTTCTTCATACTTTAAATGACATCAATTTGCACTGGCTGGGATTCTAGATACAAGAAGTGACCTTTAGTGACCATGACTTGGACTCTTGATACTTGTACTGACCTCTACTGCCAATTGCATAGACTCTGGATACCTGTTATGATCTCTCATGGCAATGACAGAGACTGTGCATACTTTGACTGACCTCTAATGGCAATGACTGGGACTTTGATACTGGTACTGATCTCTGAATACTTTTACTGACCTCTTGTGCCAAAGGCTGTGACCCTGGATACTTTATTGACCTCTAGTGGCAATAACTGGGTATCTGGATATTTTTATTGATATCTAGTAACACTGACAGGGACTCTAAATACTTTTACTGACATCTTGTGACATTGATGTGGACGTTGGATACTTTTGCTGACCACTATTGGAAATGACAAGGACTCTAGATACTAGAACTGAGTCTAGTGTCTGCATACTGGTACGAACCTCTATTGGCAATTACAGGGACTCGGGCTACTTGTACTGTCCTCTAATGGCAGTAATAGGGACTCTAGGTACTAGATACTAGTACTGACCTCTAGAGGCAATGACAGGGACTCCAGATACCAGATACAAATACGTACATCTAATGGCAAAAGCAGAAAACTCTGGATACATATACTGACTACTATAGGCAATGACTGGGACTATGGATACTTTTATTGACCTCTAGTGTCAATCACTGGGACTTTGCCTAGGACTCAGCATACTAAGACTGACCTTTACAGTCAAGGATAGGGACTTTGGATACTTTAACTGACCTCTAATGGCAATGATTTGGACTTTGAGTACTTACCTCAAGTGGCAATTGCTGGAACTCTGGATACTTTTATTGATCTCTAGTGGCAAAAACAGGGACTTTATATACTTTTATTTACCTCTAGTTGCAATACCTACTTTAACTGGCCTTTAGTGGCCATGACTTGGACCCAATATACTAGAACTGTTTCCTAGTAGCAATCTTAAGTACTCTGGATACTTAAATGACCTCTATTGTCAATGACTGGGACTTGGAATACAAGCACTGACCTCAAGTGGCAATTTCTGGGACTCTTGATACTTTTATTGATCTTTAGTTGCAAGAACAGGGATTCTGTATACTTTTATTTACCTCTAGTTGCAATGTCTAGGACTCATGATACTTTTACTGACCTCTAGTGACAATGACTGGTACCCTGGATATTGACCCTGGCCTATATTGGCAATAACAGGGACTCTGGTACTTTTAATGACATCTTATGACAATGACTGGGACTACTGGATACTTTAACTGGCCTCCTTTGGGAATAACTGGGACTATGGATACCAGAATTGACATATAATGGTTATGAAGGACTCTGGATATTTTTACTGACCTCTAGTATCAAAAACCGGACTCTGGATACACGCACTGACCTCTAGTGGCAATGACAGGGATTCTGGATACTTGTACTGTACTGAACTCTAGTTACAATGACATTGGTTCTTGTTACTTTTAATGGTATTAAGTGGCAATGACAGAGGCTCTGGATACAAGTACTGACCTCTAGTGGCTATGTCTAGGACTCTGGGTGCTACTGCTGGCCTTTAGTGGAAGGGGCAGGGACTCTGGATACTTTAATGACCTCTAGTGTCAATGACTGGGACTTTGCCTAGGACTAAGCATTCTAAGACTGACCTTCAGTGGCAAGGATTAGGACTCTGGATACTTTAACTGACCTCTAGTGGCAATGACTGGGAACCTGGATACTGAAATAACTGGGACTATGGATACCAGAATTAACATCTAGTGGTAATGAAGGACTCTCGATATTTTAACTGACCTCTAGTATCAAGAATCGGATTCTAGTGGCAAAGTCAGGGATTCTGGATACTAGTACTGAACTCTAGTGGCAATGACATGGACCCTCCTTACTGTTAGTGATATCTAGTGGCAATGACAGAGGCTCTGGATACAAGTACCGATCTCTAGTGGCTATGTCTAGGACTGTGGATGCTAGTGCTGGCCTTAAGTGACAAGGGCAGGGAGTCTGGACACTTTAAATGACTTCTGTTGGCAATTACTGGGACCCTAGATACTGGTTATGATCTCCTGATGCAATGATAAGGACTCTGGATACTAGAACTGATCTCTAGTGTAAATGACAAGGACTCTGGATATTTTACTGACTTCAAGTTACAATGACAGGGACTCTGAATAGTAATTATGACCTCTGTGGCAGTGTCAGGTACTTTGAATACTAGTTCTGACATCTAGTGATAATGACTGAGACTCTGGATACTTTTATTGACGACTAGCGGTACTTACAGAGACTCTGGATACTATCACTGACCTCTAATGACAACGACTGGGACTCTGAATACATTACTGATCTCTAGTTGCATTTACTGCAGTTGCATTTGGGATTCTGGATACTTTAACTGACTTCCTTTTGCAATAACTGGGACTTTGGTTACTAGAATTGACATCTAGTGGTAATGAAAGGGACTTTGGATAATTTCACTTACATCTAGTATCAAGAACCAGACTCTGTATACAAGTACTGGCCTCTAGTGGCTATGACAGAGACTCTGGATACTAGTACTGACCTCTAGTGTCAATATCTAGGTCTCTGGGTGCTAGTTCTGACTTTTATTGGCAAGGACAGGGCCTCTGGATACCTTAAATGACCTCTGTTGTCAGTTACTGGGACCCTAGGTACTAGTACTGATTTCTACTGCAATGATAGGGACTCTGGATAGTATAGTGACCTCTAGTGGCAAGGAAAGGGACACTGAATAGTAATACTGACCTCTAGTGGCAATGACAGGGCCTTTCAATAATTTTACTGAAATTAAGTGACAATGACAGGGACTCTGGATTCAAGTACTGACCTCTAGTGTCAATATCTAGGTCTCTGGGTGCTAGTTCTGACTTTTATTGGCAAGGACAGGGCCTCTGGATACCTTAAATGACCTCTGTTGTCAGTTACTGGGATCCTAGGTACTAGTACTGATTTCTACTGCAATGATAGGGACTCTGGATAGTATAGTGACCTCTAGTGGCAAGGAAAGGGACACTGAATAGTAATACTGACCTCTAGTGGCAATGACAGGGCCTTTCAATAATTTTACTGAAATTAAGTGACAATGACAGGGACTCTGGATTCAAGTACTGACCTCTAGTGTCAATATCTAGGTCTCTGGGTGCTAGTTCTGACTTTTATTGGCAAGGACAGGGCCTCTGGATACCTTAAATGACCTCTGTTGTCAGTTACTGGGACCCTAGGTACTAGTACTGATTTCTACTGCAATGATAGGGACTCTGGATAGTATAGTGACCTCTAGTGGCAAGGAAAGGGACACTGAATAGTAATACTGACCTCTAGTGGCAGTGACAGGGACTTTGAATCCTAGTTCTGATATCTAGTGACAACGACTTGGACTCTGGATACTTTTACTGACCTCTTTTGTCAATGACTGGGTCTCTGGACACTGTTTTACGAACTCTAGTGGCAATGACTGGGACTCTGGATAGCAATACTGACCTCTAGTGGCATTAACAGGGGCTTTGAATGCTAGTTCTGGCATCTAGTGACAATGACTGGGACTCTGGATACTTTACTTACCTCTTGTGGCAATAACAGGGTTTCTTGCTACTTGTACTGAGCTTTAATGACAATGATAGGAACTCTAGATACTATAATTGACATCTAGTGGCAATGATAGGGACTCCAGATATTAGTACTGATATCAAATGGCAAGAGCAGAACTCTGGATACTTTTATAGCCAACAAATGCCAATAACTGGGACTCTGGATATTTGTGTTAACCTAAAGTTGCAATTACAGGAACTCTGGATACTAGTAATGTTTTCTAGTGGCAATGAGAAGGACTTTTGATACTTTTACTAAACTCTAGTGGCAATGACTGGGACTTAAGATACGAGTACTGGCTTCCAGTATCGTTGACTCTAGAT
This sequence comes from Loripinus fragilis, assembly GCA_964019695.1. NCBI lineage: Eukaryota > Metazoa > Mollusca > Bivalvia > Lucinida > Lucinidae > Loripinus > Loripinus fragilis. The sequence goes on along the minus strand of OZ026525.1, from coordinate 26,627,376 downwards.
TTCGTTGACTCTATATACTTAAATTGATCTCTAGTGGCAAGGACAGGGCCTCTGGATACTTTGACTGATATTTAGTGGCAATAACGGGGACTCTGGATACTTTTACTGTACTCCAGTTAGTTGGAATGTCTAGGACTTTGGATATTAGGACTGACCTCTAGATGCAGATAAGGGATCCTCGATACTTTTATTGACCTCTAGTGACAATGAATGGGACCCTTGATACTGACCCTGGTCTTAAGTGGAAATAACAGAGCTCTGGATTGTTTTACTGACCTCTAGTTGCATTGCAAGGGACTCTGGGCATTTTAACTGACCTCCTGTAGCAATGACTGGGACTCTAAAATTAGTACTTACCTCTAGTCGCAATTGAAGGGACTCCATATATTTTTGACCTCTAGTTGCAATGACATGGGGTCTGGATACAAGTACTGACCTCTATTGGCAATATCTAGGACTCTGGGTACTAATACTGATCTCTAGTGGCAATGGCAGGGACTCTGGGTACTTTTACTGACATTTAGTGTGAATGAAAGGGTCTCTAGATACAAGTACTGACTTTATGTTGCAATATCCAGGACTCTGGATTATAGTACTGACTTCGAGTGGCAATGACTGGGAGTCTAACTACTAGCACTGATCTCTAGTGGCTGTGACAGGGACTCTGAATACTAGTTCTGATCTCTAGTGGCAATGTCTAGGACTCTGGATGCTAGTTTTGATCTCTCGTGGCAATGACAGGGACGCTGGATACCATAACAGACCTCTAGTAGCCATGGCTGGGTCTATTGATATTAGTACTGACCTCTTGTAGCAGGGACATTGACTATGATACATAGCAGAGACTGTGACTATGGATTAAAATACTGACCTCTAGTAGCAACTACTAGGACACTGGATAAAATCACTGGCTTCTAGTGGTTGATCTGGGACTATGGATGCCTATTTTGTCCTCTAGCTGCAGAGATTGAAACTATGGATGCTAGAAATGACATCTATTAGGAGTGACTGGGATAATGATTATTAGCACTGACCTCTAGTAGCAGAGACTGTGACTATGGTTACTAGTGCTGAACTGTAATAGCAGCGACTGTAACTAAGGTACTAGTACTGACTTCCAGTGGCAATGACTCTAATATTGACCTTCTATGGGAGAGACAGGGCCTCTGAATATAGTAGTACTGGCTTCTAGTAGCAGAAACTGGGACTCTAGATAATTTACATGACTTCTAATAGTAGTGACAGGGACCGTAGATACTAATACTGGCCGGTAGTTGCAGAGTTACATGTATGTACTCTGGATACTAGTACCAACCTCTAGTTGCATAGACAGGGTCTCTGTATAGCATTACTGACCTCTAGAAGCAGATTCGTGACCTATAGTTACTATTATTGACCTCTGGTGACAGAGGCTGGGAATCTGGATAACAGTACTGACCTCTAGTGGAAAAGATAGTGACCATGGATAGCAGTAACGATCTTTAGTGGCAATGGGTGAGACTGTGGATAGTAATACTGACCTCTGGTTGCAGAAACAGGGACTCTGGGATGTAGTTCCGACCTCTACCGGCAGATAATATAGTACTGATATTTTGTTAAAACAACAGAAATTCTTGATAGCAGTGCTGCCTCTAGCAGCAATGAGTGTGACTCTGGCAAGTAGAATTGGCTTCTGGTGGCAGAGACATTGCTTCTGTATAGTAATACTAACCCTAAGCCTCTGGATAGAAAAAACTAACTTCTAGTGGCTCTAGTTGATTTCAGCTACCCTGAGCCTAAGGTTCATAAGTGAGATAACATTACTATACTGAGGGACTTTAAAAACGCACCATTTTACATTCTCTGTTTCTTCCACATGATTTATTTGATGATGTTTTCTTTATCATTTTTTATCCTCTTGCAAAATGGACCATGGTTTGCCATTATTTCGATTTGCTCATGCTGTTCAGTCTGACGTAATATCGACGTAAGTGTTTTTCAACAATTGTCGTCTGACTAATGTGATTTTGATTCAATTTGAAAACAAACACTTTTAGGTGGTAGCCAGATGTTATAACAAATGGAAAAACAGAAAAGTTTTCCGAAGTAATCGTTTTATTACACTCCCACGCGCAGCGTTTCTTTGCTAACGTCAGGCCTAAATTTTCGAACATCAATAACAGACGAGTGACGTCCGCGCATGTCGCGATACTTTTGGCTTTTATGCAACTGATTGAGGAGTATCTGTTGACAACAAAAAGATTTTGATTACTCGTGATCCTTAGGATATAAACAGCCAATTACGTCAAAAAATCAATGACGTCATGTAGACGTAATGAACGTTGACAGAGGCCTAAAACTTCATGATTTGATTTTGTCTTTCCTTTCGCTTTCAAGAACAAACATCGGTTCGAAAACTTATTTTCTTTCATAATGGGGGGTATGGGGACTCTGTGACTTTTTGAATTTGAGTTGTCTCAGAATTATCGCGACGTCACGGCAATCATAAGCCACAGCGTTTCGACTTTCTTATTGAACGCAAGCTAAATGACGGAACTTGTCAATTTTATTTTTCACATAATGAAAATATCAAATTTTCGACATAAATTAGCATTTAAGCAGGTGGTGCGTTTTTAAAGTCCTTCAGTATATGAAACCCTTGATTTTAATTATAGATCCTCTATGAAAAGGGGTTGCATATTTGATTTGGGATGTCTGTCATTCTGTCCATCCATCCGTTGGTCATTCCATCGTAATTTCGTTCAGTTTAATATCTTCAGAACAAATTGATAGAAGTTTTTTTTATCAAATTATGTATTTCATTTATATAGACAATATCCAGATTGGGTTTGCTACACATTATTTTTCAAAAAATTGTAACAGAGTTATGTCCATTGACTGCTGTCAGAATTTCCCTAGAATTCATTTTCCGCTCAGATTGATAGAATTTGACCAAATTTTGTATGCCCATTGATATTGACAAGATGTAGGTTGGTATTGTTATTTGTCATTTTTCGTAAGTTTATAACGGAGTTATGGCCATTTATTGACTTCACCTTTCAGTTTTCGCTCAATGTCTTAAGAAAAAAATAATAGAATTTTACCAAATATGGTATATGCAATGATATTGGCATGATCTAGATTGAGATTGGTATACATAATGATTTTACTCTAATTTGTAACAGAGTTATGGCCCTTAATTGATGTCAGATTTTGTTTTCCGTTCAATATTGCAAGAACGAATAGATAGAATTTTACCAAATTTTGTGTGTGAACTGATATTGACAAGATCTACGTCATAGTTTGCAAATTTGTAACAGAGTCATAACCCTTGCTAATGTCAGACTTTTGTTTCCCCTCAATACATTGAGAACGAATTGGAACTCGAATGCGCAGTCGATGGGGTGCCATCGCAAATCCCCACGCCGAAGTTTTTGATTCACCCAGCACACCAATGTCCCAACCCTGGGTCATGACCCCAGCAATATAATTAAAATTCTGTTCAATATGTTTACAATATTTTATTTGTAAGAACGCACACAAAAAAATTGTATAAAAATCTTAGAATTGACATGGTAGTCACATTAAATGATATTTGACCTCACCCCCAAGGTCACCAGTTTGACTCTAGGATGAAAACTTTATTTATATTCTGTTCTGCTCGTCATCCCCGTCGATTTGATATAGCACATGACCATGTTTGAAGTTTTTTGACCCCCCCCCCCCCCTGGGCACCCAAATGCCCCAAAGTCCCACCCCTGGGGCATGACCCAGGCGACATAATGCAAATTCCGTCTGATATGTTTTGTATCTTTTATTTGTGAAAACACACACAAAGTTTGGTAAAAAAAAATCTTTGAAATTGACTAGGTAATTGAAATTAAATGATATTTGACCTTTTTGCCCCTCCTCAGGGACCCAGGAAAATTCACACAAAAACCTGAACTGCACCAACGCCAAAACACAGTAAAAAAGAATCGAAAACTTTACCGTCTTGTTCCTTGAAATCAACAACGAAAACAACAAAAAATGGAATTTAAAATGGAGAGTATAGTGACCGACAAACGCTTTCTGCTTTTTACTTTGTTTACACTATACTATCACTTTCACACAGCGAATATAATGGCACCGCTGTCTTCAACTCTTGCAGCAAGAAACCTGATTTCGGGATAATAGACCAGGTGAAATTCAACTGCTCGTCTACGTCTTAAGGTTTCGTTTTTAGTAATCGCCGGTACAACACTATCTAAACAACAAGCATACGTATATGCTGATCAGATCACACAGCGAGAAAGCGCAATAACTGTGCATTCAAACAAACACACTGTCGTGATCAGACTGTGCGGATGCCCCGTCTTTCTGTTCTGATGTTTCACTAGATGCACATTGTCAGTTTGTTGGTTTTATCATGCTGTCGTCAATTAGTAAATAAAAGTGAAACAATAATCTCATGCACCTATACCTACTTAAACATTTCTGCGCAGTTTTAGATGCCATGACCATTTTAGATGCAGGACCACTTTAGATGATGCACAGGAATATAACGGGGATCATTTTAGAGTCTGCTTAGCGTGCCATAATAGATGCCAGCCGGGGCCAATTTAGAGGCAATTTGGGACCAAAATAGATGCCAGGACCATTTTAGATGCAGGACCACTTTAGATGATGCACATACGTGCCTTGTGGTCACCTGCTTGGAAAGGGCTGACCTCTTGGTTCTCGTTTGTGGTGTCTAACTGTGAGTTTGTTACTTTCCCATTGGTATCCTGGTTCAGGTGTGGTACTTGATTGGATCGATTCCTGACTTTTGCACTCTTACTTACTTTGAATAAAGTACTGGAGTTAAATACATTTTATTATATGGGCCTCAATGCGAGAAAATCTGTCTTTGACGGTTTGCGAATAACAAAGGCGGGGATCAGCATCTGCGCAGACTGATCAGCGCCTTTGTAATTCGCTTTCTGGAAAGTATTATATCTAGACTTGCTATGACCGGAATTTCAATTTTCTAGCTTGTCTCTGTGGCTGAGGAGATGGTTTGAGTCTCGGTTGATTGAATCGATTCCTGGTCCTTGTTGTCCTACTTACCTTGTCCTGAGAAAACCAGTCTTTGGGGTTTCGGAAGCATGCTCAACTACAGAGGTTAGCTTAAAAAATGAAATTTCACTTATCATGGTTAGATATATAAAGGATCTTACATGAGAGCTCATATTTTATTGATTTTATAAAACATGTTTGGGAAAAGATATAAAATGTGAGGCTTGCCAAGCATTTTCTCTTTTCCCGACCGGGTTCAATACATTCAATTGTACAAGAGCAAGAATGTTAGATCCTATTTATCATATGACATTTTGAATACTTTGAAATCTCATTTCTTGAGTAAAAACGTGATTACACTAAAGCAAGCAAATACACAAACACAACATTTTTGATGCAACTTCAGAAAACTCTGTCAAATAAAATTTTAATTCTAAAAATAAACTAAGGTTTTGCCGAGACCCTACAAGTCATTCCCTTTCAAAATCTGTTGTTCGTCTTGAACAGACAAAATCCGAATAAAGGTATCCCATTATAGAAATTAACACTTTTTACATCAATACTAAATATTCCACAGAAACATTACCCATGTTGAAAATGCTACTGACTGCCATGATTTATGATGAATATGAATCAAAAGTTTTGACACAATCGGACACGCCATTTCTTTTCCGTAATAACATGAAGACAGGCGTTAAGAGCAGCTTGAGCTGAGAAATTCTGCTTTAAGCATGCACTTTAGGTGCAAACTTTGTACTGCTCTGTACGCTTTATTATCTACTGTACGGCATTGACATTTTCAGCGATTATTCATTTAAACTTCAAGTCACTGTTCTTCTTTTGAAAAGTAACATCTTTGACAAATGCCGTCAAATTAATTGTTAAAACTTCACAACGAAACGGGAAGTGTGGAGCATCGTGCAAGATTTATCACCGCAGAGAGGACTAATCAAGTTCTTTTGAGGTTTGTCTACCATGTTCAGATAAAATAGCACGCATACAATGATTTAACGCAAGCTACTGGCGATTTTCAGAAGTCTAGAAAAAAGGGTGTTTTTTCTTTTTTAAATTTTTTATCATATTAAAATGTTTGGTGTTTTTAAGTCATCTGGACCAGTTTGTAAACACATGCACTTCAATTTGATAAAGAAGCACCTAAAAATATTTTTTTCACCAGAAACGTTAATTTTTACATATTTGAACCCCAAAATGTAGTATGAATGATAAAACTATCTCAAAACACTTATATACTTTGCTCCATTAAAATACTCATGATTAGGTTAAAATTCATTCAATATTATTGGTGCTTTAGTCAGAAAAAATGAGTTTGTAAAGTGTTCTTTTATAGGTTTGCTTAAGTGTATTTTGTCATTATGTACGATAGGGATTGGTATTACAGAATTTAGCAATAGAATGATAATATTTTCTGCAAAAAACATTCTCTGACGTAAAGCTTTAATCGGTGGGTTGGTGCCTGATGCTTATCTGTAGCTGGACCCACCCTGGCTCAACTTGAGGTTTTCTTTAGCTCTGACTATCTGTGAGTCATGAGCCCTTTTCTTTGTTTCATCATGGAGTGTTAATTTGATTAGAGTGTTTTCCATGATGATACATTGCATTAGTTAGATGGCCTCCATGCGAGCTGAACATTTCTTGTACTTCAACAACAGCAGAATCTAGGGCAAAGATTTGGTACCAGTAAAATGCATTTAAGCCCCCCGGTGGCTTAGAATGCTGTCCGTTTGAAGGCGGTGGTTCTGTTGTTGTTGGCTTGTTGTTTATTGTTACTCCCATTGTGGGAGTCTGTAATTGTTCTATGTTTTGTTGTACGTTACATTATGTCAATTCAAGTATTGCAATCATCTTGATGGGGAAGAGAGAGCTGATTGCTTTGCTTAATTTGTCTTCCTGGTGTCTCGTGATGGTTGAGCGGCTCTTCCTCGCGGTGCCATGGGGTTGTCAACCTATTGGGCAGTTCACAAGACTTGGTATGCTCACATGTCCAGCGCTTTCAATCTCAACGGTTGTTTGTTTGTCTATAAAGGAACGACGTAAGCAAAGCTCTGTGCATGAGAGTAAAGACTTGGTGACGTACTTGGTAAACAGGTTTGTTACGTGCACTCACAATTTTCAGTATGTGATACGCATGCCACCTACTGGAAGCTGATACGTATTGACTTATTATTTTGTACTTATTTGACATGTACCTCATATGTTGATCAACATTAATTATTAGCGGTGAGAAGTTGTCCGCAAGTTTCAGAAACAGATCAACATGAAAACATGAGGTTTAACTTAATAATAAATTATAACCAGGGCGTTTCGCTCCTAACATGCATTTCCTGTTTGAAGCAAACCAATGGTGCATTAGTCATTTGCAGAACTTTGTTTTAACATCTTGGCCACCAAGAAATTGAACGAAGTGCAGGGTGAGCCTAAACATTCTGTTGATAATTTACATGTACATGTAAGTTGCCAAGGGTGAGTAGAGCTTTCTTGTGAAAGTTATTACTTGTATGAACTAAACCTGTGATTTTTTTAAAAATAATTTTGGGACCAATAGTGCAGGGGCTTTGCGAACATTGCTTATTGCTCTGCAATGAAACGCTTTTTGTTTTATTTGTTTGGTTGTTTTGTTGCTTTACGTACCAGTCAACAGTTATGGTCATTATGAGACGGTCAGTTCACCTAACCACACTTTTTCCTGGGCAAGCTTTAACAAGCAGTTAACTATTTTTTCGTACATATACTTTGAATATGGAAATGAGATAATTTTATATATGACTATTGGACGAAAGGACTTGTCAAATTGTATCACTGATGGTATTATAATAAGCAACAAGAATAGATTGGTACAGAATTCAGTTAGAATTTAGTTAAAATAAATTTTGCTTTTTTTATATTTTTCCCATATTTTCTGAAACTTTCATCAGTATTGATAAAGAAGCAAATTAGATAATAAATCTGCATATCGGACAAGTCCATTGGATGAAAGCACTAAACTTTAATTTGCTGGCAAAGTAAGAAAGGCGGCAAAGATCAGGAATCGATACGATCGAGTACCAAGTTTAATAGTGTAGGGTGGGTTGCTGATTAGATACGAGTCATTTTGTAGGTACAGGCCCACTTTCTTTAAATTCGCATTAAACCCTAGCTGAAACGTACAGAATTCGTTTAGATTGCCTTTTTTGCCTGCAAACAATAGCGATATCATTCTGATGCATGTATTAAAGTTCTCATCTTAAGGATATCATTCCTGACTCATTTAGGCCAGACAACATGCATTCGTTAACATGAAAAAAACCTTAACTAAGTCAGAAGCAAGATTATTGGCTCCAGTTGTCTCCCAGATTACCTCTTGATCACATTGTTATTCTTATTGCATAATTTGATGTCAGTGAAGACCCCCAATCACGAGAAGATGTTTTTGGATTAATTTGTACCAGTTTGGCATCCTTAACACGTTACTCTACAGATGTGTATTAATTTGTCTTCAATTTGGCGGCCATCTTGGAAATATGCAAATTAGATAATGAAGACACCATTTTTCAGCGTGCCGACATTGGTTTTTGGAATCAGCATACCAAAATAACCCAAATATGCATCTCAAAACCTTTTATTCACAAAATACCTGTATTGTCTTAAATAAGCGTCTTTTTCTGTTTTTTTTCCTTACTAATGTGGGTACTCACCTCTCAGGAACTAAACGTGTTAAAACATAACGATGCACTTCTTGACCCAATCTGTAATGTTATTGAAGCCACACTGGGCTTTAAAAGTCGTGCGTTTGACCTAACCCTTTCCTTCATGAATATTCATGCTAGGCTCAACCCACTATGAATAATTATATCAATACAAAAACGCATCTTGGTACAAAGAATAAAGAAATTACTAGGATAGGAACAGATATACAATATTTCATTAGCAAATTTAGTAGTCCCTGATACGACAGCTCTTACAAGAACTACCTTATCTGGGTCTGCTATGTTTTCAAAAACGTTAAAAGGCGTCGTCTTTATGGGTAAATGGTTAACAGCTATCATGGACAAGGTTTCGAGTTCTACAGACTTATCAGATGGAGATTATCATAATATATATACGACAGCCATGTCAATAGTCTAAGAGTTGAGAATATCTTGATTGTGACTCTTGACATTTCTTACCCGTGCGTCTTCCCATGTTAGTTCAACAAGGACAATTCTGTAGCTTGAGGTTTCGTAGGTGCCTGAATATTCTTCCATTTCTGAAGACATACAATCAAAGCTTTACTAGAAATTACATACATTTTCAAATAGGAGCCATGGCATGTGATTTCAAACAATGTGGCATCTTGACAAGTGTAGACTCAGAATAGCCTGTGCAGTCTCTTGTTAAGCTTAGAAACTCAAAATGATGTTCGGTCAGAAGCTTAATATTCACTGAATATTCAAGCGACAAGCAAAGGCTCTGATCAGACTGCGCATATGCGCAGTCTTATCTGAGGCTTTGCTGGTCGCCATACCACATTGTTGAAAATCTCACGTTGTGATTGTTACATATTATAAATAACAGTGTATTTAAAATTGTTAATTTAGTCGCGAGGAGGTCAACAAATGATATCCTCCCTGATACTTTAAACTCTGTCTTGAAATTTATTCTGTTGCCTTACGTCCAAATCAACATCTATGGTCATGGCAGGACGGCCAATTCATCTAATCACACTTTGTCCTAGGCAAGCTTGAACAAGCGGTCAACCAGTACTTCATGCACATACTTTCGCTTGTGACTGACAACAAACCTTATTGAATGGATCAGCAGAATGGCTGTAGAAATCTTCACAAAAGTATGGGACCGGGCCGGGAACGAACCCGCAACCCCTGTATTTGAAGTCAGACACTTATCTGTAGCCAGACACGATACCAACTGCATAACGCTGCATGGTTGCTTTAAAGGGGTACTTTCATCTGTGCTCACGCATGGATTTTCTTCAAACGTTGCATATTAATAACTCAGTATGTACGAACTATGAAAATGTATTTATCGAATTAGATAGTTAAGAATAAGGCTTAGAAAGCAACCCTGACTTACTCCACCTTTGAGGTGATACCTGTCTCTAAATTTCTATGTCCTATATCTATAGTTTTGTTTATGTCTATGATTTGTCATCTAGATTGAATCCAAAATAGCATAGACATTATTTTAATACCACGAAACCATTTGGATAAATTATGGTTTACGTTTTCAGAAGAAGTGATTGTAAAATTTCAATATTTTTTTTTCAAAAATTTACAAAACATTCAACATTAAATTCAAAAGATGGATATGTTCTAGTCTTTGTCAAGATATCATATTATCACAAAAACATACCATATATATACTGCTGATCTGAGCCAAATATCATGAAAATCCAAAACTGGTAACTTTATCATTTCCTACCTCTTATGGGTATAGGTCAGTTTTAGCAAAATTAATTATTTAGTTCAAATTAATCAATAACTCAACATAAGGAGGTTGTTTTTTAATCTACTTCCACTTTTCCTAAAGAAAGACATGTTTAGACAATTTTAAATGATAAAATGGTCAGAAATGCCGAAGGTCATGGCCCTGTGTCATGGCACTATTGGGCCAAGACAATGTGTATCACTTCCTCAAGTCCTGCATGATATTGTTTAAGAAACATAATATCCTAACAATAAACATGTGAAAACAAGAAGACTTCATTTTGGTGCCGTGACAAGGATAACATGTAACAGATTCTTATCAAAGGTATCATAAAATAGTGTTCTACTTGAATAAGTGAGATCCAGAAACAAAACTGTATGCCTAGAATATACAGCCAGCTGAAGAATAAATGTTGCTATTTGATGGAAATCAGCATCAGTTTCACAAAACAGAATGATCAGAGAAGATTTAAGCATTTAATTAGCAATACCTTAACGCCAAGAGTAATCTGTGACCAAAATGGTTAATTTTAACCAATAGGTTTGACAGGGGATTATTTTTGTGAAGCAGGTTTATTAATGAGTCTTACAATTATAAAATCATAGATATAAGGTTCTTCTCCTGTATGAACTGTCTTGTCATAGGGTTTCTCTTCTGTATGAATTAAAAGTCTTAATGATTTTACATATTAAGTGTAACATTGGCTAGATGTAGTTTTAATGTTAGAAACTGGTTGTGTTAAATACAGGTGTCAACATATTGTATCATTTTGGATAATATTATTGTGTAAGCACTTCATTTAATAAGAATTGTTTTTTTCTTTTTCCAATCCATAAAAGGGAAAACACTGAACATATCAACTTCTACCAATAAACGTACTAGCATGATTATTCAAACCAAGCAAGTAATCAATTATGTTTTACACTGAAACATAATTTTTGTATTTTTTACATTTTGATGAATTAGGGCCATGTGTTTACATCAAGTTAAAAAATATTTTACTGGTCCTTGAATTTCATGAAATTTGGTCTACATATTTTTAACATATATGGATAGTTTATATGTTGAAATGGTATCTTGACAAAGACTGTAACCTGTAAAAATGTTAATTTCAAATTTGACTAAATACAAAATATACAGTCGAAAATCGGGGTACCATGCTATAAAAATGAATGCCCATCCAATATTCCAATACATACAAAGCCATTTTAAGTTACTTTTTTGTTTTTGTTTTGTTGCTTTACGGCCCAAGTCAACAGCTATGGTCATGGCAGTACGGTCAGTTCACCTAACAACTTTTTCCTGGGCAAGCTTGAACAAGCGGTTAACCAGTACTTTGTGCACATACTTTTGGTTGTAACTGACAACGAACTTATCAATGATATAGCTATTTAATAAAACATTTTTCCGCCTGTTACATGATATGTCAATTACTTTAGAAATGATTATAACTGGGTACCCTAAGGTATTATAGTGATATCATTCATGACGTCATAAATTAGCAATGCAATTGCATAAAAACTCAAACACACCATAAATATTAAAGTTATACCCCAGACAATTTAATAACATAATATTTTCAAATTCCAAGCGTGGGCAGACTCCCATGCTAATTTTCCATACCATGCAAGAGCCCCTTTGTATTATTTGTTGAATTAGACTTCCACTTTTATTGGAAAGATTGGATTGTTGGCAGATGCAAGCATACTAACCGTTAAAGCCATAGAAATGTCGTCTGTTGAAGTGATTCTGCAAATAATAACCTAACATTACTGACAAATATAAGAATTGAGGCTAATAGAGTGGACCCAGACTGCTCACATAGGTTTACGTGATTATCATCAAAACCGCAAGAGCTTCCAACTTAACACTTTCATGCTGATTTTACTGCACTCTTTCGCAATTTATTCAGTTGGCCTGCCGTGTAAGACAGCATGTCTCTTCAATCAGGGTGGAAAACAATTTGATGAGATGGCTTCGCAAGAAACCAGCTGATTGGGATCTACAGTGATTTCGGAAAAGAATTAATCTGGTTTCAGCTAAACAATGGGTAACTTACGTCTGCATGTTTTTATGCAGCAAGGAGCAATGCCATCCCATTCCCCACTGTCTAGACAGGTTCTGCTCGACTCTCCTTGTAGCTCGAATCCAGTGTCACACGAGTAGTTAGCGACGTCTCCTGGTAATACGCCAGATGAATCAACATGTCCATTACAGGGCTGGTCAAGAGGAGAACATTCTGAAATTCACACACACACACACAAACTAATAAAGTAGCATTCATTCTTGCATACCTGAGATATCTGAGAATATACCCTGGGATAGAAAATCTTATTTATCCATGCTATCTTACACAGACTGTCACGCAAATGCTGTGCAGTGGTTGTAATGAAATCCACGCATATGTTCGTCAATGATGTCATTGTTATGTTAAAGTGACGCCATCATAACGTGTCGCATCTCAGCGTCTTTAGGAACTTCTTGAAGGCTTAATTTTAAATTTGATAGCAAGCAAGAAAAAGAATCCATTATGCGTGTGAGGATGTGATAGAAACATCCCCCCGTGATCACCGTTTGTCATCAGTTGGCAAGCCTCATGATGCCAATAGGTGATCCTATGGAGGATTTTTATTTTCTATCATACCTTCACACTCATTATATGAGCCGCAACATGAGATTTCCAACAATGTGGTATTTGCGACCAACAAAGCCTCAGATCAGCCTGCGCATATGCGCAGTCTGATCAGAACCTTTGCTAGTCGCTTGAATATTCTATGAATGCTAAGCTACTGACTGAACACCATTTGGAGTTTCTCAGCTTAAAAGGGGACTGCAAAGGCTCGTCTGAGTCTACACTTGTCAAAATGCCACATTGTTTGAAATCACATGTCACGGTTCAATTTTTTTTATTATATTCTTATATGCTTGGATCTAATAAATTTCATCTGGTGGAGGATGCACAGTCCTGAAGGTTTGTTAGTCACCAATAATTATTTTCACAGGGATTGAATCTAGGGACTAAGCTAGACTAGATATTCATGTTTTCCTCTATTACGTTACAGTAACTGAACTTACCATTGGGGGTTAGATTGACATATTGGTGGGGTAGAGCTAGAAGGACTTGAACTTCACCAGGTTATGGAATCAATGGGGCTGAGACTAGATCACTCATCTTAGACGAATGTTACTAGATATTTATACCTACAATAACAGTATAGTGACAGGAGTTACAACTTAGGATTAGGTTGACACAATGGCACAGTATCGCTCCAAGGACCATAACTTCAGCAGGTTATGGAATCAATGGGGCTGAGACTAGATCACTCATCACATGCGTATGCTACTTGATATTTATAACTACAATAACAGTATAGTGACAGAATTTACAACTAGGGGTCATCTTGACACGTTTGCCAGGTAAAGCGCCAAGGACCTGAACTTCAGTAAGGTATGGAATCAATGGGGATGAGACTAGACCACTCATCACAGGCGCATGTTACTAATATTTATACCAACAATAACAGTATAGTGACAGGAGTTACAACTGTAGGTTAGGTTGACACAATGGCACAGTATAGCTCCAAGGACCATAACTTCAGCTGGTTATGGAATCAATGGGGCTGAGATTAGATTGCTCATGACATGCGTATGTAGATAGATATTCAGACATTCTATCACAGTACAGTTACGTAACTTACCCAAGGTTTGACAATCTGGGTCAGGTAGACACGTTGGTGCGGTAAAGCTCCAGCGACCCGAACTTAAACAGGTTCCAGAAGCTGTGGAGCTGAGGACAAATCCCTCATTACATGTGTATGTTGCAAAACTCTCAAACGTAGTTCCGGCAAGTGTCGTCACAGAGCCATTAGCAGGATCAGATAAACTGCCACAATCCACTGAAACAGAATTTACAATAACTACACTTAACTATCACTTACGAACACGTACTGTCCTGCCAGCCAAGAGTGACAGTGATTTAATATTTTGTTTACAATTGTAAAGTAAAACATTAACTTGTACACTCCACTTGAGCTAACGCGAATCGATAGACCACTTGTGTATTAATCCTATCCTGTGGATAGGATTAATACCCAAGTGATCTATCTATTATAAGTCCCCGATAAATGTGTAAACAAAACATGACGTCACTGTTACTCTTGGCTGGCAAAGATTGCAGATTGATAGATATTTGTCTTCAGTAAGGTACAAGGGCATATTCAACACTCAAATAGGTCTCGTCGTAGGGAAACCTATACACTAATCGAAAGTTCTAACAAATTACTTGCATATTTTAAAAGCAGGCACTACTTGAGGTTTATCAATGAAATTTGTCCCAACCGATTAGATACGATAAGAGATTTTTAAGACTGATCGGTTAGAACTTTCGATTAGTGTAGATTGGCTCCCGTCCTTATCTATTAATTGGTTCTTTGCATATACTTATAGATAGTCTTATTCTGATGGCTCTGATTTTACATCTGACTAGAAGAAGCTAGAATCTGTTGATGAAGACATTTCATTATGATATTTTTTCTTAAAACTATAACATTGTTTCAGACTGTAACCAGTCTGGAAAACATAACTCTTGGATAATTGACAAGATAGGAGTCAAACCAATTAACTCAGACACAGAAACAAGTTAGAATATTGAAACCAGATGTACATCTAAGATCTACTTTGATATCGTAACGCAGACGTCACATAACGTGACATTGAAGTCACAGAAACCATGCTTACATAATAACAAGAGCGATTGCAACAAAACCAATGAAGTTGATGTTTTTTTTTCAATAAATTATGATCGCTATATAGCGATATTATATTGAACAATTATTTACTTCATTTAATATTCTGTTGATAAAACTTTTCTGTTAATCAAAATAATTGAGTTGTAGAGGACTGAACCCAGATGCTACTGTACAATTTTTCCATAGCCAGTTCTGGCTAATGAAATGGAGCTTTTTCACACATCATACTACGTCTTACAAACATTCTAGAATTGAGCCGCAGTTTTCCAATTGGAAACTACACTTGGTTACCGACCTGTAATGCATTTGTACCACGTTCTTCCTCTGTATGTTGTAGACTCGCATGTTTTCCCATTTCCGCAACACTGTGGATGATAAACATAAAATAGCATGAAGCCCAAAATGAGTAGTTTTATTCTTTCTACTATTTTGTTTATTGAAACAGAATCTGATATGTCTCCCCGCCCCTCTGCACATCATGTTATGAGGAGACTAAGAAATATGTATTATTTGGATATATCAAATCATGAATGGTTGTTAAATGTATCGAATTATTGTATATACTCGACAAAAATACAGAAACAATATTAAGTTTAAAAAATACAAAACAAACACGCGCTCCTCAGCTGTTAGATTGCTACACCGACCTCGTACATAGTTTTTAGAAATAATTGTTCTATTACACTCCCACTTGCCGCGTTTCTTTGCTAACGTCAGTCTTAAATTTTCAACATCAATAACAGACGGGTGACGTCCGCGCATGTCGCGATCCTTTTGTCTTTTATGCAGCTGATCGAGGAGTATCTGTTGGGTACAAAAACAATTTGATTAAGCAAATCCTTAGGATATAAACGGCCAATTACGTCAAAAATCAATGACGTCGTGTAGACGTAATGAACGTTGCCTGAAGCATAAAACTTCAAATTTTGATTTTGTCTTTCCTTTTGCTTTCAAGAACAAACATCGGTTCGAAAACTTTTTTTCGTTCATTATGGAAGGTATGGGTACTCTGTGACTTTTTGAATTTGAGTTGTCTCAGAATTATCGCGACGCAACGGCAATCATAAGCCACAACGTTCCGATTTTCTTATTGAATGTAAGCGAAATGAAGGAACTTGTCAATTTTATCCTTCACATAATGAAAATATCCAATTTTCGACATAAATTAACATTTAAGCAGGTGGTGCGTTTTTAAAGTCCTTCAGTATATAAATAGATGGGTGTTCCCTGATCGCTCTGTGTAAAATAGTTGAAGTTGATTTGTTATTTCAATGAGGGTGTATTTTTATTTACCTTCAACTGATAGCATACATGTATGTGCCCAGAAACAATTGGTTTGAATGTAATAAAGCCAAAAGTAAATAAACTATTCCATGCTAAACTATTTCGTTCCTGTAGCTAAATCGCTTAATAGCAGTCAATTTGTTATTGTTTGAGGAACGAAAAATGTTTGCATCCTGTTTTTTGATTGCAAATAACTCATGGCTACTTAGGTTATTTAGGCAAAGGCACTGTCTGTGCCTTAAGCATTTGTCAATAGGCCAGGCTAGAAGTATAGTTTGGTGATCCTGATGATATTTTAACCCTTAAAGCCCCGACAAAAATTCATCTGAAAAGCCATCTGCCGACATCGTCTGCTGCACATAATTGTCTAACATTACTGACTAAATAAAGTACGAGGGGCATTTGGAAAGTTCTTAGCATGGTCTTTTATCTCAGTAACAAATTTACAAACCCTATCATGTTTGGTATCATTTTAAAGAGCTTTCTTTCCTCTTTGTTGTAGCAAAATTTCATGGGAATGTTATGATGTAAACACGAAAAATATTACTGTGAATACATGTACTGTTTGTATACTGGAAAACGCAAAATTTAAGTGGAAAACATAAATTTTTACATTTGGAAAAGTGTGCAGAACATTTAGAATAGTTCATGAAATTAGATATTTTTTTTAACATTTGGTAGGCCACAATCTGGAAAAATGATAATACAATTGATTACCAAGTTAGATGTTTCTAATAAATAAATACCTGAACAGCAATACCCAAACCGTTAAGAAGGCAAAACAAAGCAACCTAATGTTACGTCTAAAATTCTCATGTCACAATGTACATATTTTGAAAATATATAAACGACAGTAGTTAAAAAAATGCTGTATGTTGGTATTTTTGTCAAGCTCACTTTATGCTCTTTGTATTGAAATCGTAAGAAATTTTGTAAACCAGAACAAAGGGAAGATAACTCTTAAAATCGTCCAATGGGCAGAATGAGTTTTGCTATGAGTTGACATTCTGGTTTGTTTCAATTGAAAAGAGTGGCAAATAAAAAAAGTAAAAAACACATTGAGAGTAGAAATCAATCGATTTCGTAATGGTAAACGCGATACCATGAGAAATGCTTATGCCACCAACATAATATGCGGGGTTGAGTTACCCCACTCACTTCCTGAAAAGAAGGGGGGGGTGTTATTAGGAATAATTGTCTTGAATGCAGAACTAATAAAGCCACACATTTTGCGCGACGAAATAATTGTTATGGATTGTTGGATAAAAATAAAGCAAATCATACACTCAATAGGCTTTCTTCGTACTCCTGTTGTGACACAACTTATAGTAAAAGTATAAAGAAAAATCGAAAAAAAAGTCCCACTTTTGAAAGTTTACCATTTCTCTATTAGTCAACATTTTCCCAATGTAGAGGTGGTAGTCGTGCAAGCAGTGATCGCATAATACATTTTAATAAAAAATAAGTTGGCACCAAATCGTTAATTTGTCAAATCATGATCACAAATAAGGTCCCCAATTTTCATTCGCTTTTTTCAAAGTATTTTGCTTAGAATTTCTGCCAGTATATAAACCCCTACTCATTTTGAGCAAGCGCTGCACGTGCACGCCAAGTCCGTTTTCGACAAAAATTTAACTATCAGATAGCAGTTGAATTTTACTTTCTAAAAATGTATTATTAGATAGCATTTTATCAACGAATTGTGGAGTTATGATGCCATGCTGAGAAATTTCCAAATGACCCTCGTATAAAAGCAAACAGCTTCAATAGGATCTGATCTGGGTCAACACTTTTTATTCATAGATGTTTTGAAAGCTTTTCAGCAGACGACAAAGGCAGACGATTTGTATTGTGAGTGTCGCTTTAAGGGTTGAGAAATAAGACTTAGAAATGTCTTTCTGTGATCATGATAATTTATTATTATTATTTATCGTATGAACTTTGGAAAGGAGACATCCTATGATTTTTAGATAGATCGGCAATTCAATGCTGTGCAAAGACATGGCCTTTAATTTATAATGTTGTATATTTGATAAAAAGACGTTTGCCTTCGACGTTAAAAACGATAACGCACACAGAGTTCATTGCCCTTAGACTTCATCTATGTTCATAATGACGAGACTCCGCTGCATGCATATTTCTGGACTGGATCAACCAGCACGGTTAAAACGATCTTTATACATCCATGCGCAGCTACCCAGGTGGGAAATACACCCGAAGTTTGTTTTGGAGCCTTCATCTATATACGTACTTTGTGTGTTCGAGCAGTAAGCCTCATGCAAGTCTGCGTGGCGCGTACATGCGAGAGGTCCCAAACGTTATGAATTGAATGAATGTGCACGCTTTAGACCAATGTTATACATGCATGCTCAGCTATCTGGTCGGTAAATAAGCCTTAAGTTTTTGTTGAGGTGTGCCAGAAGTGAAGGCTCAGGTGAATCTGCGCTGTTCGCGCTTGCGATAAGTTACAACTTTCATGAAATGGGTGAGTTGGCTAATGAGAACTTGATACTAGTCGATTAGGCGAGCAGGGTCCATTTCGTTCTGTCATCCACTGCCTGTCTTGGGCGTAAGCACATATATGCGAGAACAAGACAACTGACCAACAGAACAATTAGGCAACACGGTTTTTGAGACAATTCGGCAACAGATTTTAATTCAGAAACCTTTTTAGACCTGAATTTACTAGAAATTATCAAGGTCTCTTTTAATCATCCAGTCACATATTTTTATAATCATCCAATTGCATATTTTCCAAATATCCAATCACCATTTACCAGATCTTGCTCTAGTAAGTGGCAGCAAAATGTTGCTTGTGGTAGTATCATAAAAAATCACGAGAATCTTCATTTTAAACTTCCATTTCAAAAATTATTAAATATTTTATTTGAAAATATATCACTAAATTGCTGTACTTACAACAAATAATAAAATGTACTTCTACTAATTACTGGAGAATTGCAAAAAATGCTGCCCCACGTATTAGATTTCTTTTTTGAAGGAAGCCACTTGTTTTGAATATCTCCAGAAAAGCAGTAAACCAACAGTCTGTATTAAATCGGTAGATATATCATAATTCTCCTAAAAATCTGGACAGGACAATCACTTTAAACAGTGTCATACCGAACCTCAACGATATATTTTTTTCAACAGAACAAATCAAAATCCATTTAGAGTCGGCAGATAAAATAAAAAAATGATTTTTTTATTTTTTTTTGCATGACGACTGAGTTACAATATGCTGCACAACGTAACTTATGCTTTTATTAACCTGACACAGGTGCATAATTTCACGGTTAATGCACAATATATTTTTACCTTCGGTTACCGTAAGTTTTACAGAAAATAAGCATAATGAAATGTTTAAAACACGTAAAATGAGCCAGTCTGTCTGGAACATCTAAGTGCGTCAATATATTATAATATACGTAAAAAAACGCCTGAAACCCCTATTTCTAGATCCGTATTTTCAATATTGTAAATATAGTCATGCTTCAATGCTTTAGTTATCAAAACTTGCATTTGTTATTGTTATTTTTAAGGATCCTCACCGAGAACGTTTATCGTATGTTCGATATGTGGAATTGAAGCTCTGTGCTTTTGACATCTTTTTAAAAGTAATCGCAGTTCTTTAAAACAAGCTGCTTTGCCTTAGTGCCAAGACTTGCTGCATACTTTTTTAGACATTTCCCCACTGAACTTAAGTTTAAAAAACATGTATAGTGAATACTTTTCAACCGTATGTTTTGGCTGTAATGGAACGCTATTTTCACGTGAATCTCTGAAGATGTTTTTTAACAGACAGACTGGCTCATTTTACGCGTTAATTACGCATCAACCATTTGAAATAGAATGATCCATATGGAGGCTTTCCACTAAATATTTTTCCATTGACGACAGTGCAAAATAGCAGTAAAATAATCCATTCTCAAAATCAATTCACACATACAATTTTCACAAAAGTGTTTTATTTGAAAGACCTGCCATTACTTATTTGATTTATGTTGACAAACATGGATGTTTCCCATCGCAAAAATGAGTCATGTGTCAATAAGTTGGGAAACCCCCTAGTCCGCCAGCAAATAAATAGATGATTTTTATCAGAGGGGATACTCTAAAAATCTAAACATTATTCTCCTGCTTAGGGCATAAAATGTTCAAACTCTCTGGATTTTGATTTATTGTATCTGGCCTCTTATCACCTTCTAATGAAGCAAAAGGAATATGACCAATGGAATATTCCACAGGTGTTTTATTCAGAAGACTACTTCCCCTCCAAAAAGGGCGTGGCCACACCTCATGAATATTTAGTGGAATGCTACCATATGTCATTACTCAGAGGTCGTAGTACATCTCTAATGTAGTAACTTAAACAAATCGAATAAAGGTAAAAACGAGGACACACGTGGACTCGAACCCGCGACCTTTTGCTTGTAGTAAACTCAGTACCATAACCACTTGACTAGCCAGTAGGACGGAACGAAACATTTCATTATCTGCATTAGCACTTGCTAAATTCAAGTAAAACTTACGGTAAATAACGGAAGCCGACCGAAGATAAAATGTCTTGTGCATTAACCGTGAAATTATGCACCTGTGTCAGGTTAATAAAATCATTGAATACCGACTAGACAAATAGTCTGCTCTTTTTAATGAAACAAGAGGAATGTTTAATATTTATTGATGGATAAATAACAAAAACTTGTAAATCACCTTTTCTACCGACACATAACATACCAAAACCCAAAATGATCAGAAAATATGTTTAATATATGGTGTTCAAAGAATTCAGGTCAAACTCTATCTTTAAATTATATCCCTTGGAATCAGTGACACCAGCTGTACCCAGCGAAGTCAATCAATCAAGGTTCAACATTGGGAAGGGTTGTTAGTTTTTGGCTGTTGTCTTGTTTTTTTCTATTATAAGTCAGACTCGTTCTTATTATGTCGTGATTCTTATATTATAAATGGATCGTGACGCGTCAAAACCTGTCATCAGGTTTGATACTGTGGGATTCAAACCAGCCTGCTTAGCTACAGACACTAGCTAGATGATTGAAATTTCACTCCTAGCAAGTCTTCCGAAAAGCGAATGACAAAGGCGTTGATCAGTCTGCGCTGATGCGCAGACTGGTTTGCGCCTTTGTTGTTCGCAAACCCCTGAAGAGTTTTCTCGTGTCGAAGCCCATTATACTTTGATAAATTGATTCATGCCACTGTATGGTAAAAAGCAACGGCAGATTGTTGTACAGGCAAATATACCCTTTTCAACTGCTACGATTATAAATGGAACATCACAGTCCAGAAGTACGAGAGGCTTATCCACATCTGAACTAAGGGTACATGTAATATTATTGGCGCCATGAAACCCGTTTAAGCCCTCCAGTAAAATATGTTTACTGACCGTTCCAAGGCGGTACTTCTTTTGTGGATCATTTGTGTTATTTAGGGCCCCTATGTGTTGTGTTTCACATGATTTCGCGTCCGTTCATTGCTGCCTCGTCTTCACCTGCTTGGAAAGGGCTGACCTCTTAGCTCTCGTTTGTGATGTTGAATTGTGTTTTTGTCACTTTCCCATGTTGTATCTTGGGTCAGGTGTGGTACTTGATTGTATCAATTCCTGATATTTGCCAACATTCGCACTTTGTATTTTGACCGTTCAACGCTCTTATACTGATTCGTTTGCTTGCATTGATGAGAATGATTTATACTCGGAAACACATCTGTCTGTTCCATCGGGTTTCTTGTGAATGAGTTCACTACCTTTGAGACTGTCTCCTGTATTTGTTTGATTTGTTTTTGGTTTGATTCTTTACGTCACATCATCACTCTTTCAGTTATGCAGGGACGGGTCTTCCTGAGTTGAACCAGTACTAAGCTAGGAGTAGTGTGTCTTGCTCAAAGACACAACGCAATGACGCCGATGAAGCTCGAACCCGCGGCCCCTCGGTCTCGAGTCAAGCTCTCTACCACTGAGCCACTGCGCTCCCTGCCCTCTTTATGATCTAGTACTCGGGGGGAGGGGGGGGGTAACTACCTATATGAGACATAGTACGGATGTGCGGCCCGAATAGCCCCCGTTTTCAGCGCTGCCAGGTAAACGATAAACCCCCTTTTCTAAGAAAAAAATATATGACTGACCAAGTTTTTCATCATTGATATATAAATGGTCCCGTTTTCTGACATCCCTGTTTGAAAATACTCATATTTGGCTCAAATATTCAGCTCAGAAACCAAAAATGTAATATTTATTTTTAGACTTTATTTACAGACAGCAAAGAGAGTATTTAAAAATCAAATAACAGTATATGAATATGAGAACATTTTTTTCAAATAAGTATATGAATAGGTCATTTTTTCGAAGACCAAGTATATGAGGTTTCAATAAAAACTGGCTCGCACACCCGTACCAAAATTACCCCTAAGTTACCCCCCGAGATCTAGTATTGATTATAAAATAATATAAACTGTATTTTTGAAAAGACATTACTCTCAAGGAAGTAAATCGAAACTGAAACTGTAATAGAGGTTTAAAATGGCGGATTTTGACCAAAGTTCGAAACAGGTACTCTTTCTGTTTGACACTAAACTTTAGCTTGTAAGGAAATACTAGTTATACTGGCTGGTACACTGATATATTAAATTCTTGACGGGGAATTACCAGGATTTCTTTCCGGGTTAAATGTAGCAATATTTTTATGCAGCCAGTCCCCCTATACATACATTTGTGATAGAAACAAAAAGTATATTAAACTAATCCAGGTAGCATACACGGATCCAGGAAGTTTTGTCAGAGGAGGTCCAGCTTTGACAACGTTTTTTTTTTTTTAGTTGATGAGGGGCGGGAGGATCCAAGTGCCACTATAAGTGGGCAATCATCGGCTCGCCAGCAAAACGAATGCTGGCTTGGTAGCTGCGATTTTTCAGGGGATCTGGACTCTGGACCTATATTGCTAGAAAACCCTTTATTTTTGTGATTTTTCAGGAGGGGGTCCGGACCCCCTGTCCCCCCTCTGGATCCACACATGGATAGCATGTGCCATGTATCCTATACTGCCTTTACCTGTAACATGCTTAGTACCGGTTCAACTCAGGAAGATCCGTCCAGAAATAACTGAAAACTCGTTGACTGGAACGTAAAAATCAAATCAAACAAGAACTTCTAGCGATAAGGCGTACATTTTCCCTAGTTGACATGATTACAAACACCAAATTTTCAAATTGCCCTAATGCTTTTAAAATTGATGTAGTTTGGCAGTTAAATATGCTTAGTTGGCAACAAAATACGTTTCAAAGCGATTCACCATTTACAATACCGTGTAAACGTGCACTTTCTACCCCTACCCCTCATTTAACGCTTTTATACTGGGCGCCGTTTAGACCAGATTTTCAGCAAATGCATTGCAAATTGTAAAAAAAAATTAAAGTGCTAAAAAGTAAAGGATATAAGTGCTCTTCATTTCCAAAACCTTACCCTATTCCTTCTGCGCATGCGTACGAAATACACCTAAAATTGTGACGTTTGTCATTGGAAAGATGAAACTGGTGTCTTTCAGTTTATTTTAGATGCTTTGCCCCCCTAGACCCAAGATGCCCTTTACGTATGTTGTAAATGTTTATAGCGACATGTCGTTGTCCAAAGGGCATCTTGGGTCTAGGGGGGCAAAGCATCTAAAAATAAACTGAAAGACACCAGTTTCATCTTTCCAATGACAAACGTCACAATTTAGGTGTATTTCGTACGCATGCGCAGAAGGAATACAGTAAGGTTTTGGAAATGAAGAGCACTTATATCCTTAATATTTTAGCACTTTTATTTTTTTAAAATTCGCAATGCATTTACTCAAAATCTGGTCTAAACGGCACCCAGTATAAAGGCGTTAAATGAGGGGTGGGGGTAGAAAGTGCACGTTTACATGGTATTTTAAACGATGAATCGTTTTGAAACGTATTTTGTTGCCTACTATAAATCCGTGAAGTAAACATGAACATGACGTAGTTCGGAACGTACCATTTAAGGGTGAGAAGGAAAAATGTTTCATGTTAGCGTATTATTATATATTTAAATGGCTAAATGAGCATTGTATGAGTAGATAAACCGGTGGCGATATAGGTAAGAGCGTATCATACCAACACTACCGACTTTTTTTACACAGAGGGTTGAGAGTCTGAATCCCACAAGTGCATTTTGTTTTCTTTCTTTTTTGTTACTGTTGATTTGCTTATTTGTATTTTCTTGAATTCACGTGCGTCCCTTTTTCGCATCTCATAATAGATTAAAAAAATAAATCTCTGAATTGGATGCTCTTTATAAGAGTCTGTGCTCAAATTTATGAAAGCATGTTTTGTCCATGGCACATTTGTAATTGGTCATTTGGATTAGACATTCGCCTAGGTCCAAGGATGAAGCCTGACTGGGTTATCATGAAAGCGGAATTAGTTGGTGCATTCATTATATATATGCGTTATGGATAGCTAAACATTCACTGTTTTTAATGAGCTGAAATAACTCGCAGAAAAATGTTAAGAAGCATTGGTGGATTAAAAATGATGGGGAGCACTCTGCAAAGATGTGATAGACATCGATCGAGAATTCTGGAGGAGAAACATGCCTGGAGAGATTCACCAAGTCATTATTCAAGTAGACTCAGAGATGACGATGAGTGATTCATGGTACCCGTATATAGCATTTAAAGGCGACAGATATACGGATACTCATCTGTTTTTAGCTGTAATTCAGCAATTTGAAAATATATTGGCAAAATTGTGATACATTCGCTTCATCACATTATAATTGGAAAATTCTGAAATAACGAATGTTACATAAAACCCTATCAAATGTATAAAGAAAAATAAGATATATGTTTATTTTTTAAAAAAAAACCAACTCAACATTACTATTACTTAAATAATAATAAAAAAATAACTTGGAAGTGCTTTCAGGAGGTGCTTTTCATGCAAACAATTGATTTTATTTGCATTTCCGACTTATTTGTGCATGAACATTTTGTGAATTATCTGATATTTCTATCAAATACATCCTTTTCTTCTATTTTGGTAAATGCTCAGATTGAAATGACGAAATGTGCACATGTTTTGAATGCTACTAACCCTTTAAATCGACTATTCCGTGTGACGTAATGTTCATGTTTACATCTCCTATTTATATGTATATTTTACTGCCAAACAACACCAATTTTAAAAACATTAGGGCAATTTGAAAAGTTGGTGTTTGTAATCATGCCAACTAGGGAAAATATACGCCTTATTGCTAGAAGTCCTTTAACATATGTAATAGTATACGTATTTACCGTTATGAATACTGAACATTTTAAGTTAAATTTCATGGGTGTTTATCGTTTTAATTGTTACAGGTAGAGGGGTCGTCTCAAGTACCGCTAGTACGCGGCTCGTTATCAGCTACTAAAATAGCTACGAAGGCATGGCGATTCTTTGTTTTGTTAATTGGGTGTGATGTTGAGGTCCACCCAGCACCAAATATACTCAAGTATTTGGAACGGATTGTAAAGAAACCGCTCTATACTTGTGTGAGCAATAAAGACGCAGATCAGGCTGCGCAACTCGTGACTGTCTGATCAGTGTCTTCACTATTTGGTGCATAATGCACCAGTTATTTATATCCCTGACACACACAGGGCTGGGGAGTATCGGGGCTTTTAACGTTTCAATTTTCAAAGCCCTGCTAAAAGCCTTGTAATGCAGGGCCAAATGTGTTGTAATATCCCTGCTAAATCCCCCGCCCCTGGGGATTGACAATAATGAATAACAACAAACGACACAAATCATTTAATTAAGCTTTCCATCCTTTCCCCTATCCCATGGTGGTGCCATGAAATTTGGCTTCAGTTGGTGCAGTAGTTTCAGAGAATTTACAAATATTCTGTTCAGAGCATTAGATAAGCTATAAGAGGTATCAATGAGAAGTGCAATGTACAAGAATTAACAGTACCTCACATAATTGAGGAGTTATTGCCCTTTGTTATTTTTTCACACTTTAAATTTGGTTGGAGCACAACAACTACATGCATAAAACTTGAAGGTATCAACTTGAAATGTCAATGGAAGATAGATCTCCGGATGAGGAGAGATAAGTGTACAAGAACCATAACTCTCTTTTGTATAATTTAGAAGTTATTGCCCTTTGTTATACTTTAATTTTGTCCAGAGCATAACATTAACACTATTAAAGATACCTGTATCAACTTGCAGCCCTTATCGAACGAGCGTCTATAGTTTCTACCGATTCACTATAATTCTGAACTATGAATCCATAGAGTGGTGGGGGCCTGATGATCGGGAAATAACAAGTGTTATAGGTTTGTTTAGGAATAAGTAATAGGACCTCCACAGCCAACCCCTACCCCGACCCCCACAGCACCTAAAATGTGGACTCCCTCCTCCCTTCTTGGAACTTTAAGTTCCCTTTAAATGGGCAGTGGAACACTATCACGCCTACCAAACGGTCGGATGCTCAACTGCTGGTTGAGCGAGAAAACGATTCGAGTGTCTTCCTGTTGAGATTTCGAGGAGCTAAAGAGGTAAAAAATGTTGCATGTTCTGTATATGATAATAAATATTTCTTGTCTTAGGAAGAGAATCGAAAATCGGGGAATGCCATGCAACCTCTTACGGGTCCCTACGTTTATGGTGTAAATAGGAGGTCAGAGAGTTTTCTCCTTTTGTCAGATTTACTTTTTGCGTGAGGAAGGTGTATCAGAAGCAGATAAAAACGTGTAGAAATTCGTGTTGTTTAGGGCTGAGTATTCAATTTTATGATGTGCTCGAAGGTGATATATACAGGCCTGATCAAGACTGAGATGGACAACTGGAATTCAGATGGTTATTTTTATCTAGCTTTTGCAATATGCGAAAAATCCTGGTGGAAAGTCCCGGAAAAACTGGTTGAGCATCCGATAATAAGAAATGATAGAAAATTTCATAGCATCATTTGTCGTTTTTTCGCACCCCATAACGCATTCAGTCTGTTACGTGTGCCCATACCGACTTACTATTTCCAAACTTGGCGCTGCAAATTCTTGAAAAAATGCCAAAAGCAAACTATATGTAATAAAATATTTTTGCACGAATATAGAATCATATGAATGACCATATGCGACCGAAATGCACTAAAATACAGTTATAAACAATTTTGAGGGTTGTTTTCGTCAAGAAATACCACCTTTTCGGATTTTTTATGATTAACAGACTGAATGTGTTATCTTGACTATGTGGTGCTAAAAACAAGATAACATTCAGTCTGTTGACCACAAAAAATCCAAAAGAGTGGTATTTCTAGACGAAAACAAACCTCAAAATTGTTTATAACTGTATTTTAGTGGGGCTATGTTTTGAAACAAACTCGCCATCATTCTCAATTTTTTGTAAAAACTCTAGTATTGAATATTTCCCAAGAAGTCTGTATATATCAGCAAAGAACCCTTGTACAGCGCTAGAACGACTTTTATACTCAACAAGCCTGTGTATAAAAAGCGCCTTAGCACAATACTGGGGTGGTAAGTTGCACAATTGACCAAAGAAAATGAGTTTACGATAGTCAATCTCTACCTCTATACGATCTATGTTCAGCAAGGAAAGTGCAACGTCCATGCTCGTACGCCTTGGGAGGGACAGCATAAACTTAACGCAGAAGCGGTGTGACTGTTCAAGCAATTCTACGTGTTTCGGTTGAATGGCGTACCGCAATTTGCACTATGAGGTGTGAAAAAACGACAAATGATTCTATGAAATTTTCTTATCACTTCTTAATATCGGATGCTCAACCAGATTTTTCCGGGAATTTCCACCAGGATTTTTCGCATATTGCAAAAGCTTGATGAAAATAACCATCTGAATTCCAGTTGTCCATCTCAGTCTTGATCAGGCCTGTATATATCACCTTCGAGCACATCATAAACTTGAATACACAGCTCAAAACAACACGAATTTCTACAAGTTTTTATCTGTTTCTGGTACACCTTCCTCACGCAAAAAGTAGATCTGACAAAAGGAGAAAACTCTCTGACCTCCTATTTACACTATAAACGTAGGGAGCCGTATGAGGTTGCTTGACATTGCCCGATTTTCGATTCTCTTCCTAAGACAAGAAATATTAATTATCATATACCGAACATGCAACATTTCTTTAGCTTTTTAGCTCCTCGAAATCTCAGCAAGAAGACACTCAAATTGTTTTTCTCGCTCAACCAGCGGTTGAGCATCCGACCGTTTGGTAGGCGTGACTATGTAAAAAATAAGTAAATGACGACTAAAACGTCAGTCGGACTTGGACCTTCCCCCACCTCCGCCTCTGTCCAAGAACTTGCGAAATAACCACCAAAACCGCCAAGTTGCACCCCTTTCGGTCATAGGCAGGTGTATAGATGCGCTGTAAAGAGGACTTTTCAGACAAGTTCTTTCAATAGTGGCCTATTTAAGCGGGCCCCGCACACCCACGGCACTGCGGGGACACATCTTTGGTCAAATCCTGGCACTTAAGTCCCGCTATGTCCCTGGTATCTCTGGCCCCAGGGGGCGGGGAATACAATTGACTGGTGCATAAATAGTATACTATCTGCCTATTCTAATTCTGGTATTGTTCTGTGTAATTTATCAGACAGAGCTGGCTGATGTGAGTATAAACTGAACCTCAAAGACTGGTTTACTCAATACAAGGCTCGTGTAAATCTGGTCAGAATTTGAACATTCGACGCTCATTCAAAACTGGGGAGAGAAAGAGAGGGGGGTGTATGCAATAACATTAATAATAATAATAATAATAATAATAATAATAATAATAATAATCTTTATTTCCTCCACAAGTGAAGAGCATACATGGATTATACAAATACAAATACAGTAGCAATACAGAAAACATAATTCATATATACATATATACACCATTATAAGCCCATTGAAGGCTAATTGCCTACACCGATCGGTCGGGGATAGCCCATAAGGGCGCCAGCTATTATTTAAATCTTTATCTGAAGACTCTTTTTATTTTATATATATTTATTAATTGTTTGTTTTCTTTTATAAGCAGTGTAGCCCAAAATGAAACGCCGCATTACGCAGCATTTATTCTGGGTCTTCACTGTTTGTAAATCTACCCGTACTAACCAAGGGCCTGCCCAATAGACAGAGTTAAGGCACACATACAGTGAGCCACTTTAGTTTCGCACCACATGTAAAATATAAAATTACTCCAAAAAGAAATGTGATACTTTTATTCTGAGACTACCAGCATAAAGCGCATCTATATTTGCATTACCCATTGCAATTTCATTGAGATCAGATCAGAAACGAATGAGAAAATGGATCTTGGAGGGCACTACCATCAAAACACCATTTCACATTGCATTATTTCGAATGAAACTCAGATCACATTGCACTTTTTCAGGGTCGTATTTCTGCTATGCCAGAGATAAGAGCCGACTTATTCTTGGCAATATCTATGACTGGAATGTGTTTGTTAACTTCATCTTTTTTTAAAAGTTTTACTATTTTGGTTCCCAGCTGGCCAAGGTTTAAAAAAGGAGGCTTTAATAAAAAAATTAAGTTAGTTAAAATTTTGTATGATTCTGAGTAAACTAGATATCAAAACTTTACTTTTATAATTTCATTTCCAACAACCATGTAAGCGCTGTTTATTTTCGTAAAAAAATATCGGATTCATTGGCGTCATGGTGTTGACGTTAGTGTTTACGTCACTACTACCAAGGCTATCAGACGTGTCAATGATAAGACGTTTTAGTGTTTTGATACTTCTATGCCAATAAGTGACTCATAACAAAACAATTTGCGAAGGAAACCCTGTTTGATTATTGTAACTGACGTTAATATGGCGTCAAAACGAGCATTTCTTCAAAAAGTACCGGTGTTACTAAATTCAACGACCGAAAAAGGGGTTTGACTTGAATAAAATAATTATTTTATGTGTTTTTCTGTCACAACGATCACCATGGATAATGCCTAGCACAAAACGCAAATAGAAAATATAGACGTTCAGGTTGCACGTGCATTTTTGTCAAAGTAAGTAAAATTGCATTTGACGAAGCAGAATGTTTCGCATGAGTGATTCTGAATACATTTTTGATGTCAACAAACAGATAAAATGTCAATAAGTAAATTATCATAGAGAATGTTTGATTCCAACTTTTTTGTCAAAAAATATGGGCCCTGAAAAAGTGGTGCGTAACTAAAGTGGCTCACTGTATTATTAATTTCTTTAAGCCATCTGGTTTAAAATAAGAGAAAGAAAGTCTTTGACAAGTTTTATAAGAATATTTAAAACCTGTCAAAGGCCTTCTTTCTCCTTTTTATCACAGTAAATATTTTCTTAATGCGACGTTCAGTGAATTCCCATTGCGACTATGGTTTACGTGCCGTCAGCTTCAGCTCAATTGCTACAACAGGCGGTTGGCCACGTAAACCACAGCCGCTGCAAAAACTACACATATAAGTAAAATATTGATAGTATTGCATTATTAACCTTAAATAGCTTACACTCGCAAAGCCAATAAATATGATCCTATTTCTTCATGAAATTTTCACGAGATTTGCCTATTGAATTTAAATTGCTACTAGGGCTCAAGTGCCGTAAGCTTCAGCTCAATTACTACAACTGACGGTTGACCACATGAGCCCCAGTAACACACATTTAGTAACATTTAATAACACATCTGACTTTTTAACAGCTTTAACCATTTATTTACAAAAATGTACGCCCCCGATCAGCCTGTACTAGCGTATCGATCTATTCCGGGCCTCTGGTGTTGGCATACAACTAATGATTTTCATGATTCCCCAGGAGGCAATTAAGTGCGGGCCCAAATCGGACCCACAACTTATGTACCTGCTGGACTATCATTGTCATTTCCATGTAGATGCAGTTTCAGCAGCCCCAAGAATCCTTGCCGAAACAAAATGCAAGAAATAATCGCTACTAAGACCGCTTTTAAACAGTAGATAGGTCCAATGGGACGCCCTTTTCAGAAGAAAAGGGACATGAAATGGATCATACACGTGTGGTCCTAAGCACATGTTGTATCAGCTCTGAATCTCACAAGACAATTTTAACGTCTGGCTTAGAATGTACTTTAATTAGCGACGTCACAAAGATTTTGACGCAATCAGTGACGTCTGCGTCATTTTTTAAAAAAATAGTACAACCTGAGAAAAGCATTTATACTTGGCCCTTTAATGACTCAGATATAAAGACACTGAAAAATGGCATACCAAATCTATACAACAATCTGCCCCATAGGCTTTCACGGAATACATTTGCTTTTACAGCAAAAGAACAACATGTGCTCAGTTGACTCTTACACAGTTTCGTGGCAGAGATCGCACTCTCTGACCCATAGACCAGAAAACATAATACCCAACATACGAACAGCTTTTTGGATCAGGCAATAATATTTTGGAAATGCCCTACTGACTTCCCAAAAAACATATTCTCTGTTAAATTCTTTAATTCTCATAATAGAGTTTGCATTTGCAGAGTTCACACACTTCCGGCTCCATTCTGCATCTCTTACCAAATGCATGCTCGCCCGTATGATACGTTTCCAGGAATGTTCTGAAACAAACTCGCCATCATTCTCAAATTTTGGTACAAAATCTAGTAATGAATATTTCCCAAGAAGTCTGTATATATCAGCAAAGAACCCTTGTACAGCGCTAGGACGACTTTTATACTCAACAAGCCTGTGTATAAAAAGCGCCTTAGCACAATACTGGGGTGGTAAGTTGCACAATTGACCAAAGAAAATGAGTTTACGATAGTCAATCTCTACCTCTATACGATCTATGTTCAGCAAGGAAAGTGCAACGTCCGTGCTCGTACGCCTTGGGAGGGACTGCATAAACTTAACGCAGAAGCGGTGTGACTTTTCAAGCAATTCTACGTGTTTCGGTTGAATGGCGTACCGCAATTCGCACCCATATAAAGCTTTTGGTAAGACTACAGTTTTAAAAGGTGGTAGGTGTCTCTTCATGGAAGAAGGGTCATTATGCCTCAAATGTGCCGCTACCCAGGTCACGAACACACATGGATAAAGGCCAAAAACAAAGTGACCTTCTCATTATATTTTTCATCTGGAAAAGGGCTTGTCACATATGTACACCATTGCGCCCTTTATTCCGTAAAAGCAGATATTCAGCGTATTATGGTTGTAGTAAAAACTACTTTGTTTCGTTTTTGTTGTAAATAGATATAGTGTTTTGCTTTTTTATAAATATGTTTATATGTGATTGGGTTAAGACCCACCTCATATATACCAGAGTTAACTAAGCTTAAAAATGTTCCCTTAAGTTTTGAAGCTGCTTCCTTAATTCTGTCATCTATTGAGAGATATTTGTTGAGATAAATGTCTAGGTGCTTATACATTATATCATCTTCGACGTTGGCATACCCTATCAACCAAATTTTATTCCCAATTCTATAATCTTGTGGAGATTCATTAAAAAACTATAACCACGCATTTTGGTGGTTGTAGTTCGTATCTCCACTTAGATGAGTGCATGTAACATATTTTAATCAAAGTATTCATTCCATGCTTGGAGAGTGATAACGCTTGGAGAGTGATAACGCAACTTGTCATATCAGTATATAAGTTGATTATTGTTTTTAACACTGTTCTGTTTACATCACATTTATAAAGTTTATAAAATAGCCCATCATGCCAAACTTGATCAAACGCTTTTTTGACATCAAGGAAACAGGCATAAACTTTACTGTACTTTTCTTTAGCGTACTGTATCGCTTCCTTGACAATAAACGACGTTATCAGACAGCCCTACTGCTTTTTAAATCCTCCTTGCAAGGAATGGATGGGAGGACTGATATCATCAAAAAGCTCAATGCATGTTAATAATATTCTCTCCAGCAACTTAAGTAAAACAGATGACAACGTTATTGCTCGGTAGTTATCTGGGTTATCCTTTCGCCTATTTCCCCCTTTAAATAAAGTAACAATTACCACCTTTTCATAGCTTTCGGAGCATGTGCAAGTTTGATGATAGCAGTGTAGAATTTCGACAGGATTTCGAATAAGACACTGCCTCCAAACTTGATGTGTTCGTAAACGATCCCGTAGTCTCTACCTGCTTTATTTTTTTGGGCAAGCTTAACAGCGGATTCTACTTCATCTGGGCTAATTTTGAAATAACTCTGTGCCTCATCAGAGTTGTGTAATGTGCTTTTTATTTCCCTTACTTCTCGTGTAACATTGTCAAAGAACTGATTATCGAAATGAGCTCGCTGTGTTGGTGTATACAATTTTTTAAAATACTGGCCCCATTCTATATTAATTTCTTTTGCAGAATTCACCATATGACCCCAAAAAAATATTTCTGATCCAGGACTAGAGTTTGATACCTTACGACGGGCTGTTACCAAGCGCCAAAAATTTGGACGCAGTAGATAGGCGCCGTTTTAGCCTCAATGACGTCACGATGTCAGATCCAAGATGGCAGCCCCATGACTTCCGATCCAAGAGGGTGGCCCCCACGGAAAGAGATGCAAGATGGCGGCCCCACGAAGTCAGATACAGGATAGCGGTCCCTGTGACGCGTTCTGTTACACCTCGAAGAGTGAGTCAACGCCCTGACCACGGGAAGGTAGCGTCACGTCCTAGAGCGCGGTGTCATTCTTCTTTTCTATGTACAAGGGGTATCTACAGGTCGGGCTCCTCGCCATGCATATGGCGTCTGGCTAACCTAGGAGCATATTACGCAATTGTTTGCTGTTCGCCCTTTTGTATCTCAATGAATTCCAGTCTGAAGTTGCTGTCTTTAGCCCTCTGTTCGTTATACTTTACTCTCCTTTTCGCTTAAGCTCTGATTTTGCCATTTCTAAAGCTTTGGCTACTGGGGTGATCAGGTTCACTACTGGTTTTTCCTTTTGTTTCATTTCTTTTAATTCTCTGTATTTCAGTCCACTACCCATCACATAACGACCCTGACTGTCACGTTACGCGTAGCCATCTCTAACATCCAGTAAGTGCTAATACCATTGTCAGGATCCGAGACGTAGGGAACCCACTTTTGTTGTTGATAGTTGTACACTTCTCTCGTGCCGATCTCTTTCGATTGATTTCCCTCCTCCGTGCATGAGTTATTCTAAAGTATTTGATCATTCATATACACGTGGCGAGATTCTCGTTCACTATCCTCAAGCACCTCAATTAATCGCTCAGCAGATTCTCTGGCTTCATGCCTTAGTTGTCTACATCTCATCCAAAACAACAGTTCATCTAACAATGCTATAGACATAAAAGTAATGGCCACCATATTTACGCCTACTCCATACTTAATCCCTTTTCTTAGTTACCAGTTTTCATAGTCATTCTGGTTACACTCCGAACACCATAATGCCCCTAACTGATTCATGTGATCACTTTGCAGGTAACAGGGTACGACCCTGTCTAGTTCTGGTAAGGCCCTTCCAATTTCTGTAATGAGTTATTTAACGGCAATGTATTCTAGGGGTCTCAGGCATAATCCCTTTTTCGTAGGTACCACCTCTTCTTGTGGCTTTCAATACTGCCTAATATCTATACATGCCCTTCCCTTGGTGATGGTACAATAAATGTTCCCTCCAAGATGACTCTTATAGTTTTGTTTCTCTGTCCTTGCTTGAGCCCGGTATTCTAAGTAATCCACCCAATTCTTCTATCGCATCAAGGTTAAGCTGATACCTTTTTTTGTTGGTTTGTCATCTTTCCATTCTCTCAGGTCAACACGCAGTTCACCTTTCCATTCTGTGACCTCGATAAAGCGATCGTTTCCGAGACTGAATCTGCATCTAGACATGTTACTGTTTGACTGTCAGAATAGATATGACTAGATTGCGTGCAATGCGCCTTATATAGTGAGAGGTCTCTTCTGATTGGTCAATTATCCAGTCATCCGATTGGTCAACCTCCACCTCCTCACTCCTCCCTCCACCTCACTCCTCTTTCACGAGGTAGTAGAGTCCTCTTGGTCTTCAGAGGCTATCTCGGTTTCTATATTATGATTCGGCCATACGTCCATAAATGAATCTTTTCTGAGTTTGATGGCTTGTCTGATAGAGTCCGCCTGATTCATATTGTGTTGGTTCTTGAACGTTTTAGCTGATTCAAGTATTCGCTGCTGAACACAATCCTCTTGTAGCTTGTAATAATCTATTAGTAATTGGGCGTAATCTTGTCTGAGTCTTTTGAGGAGAGAAGGCAAATCATCATTGGCGGCGAGATGAATAGCTTTATCCGAACTAAAACCTCGCTCTTCAAAGGAATTTACTTTAGCTTTAAACTACTCTAGGTTGCCTGATCAGATTTTGAAATCTCCTGTTCCAGATGTCGGGTTTAGAGCGCTCATCTCTTAGCTTTCTTCGTTTACCTGGAGGGCTTAAATCGCTTACCCTCCTATCCCATATATCCGGTTTATAAATTTCATATCTTTCTTTACCTGGAGGGCTGATAGAGCATATATAATCTAGGGAACTCCACACTGTCAGCATCTTCATCATCAGACATATCTCCTTCATTGGGAGACTACTGATTGACTGAGCCAAATATATCAGTTTGTAATCTGTTCTGTTCGGATGTACTCGATTTAAGATCTAGGACGAGGTAACCATGAGGTCTTGCCGAGGCATCTTCAAATTTCCTCATTAATGTGACGCTAGTGGAAGGATAGATTCTTCTTGCCAAGGTCGCAACTTGTTGTCTGTCGATCAGATTATTAAACAAGACGAAATATTGCGTATTTAAAGTGATATCTCTGCAAGCTCTACCTTGAGGAGATACGTTTTGAGTCAAATACACAATAGATAAATTTCTGTGGTGACTGCCTTCCGTCAAAAGGTCGGCAATTCTCTGGTCACACTTTGCTTTCATCATCAGATCATCAAAAATGATTTGGTTCCTTTTTGAGGGATCGATAAACTGAGAATTATGGAGATAGTCTGGGATACCCCGTATAAATTCTATACACGGAATTCTCTTCTGAAGGTCTTCGTAGAAGGGCTGCCATTGTCCAAAACACCATAAGATTCGTTCCGGTGGTGGTTGTACTAATGAGGAAAGTAACAGTTTTCTAGTCCATTCCGTTTTCCCCGACCCACTGGGTCCAGTAACCATCATAGAGAATGGGTGTTGAAATGCCATTTCCTTCAATGGTTGTGACTGGTCGGTATATTTCCCACTGCCATTGACATTGCATTCATGTCTTTGCAATGCATCACGCCTACTATAGGACCGGTTGCAGATCAAACACCTGATCATTTTGTCTCAGTTAATATTGCTTCTCTACCTTCTTACGGGTTTCATCCTTCTTACGATCATTGGATCATTGTTTCAACCACCACCACCACCACCACACCCACCACCACCACCCACCCACCACCAGCACCCCTATCAACAACAACATCGCCACCACCACCCACCAGCACCACCTTCATCTCCATCTCCACCACCACCACCTCCACTACCCACCACCACCTACAACAACCACCATCACCACCCACCACCACCACCCACCACCACCACCCACCACCACCACCACCTCCATCACCACCACCACCCACCACCACCATCACCTCCATCACCACCAACACCCACCACCACCACCCCCCCCCCCATCAACAACAACAGCGCCACCACCACCCACCACCACCACCATCATCTCAATCACCACCACCACCATCACCACCACCACCTGCACTACCCACCACCACCACCAACAACAACAACACCCGCCATCACCACCCACCACCACCCACCGCCACCCACCAACACCACCAACACCTCCACCACCTACCACCACCACCACGACCACCACATGGTGGACCATTGTTTCCTGACTGTACATTCACTGTATCCTCACTGTATCCCACTGTACCCTCACTGTACCCACTGTATCCTCACTGTACCCCACTGTACCCTCACTGTATCCTCACTGTACCCACTGTACTCTCACTGTGTCCCCACTGTATCCTCATTGTACCCTAACTGTATCTTCCTTTCCCCTCCTCACCCTCCTCTTCCTCCCTCCTCCTCCTCCTCCCTCCTAGCTCCATTATGAATTTGAACTATCTCCTTGATCACTGTTTTCTATGACCATTATACTCATTGTAGAACGTTCTTCCATCGTAGGTTCAACGGTAATTGTTGGTTTGGAAGTGGCCATGGTTATATAATAATTAAGCATAACAGTTTGGGTCGTCAGCATTTACGCTATGTATAGTCTTAAGATGATGTACTATATTTAGCACATCCTTTCTATCATATATTCAACACTGGATCTTTGATCTATGAGGCATAGTTTTGATCTGTTTTAAACACCTTTTTAAACGAAACTTTATGTATACCAGCTTGCTGGGCAAGCCTTTCCTTTTAAATCGAAACTTTTGTAATACAAACGCAAGCCTTCCTTTTAAAACGACACTTTTATGTATAACCTGGCAAGCCTTTCCTTTTAAATCTAATCGCTTATAATACAAGTGCGAACCTTCCTTTTAAAACGACACTTTTATGTTTCAGCTTCCTCGGTAAGCCTTTTCAAGCATTCTAATAACGCGAAGATGAACCATGCTATGACAATAAAACGTGTGGTGTTCCAAAACACCAGTTTACAAACGTTTGAGTTGCATTGTATCATTTAAACTGTTCAATTTGCATGTTTATGGTTTGACTGTCAGAATAGCTATGACTCAATTGTATGCAAGGCGCATTATATAGCAAGACGTCTTTTCTGATTGGTCAATTAATCATAGTAACATCGTTATAAATGTCTATCATAAGCCATACATCTCGCAATTTGTCTCTTGACTATGAACAGTCGACAGGTAAGTTGAA
This sequence comes from Loripinus fragilis, assembly GCA_964019695.1. Classification (NCBI taxonomy): domain Eukaryota; kingdom Metazoa; phylum Mollusca; class Bivalvia; order Lucinida; family Lucinidae; genus Loripinus; species Loripinus fragilis. The sequence goes on along the minus strand of OZ026525.1, from coordinate 26,589,041 downwards.
TTTAGGGGTTAACTGTCTCATGTATCTACCTGTACACGAGCAGCGAAGACTCTGGCGAGTCTGTGCTGATGTAACAGCTTGTTTTAAGTCGTTGATGAATACTTTTAAGTAATCTTTATGAGCATAGGAGGTATAGTCCCTGCGCGGCTTAGGATACCTCTGTAATGCGATCATGAGTCGACTATTTAATGTCTACATACGATGACGTAATCCAAAATGGCCACCACTCATGCGCAATATGCACATTTAATTAAACAACATTTGATTCTCGCACAATTTCTCTTATAAACGCTCCTAACCTAAATAACTTTATACACGCATTGCGTCGTCTGATCTCATACCTTGGTGTGTCACTTCATCTATATCCTTACTTTGTACATTAGTTCTCAGGTAAATGTAGACGTCACAAAACCAATTTCTAACCCTGCCATCTAACAACGGTGAACTGAGTCAGCAGACGACAAAAGAACAAGCGATCGCATTTTTATTTGCTTCCAAAATATGAAATTGGTGTATTTATATGCCTGAGACATTTATAATGAAAAGGGCCAAATCACCATCGCATTTCCTAGTACATGCTATAAATGGACTACTGAGGTCATTAACGTCTGGTCCGCTAGGCAGGCTCATCTGCTTCTTTGCGGAATACCGCACTCTGATCATTTCTTTAGTACATTTAACAGCTAAGACCTCACTACAGCGCATTGAAAAGGTGGGTTTTCAGTGGCCTGTTATTCTAAATAAACTAAATACTCCTGAAATATGAAATCGATAACTGATTTCACAACACTATGAATGAACATGGATCAAAGACATCATTTAATGATGCGTGAAGGCATCTATTCAGCAGTTTATTATATTGGTGAATGAATTAATACATGGCCACAATATGAATCAGGGAGACTCCATCAGACAAGCCATCAAATTCAGAAAACATTTATTTATGGACGTATGGCCGAATCATAATATAGAAACCGAGAGAGCCTCTGAAGACCAAGAGGACTCTACTTCATCGTGAAGGAGGAGTGAGGAGGAGGGAGGAGGAGGAGGTTGACCAATGGGATGACTGGATAATTGACCAATCAGAAGAGACCTCTCACAATATAAGGCGCAATCCACGCAATCTAGTCATATCTATTCTGACAGTCAAACAGTAAACATATCTAGATGCAGATTCAGTCTCAGAAACGATCGCTTTATTGAGGTCACAGAATGCAAAGGTGAACTTAGGTGTTGACCGGAGAGAATGGAAAGATGACAAACCGACAAAAAAGGTATCAGCTTAAGCTTGAAGCGATGGAAGAATTGGATGGATTACTTAGAATACGCAGATCAAGCAAGGACAGAGAAACAAAACTATAAGAGTCATCTTGGAGGAAACATTTATGGTACCATCACCGAGAGCAGCGCAAGTATGGATATAAGGCAGTATTGGAAGCCGCAAGAAGAGGTGGTAGCTACGAAAAAGGGATTATGCCTGTGACCCCTAGAATACATTGCCGTCAAAGAACTCTTAACAGAAATTGGAAGGGCCTTACCCGAACTAGACGGGGTTGTACCCTGTTACGTGCAAAGAGATCACATGAATCAGTTAGGGGCATTACGGTGTTTGGAGTGTAACCCGAATGACTATGAAAACTGGTAACTAAGAAAAGGGATTAAGTATTGAGTAGGCGTAAATATGTTCGCCATTACTTTTATGTCTATAGCTTTGTTAGATGAACTGTTGTTTTGGATGAGATGTAGACAACTACAGTGAAGCCAGAGAATCTGCTGAGGTGCTTAAGGATAGTGAACTAGAATCTCACCCCGTGTGTATGAATGATCAATTACATAACAATAACTCATGCACGGAGGAGGAAAATCAATCGTAAGAGATGGGCACGAGAGAAGTGTACGACTATCAACAACAAAAGTGGGTTCCCTACGTCTCAGATCCCGACAAATGGTATCAGCACTTACTGGATGTTAGAGATGGCTACGCGGAACATGACAGTCAGGGTCGTTATGTGATGGGTAGTGGACTGAAATACAGAGAGTTGAAAGAAATGAAACAAAAGGAAAAAGCAGTAGTGAACCTGGTCACCCCAGTAGTCCAAGCTTTAGAAATGGCAAAATCAGAGCTTAAGCGAAAAGGAGAGGATAGTATAACGGACGGAGGGCGTAATCCAGCAACTTCGGACTGGAATTCATTGAGATACTAAAGGGCGAAAAGGAGAGGATCGTATAATGGACGGAGGGCTTAAGACAGCGACTTCGGACTTGAATTCATTGAGATACTAAAGGGCGAATAGCAAATAATTGCACAATATGCTCCTAGGTTAGCCAGACGCCATATGCATGGCGAGGAGCCCGAGCTGTAGATACCCCATGTACGTAGAGAAGAAGAATGACACCGCGCTCTAGGATGTGACGCTACCTTCCCGTGGTCTAGGGCGTTGACTAGGGCGTCACAGGGACCGCTATCTTGTATCTGACTTTGTGTGGCCGCCAACTTGCATCTGACGCCGTGGGTGGCGCCATCTTGGATCGGAAGTCGTGAGGCCGCCATCTTGGATCTGACATCGTGACGTCATTGAGGCTTAAACGGCACCTATACTACTGGGCCCTGTCAACCTCTGCGAGACGATCAATTTTTTCTAATTGCCCTTGTAGATACTTATTCATGTGCTTCCTGTGGCACTGCCTAAAGCTCTGTTTGACCCTCTTATAATCCATATATGTAATTTGATTGGACTGGCTTGGTTTGCCACATTTTACCCATGCGCTGCGATATAATTCCATTTTCTTATGGAGGTCCTTAAGCTCTTGATTCCAATATGGCTTTAGAAAATGTTTAAACGACTTTTTGAAGACGTTTTTGGGCAGCCGCTGTAACTTCGGTAACCAGTACAATGTACGCTTGGTCATTTGACTCTGGCGTTTCAAGGTCGCAGTGGATAATATTAACCATGGGCTCGCTGTTTTGTAATATGTTTTGGTATTCATTTATACAGGCCTGGTCAACCTCTCTCCAGTTTATACTGCTTGATTCTTGTCACTTGGCACCACTTCAGCTATACAAGTAGGCAATTCAAACGTACAGTACACGGTTCTGTAAACTCGAAATAATAATCTGTGAAATAGATTATTATTCTATGCGCACGAATAGAACAAAAATTCTTCAAGTTGGATTTAAATCTGTTTTTGCTCACCTGAGCATAGTGCTCAAAGTGAGCTATTGGGATCAGTCAACGTCTGTAGTTCATCGAGTGTGTCGTCAACAGCTTGAAATGACAACTCCTCAGTATAGGTCCCTATAGTGCTGACAAGATCTAATGACCATGTTTACATTTGCCTGCTTGTAAACATTTAAATCAAAACATTAGGCTGGCATATTCAGCAGTCAAGTGTAGTTTTGAAAACTGTTTGATACCAACTTATATAGCTCAGTAGTTGGAGTCACTGGTGGCAGGAAATACATTTATTTTCCATTAAGCGCAGGGTTCTAATTCCATCAATGCTTTCATTTATTTTTCTTCATTTTTATTGTATCATATTTTCACATGCATCCTTTAAGCATTACTGGAAAACAGTTTTAACATTTATGCATGTACAAAGTGTCCATCTAAGGGACATTATGAAACACGAAAACGCATATACATGTATGCGAGATAAACCGTACGCGCGAGATAATAATCCGTTGTCACGATATAATTATTTGAGGGCACTATTTATCAATCTAAGTGAATTGATTGGTGTATTCTTCTGATTCAATAACTAAAGAGCCAAATGGCCATGTATCCTCACCTGAGTTCATGTCTGTTAAAATAATTGAGCGCCATCACGCAAAAAGGGGGCTTAACGTATTTTTTATGGAATTTTAGTTCTTTGGATTTTCTTTAGCTATTATGAGTTAAAAGTCCAATTCTGGCATTTATTTTGTTATATGACGCTGATATAACGGTTAAAACGTCATTAATATTTGGGTACCCTCTTCAGGTTCTGTATAAAATGACGTTACAAAGTAACGTTATTAATGACGTAACAAAGTAACGTTATATTACTATAACGACAAAAAAAAGTCTAATAACCTTGCATGTATCAACATCTGAGAATTCTTTCTTTAATATTACCGTTTTAAGAAGAGTACAGAGTCTATTTTTTTTTCTTGTTAGTTATTTAAAGGCAAATGTAGTCTATATTAAACGACGGCGATGCCGTTATGATTCGAAATTTTGGCCAAAACGACAAGAATTGTATCGGAAACGGCAAGGGTGCATAGGAAGCGCCTAGGTTGTAAATGAAGTAGAAGCGCATCGGAATCTTCATGATCGCCACCTCACAGCGATTGTTTTGACCTGCTCAAAATTTACGTAGCGACATAGCCGTGGATTCGAAGCGCAACGGAAGCGCAGTCACATCACAGTAAGATCATGGGCGTAGCCGTATCGCGGCGGCATCGTGAGCATCGAAGCTCAATCGCCGTCACATCGTGGCGAAATCGCCGAGTTATTCATCCGCAATGCAGCTACGCTTCTACTACGCTTCTGCTGCGCTATGCGCGATCATGTTACCCTCTGTGCGCTCTTGCTACGACCACGCTACGACCAACACGCTTCCGCAGCGACTGTGCTATTTAGACATGGACAGACCCAGACCCGTGTGGCCCTCCGCCTCCGTCTTGCCTAGACATAATCATCCAACAAAATATGTCTAATAGCCAGCTGAAGCATAGTGACTTGAGCGCGTCTATCGTTGACATTCAGCTAGACATAAATCAGTTGAACTTCAGATTGTATATGGAAATGATAAAAAAGCGCAACGAAAGCGTAGCTCCATCGCCTAGGTCGTAGCAAGGTCGCAGCTGCAACGCCATCAGCGTAGACTAAGCGTAGCGGGATCTTCATTGTCGTAGTGGGATCGTAGCAGCAGCGTAACTGGAAGTAACTGGAAGTTCCCAGATCGTGTGCTTGTCTACGCTTCCGTGGCGTTTTGTAATAATTTTAAAGAAAATATGTGATCGCCATGAGCGTAAACAACAAAATATTCACACGCTGACCGCGTTTCCAGCCAAAAACGTGATAAGCAAAGGACCAAAATTACCTTAATGCTGGTTAGCGTAATTTATGTTGAGGTGCCCTTCAATCCATAAGTGCGGTACCGCTATCCAGATACAATTAAGTATTAAAAAAAGAAAAATGAACAAAATAAATTCACAGGTTTGATATTTTGTAAATTTCTTGCAATTGCACACCTTTGAAAATGCTATATTAATTGACAGGTGGGCAAGTTAGGTCTTTAAACTTATCACTGCAGAACGGCAGTACATGTTTGTATAACTGAACATAACTTTCTCTCTTCACTTAGTCCGCCTGAATTGAAAATATTTGGAATGCTGGTTAATAGATAATTCAAATCTACATTTGGCTTTATTAATGGAATTCTCTCCTCTTCCGCAGTCGGAGAAATTCTCACACGTATAACGTCGGGGACAGACGTGAACCAGAAATGGTGATATTTAGAAATTCCTCTAAAACATTTAAATGTTCTATTAAAAAAAAAGAAACTCATTTATACCACGTAAATGGTGGACAGACGGCTTCATTACTAATGAAGTAGAACTGTTGACAACCGAAGCAAGATGTTGTAAACATTGTGAATCGCTTCGCATATATCTTAGTCTTATAAGCCAAAAACATTCATCACATATTCATTTAATGTGACCAGCAGTCATAAAATGAGGACTAATTTCTGTATTTAGACATTTGAAACAGCGCCATGACAGATAATGAAGCATGGTCTTTTTTTGTTTTGACCAGCTGCATTATCTGCATGGAACACAGAATATTTTTCTCCATAAGACTTTTCTGGCCATTCTTTGGTGTTGGATGTTTCTATGCAGTATGAATCTGAAATCAGACCGAATTCAAAGAAAAATGGCTCGGATAAAACGAATAAGTTTTTATAATCACTAAAAATGCAAGTTTATATCAAACGAAGTGGTAGATAAGCTGTCAGCTCAGTCTCTATCTTTCTTCAAAATAGCATACGGCAAACTTGTATTGAATGTCCACTTATAATAAGTTGCATCCCAAAACAAAAAGAAGAGAAAGAAAATGAACAATAGTTATTCTAGTCGAATAAACAGTGCAATATTAACGAAGACCAGTAGCAGCTCCGCTACAAGTTCGTGTAACGTTACAATATTTAACGCTTGAGATCGTTTAATCATCCCAATATCATTGGTTCAATTCCATCTCCCCAGTAAGCATGTAATATCTGGTCACTTTCGGCCTACAAGCGAAACGCCATCTCAAGCGCGTTTTTGTTGGTGGACCGATAGTGGCCTGAGATAGGGTGTTGGCTGGCTTTGGGCTGCATGTCGGACAAATCAAGTTGTTTGCGTGCTTTTTATTTCTGGGATCTTGGAACAATTATTTTTCGCACATTTATTCGTGTACAAACGCACACACAAATCAAACCAAACGAATATGTCCCCGATTTTCGATAGTGTAGCATTGAAACGATAATAAATATGGGCCAGCATAGGCGAGAGGCGAAGGCTCAGTTGATCCTGCGCATCAATGCAAGCTCGTATGAGCCTTGCGCTGTGGGAGGAACGAAAATTGGGCTCTTTTGTATTTATGTTGGGTTTTTATACGTATACGTGTCCATACTAACAAAATGTCCAGTGAGAAGCTAAGGAGACAAAATCTGATATTTATTTATGAAGACAGACCAGTCTCGAGGGAAGCCCAGACTGATCTTGATCGTTGCTTAGTATTGAGGCTTAGTACTGGCTCATGCAGTAACTGAAACATTGTTGACGGACGTCGTATTGATTTTTATCCCGTTCCGAGCCTCTATACAAGTTATGATTGGGTTGTTTCCCTTGTGTCTAGTAAAAGGTATCCTTTTTTGTCCCGGGATTTTTGTATGTCATAAGCAGGGCTTTTCTGGGCTTTTCACATCTTACAACTCGGTTAAGACGGTAAGAAGCTCCAAGTACAACATGCACACTAGGCGTTTTTAAATTTGTGATTACGAATGATCACAAGTGATCAGTTATGATCAGAGGTCATCAGACTCAGTGATCGCACACTTGTTAGATTTTTTTTCTTGATTGAAATAAGTTAGTTGTTTGGTTGGTTGGTTGCATGTAAAAAAGGGGGAATGTTTCTTATAAATAATGACCGTCCAAGGCTTTCTTCTTTTCATCAACCCCATCCCGTTTACACGATAATACTGATCATATGACTGCGAAATAAAGAGAGGGAGAGAATTTTTTTTTTTATCTTCAAGCTGAAGCTTCTAGGCCTAGTTTCGATTTAGATTTTTACAAGCAATTTGGGTAACCTTTGTTCGCTTTTTTTTATACTGACCGTTGAAATTTTGTTTACAAAACAAGTCTTTTTTTCTTGTTTACAAAAGATTTCGCTTGTTTAGCCGTCAAAATGGGATAGGAGAGGCATTCAAGCGGAGAAAACTAAAAACAAACTACGAATGGTGTCAATGGTTTAATAGCGAGCGCACATGTTTTGAACAAATTCGGCGCGGAAATAAGCGTCAACTTCGAACGTCATTATTTCATAACGTCATCGATAACGTTAAGCACCCTTTTTGCGTGACGGCGCTCATATGTATCTGTTGGAAACTGGCAAAGCCCCCTGTTGACATAAGCGAATTTTCGACAGACCCCATTCGTTTATACTATTTTTGAAGAAGATCACCAAAAACAATTTCTGCTCTAACGATTTTGAATTTTAATCAACAATTTGATTGATTTGAGTTATATGACGGCCTGCAGGAGTCGAGTTGGACAAAGTAAGGAAGAAGGCTAATGTTATGAGTCGATACATGATGCTCACAGCATTGCCCAGTTTAATGTTTAGGATTTATATCACGGATCGGCCACTGTCAATTTCGACTGCAAGGAGCTCTTTTCACTTGCTTTTGGTAATAAGATTGTATCGTTAAGGAGGGGGTTTGGTTTGTTCCGCTCTGAGTTGTAAGCCTTCATATTTGAGTTTTAAGTGCGTCGTTCACCCAGGTATTTTTAAATTTCAGAGGAGGTGTTGTTCAAGTTTCCTTAGCCGGAAAAAGCAACGCTCCTTGGTAGCCATAAGCATATTAACATCAGGAAAAAATGGTTTTAGCTTTTTTTGTAGAAAGAAGAATATGCTTATTTGTGTTCAGGTTATTTTTTTTATACAAATGAAATTTTATAAAAATAATACAGTTGTCAAAATGGTCCGTTGTGTATATGTATATTATAAGGTCACAGACTATACAAATACGTTCAAGTTAATATCAAAAGAGGTGGCAGCTTAGTTGCAATCCCTTCTGGTGTAAACTTATACTTAATTAACTACTAAGCAACTTTAGTCCAACATTTCTACCTGTTATTGTTGTAGTTATTCTCGGGATAAATACAATCAAAAACAACATATTTTTAAAGACGTTGAGGGATAACACCAATATCGGTGGCCGTTCAGCTGCCACAAAATTGGTGGAAGGTTACACTTATTTTTTGCAGTGTATGTTATATTGTTATTTTCTTTCTCTGAATAAGGATTTTGTCGAAGTAAACCGTGCAGAAACGGATGAAATGACGTATCATGTGGCATTTCACCTGGGTCTTTCCTAATCGATAAAGTACCCACTAAGAAGATTTTGATATACAAAGGGTTAAAATCTCTTATATTCGAGTACAGCAGTTCCCATGTTTTACAACGGATCACATTCGTTGTAACTTTTATTGTGGAAGATTGTGACCATTTCTGTCAAATAATTTTGAATTCTGATGAGCGGTTTTAGAGGAGAAGATTCCAACAGTTTCCCTATCTGCCAAAGGTCACGCCCCGTGGCTGCCATGTTTTTGAAGGACCAATTTTGTTTAAGCTGCTTTGTAGTGGGTCATCGAGGAAATATCCATGCCAAATTTTATTCAATTCTGACGATTGGTTTCAGGGGGTATGTTAAAAGATCCCTATAAACGTTCATAAGGGAAACCAGCCACACCTCGTGTCATATTTTGACGGATTCAGAGGGCACATTCCTGTGAAAATTAGCCCAGTGGTATACTGGAGAGTTGTCATTTAAAACTGTTGACGGCACACTCGTTGAACTTAAGACATTGACTGATTTAAATAGCTCAAATTGACAACTATGCTCAAGTGAGCTTAAACAGATTGAAATCCAACTTGCAGAACTTTTGTTCTATTCGTGCACATAGAATAATAACCAACATTTACAGATTATTATTTCGAGCTCACAGATTATCAAATTGAGCTCTTAGATTTCTATTTCGTTTTAACGGATTAATTATTCGTGCGCACGAATTATTATTCCGTTCGCTTGGAATCTCATTTCGTGCCCTTGGATTACATGTATTATTCCGTTTGCATTTATTATTATCCCGTTTGCACGGATTATTATTCTGAGTGCATGGATTAATATTCATGCACTCGCATTTTTTTTTTGTGTGCTCAGATTATTATTCCGTTAGCATGGATTATTAAATTGTGCAATCGGATTATTATCTTGTGCGCAGGGATTGTCATACCGTTCTTATGTGTTATCAATCTATGCTCACAGATTATTAAATCATGTGAACAGATAAGTAGTCCATGCTCATGGATTATTAAATCGTTCACATGGAATAATATTCCATATGCACAGATTATTATTTCGTCCGCACAGATTATTAAATTGTACACACGGAATATCTTTTTCTAAATGGAAAATAATGAATGTTCTTAACATACCACCATAGTTTTTATATGAGCTCGAATAGAGCAAAAGTTCTGCAAGTTGGATTTTAAATCTGTTATAGCTCGTCTGAGCATAATGCTTAAAAGGAGCTACTGGGATCAGTCAATGTCTGTGTCATCAACAGCTTGAAATGACAACTCAGTATAATACTGGGCTAATTTTCATAGGAATATTCACTTTAAAAAAGTAAACTTAATCCGTCAAAATATGACACGAGGCGTGGCTGGGTTCCTTTGACATACCCCCTGGAACCAATCATCAGAATTGAATTAAATTTGGCTGGGATATTTCCTTGGTGACCTACTACAAAAGGATAAAACAAACTTGGTCCCTTAAAACATGGCAGCCAGGGGGCGTGACCTTTGGCAGATAAGGAAACTGTTGGAATCTTCTGTAAACCCCCTTATCATTTGACAGAAATTGTGACAACCTTCCACAATAAAAGCTTTAACGAATTTGATCCGGTGTTAAAACATGGCAACTTTTGTACCCGGATATAAGAGATGTTAAGCCTTTTGTATAACCTTTGTATACCAGAAACCCCTAATTGGGTACTTTAACCCCTAATTAGGTACTTTAACGAACAAGGAAGACCCTTATGAAATGCCACACGATGTGTCATTTCGTCGGGGTCTGCACTGTTTGCTATGAAAAAATCCATATTCAGAGAAAGAAAGGAAATAATTCGGACAAATTATAACATACGGGCTGTTCAAATATGAATGCAAGTAGCTTCATAACTTTCTTCACATATTTGCTACAACAAAATGGTAAGCGTTTCCATATATGTCACCTTTAAACTGGCACCAAGCCTAAAGATATATACAGTTTACTTATCGAGCTATAGCCCTTTGAATGAGGGTCACGTTAGTATACTTACAAACTGAATGCTTCAAACATATACCAGTGATATAGAGGTGGGTATACTTCTTCGATAATCAGGCGAAACTTCTTGAAATTTTTATGGAAGTATCCCCATATTCTTATATAATGATTCTGTGAAAGTTGCGAAAACCGGACATGATTTTGTTAAATTTCAACGAATAGCCATCACTAAAGTCTCCTTATAAGTAGTTGGGATTCCTATGGGCACTTATTGTGCTCCCCTTGTTGCAGATTTATTCCTGTTTTGTTATGAGAGTGACTTTATGATATCTCTTTTTGATGATAAGCAGGCTGATGTCATTGATGCGTTTAACACTACATCCAGATATTTGGACGATATTTTGAATATAAATAATGTTTATTTTGACAATATGGTTAGTCAAATATACCCTTCAGAGCTCCAACTGAATAAAGCTAATACCTCTGATGCCGAAGCTGCATTTTTAGACTTGCATTTGTCAATTTTTAATGATATTGTTTCTACCGTGTGACCAGGGGGCGTTGCTTATTCTGGCTTAGGAAACTTGAAAAACAATCTCTTCTGAAATAATTGAATACATGGGTGGATGGTGAACTTAAAAATCAAATATGAATGCTTACAATTCAATGCGGAACAAAAACTACAGAAAACCCAAACACTCCTAAACCATACAATCTAACGCCAACAGCAAGTCAAAAGAGCTCCTTGCAGTCAAAATTGGCAGTGGCCGATCCGCGATATTCAAAGCCTAAACATTTAACTGGACAATGCCGTGCAGCATCATGTACCAACTCCTGATCTTTGTCTTCTTCCCTACTTTGTCCAACTAGACTCCTGCAGGTCGTCATATAGCTCAAACCAATCAAATTGTTGATTAGAATTCAAAGTCATTTGGGCAGAAAATGTTTTTGGTGACTTTGTACAAAAATAGTATGAACAAATGTGATCTGTCAAACTTGAAAACGTGTATGCCAACAGGGGGCTTTGCAAGTTTCCAACAGATACATATTTATACAAGAAGACATAAACTCAGGTGAGCGAGACATGGCCATTTGGCTCTTTTGTTATTGAATCGGAAGAATACACCAATCAATTCACGTAGATTGTTATGGTGGTATGTTTAGGACATTTTAGAAATAGATATTCCGTATGCACAATTTAATAACCTGTGCAGACGAAATAATTATCCGTGCAAACAGAATAATAATCCATGCAAACGGAATAATAATTCGTGCAAGCAGAACAATAAACATAAAAACGGAACATTAATTCATGCAAACGGATTAATATTCCTTGCAAACGGAATAATAATCCATGCAAACAGAATAATAATTTGTGCAAACGGAATAGTAATCCATGCTAACGGAATAATAATTTGTGCAAACGGAATATTATTCCGTGCACTCAAAATGAGATTCCAAGCTCACTGAATAGTAATTCGTGTGCACGAATTATTAATCCGTTTAAACGAAATAGAAATCTATGAACTCGAAATAATATTCTGTGAATAAGGATTATTATTCTATGTGCACAAATAGAACAAAAGCTCATCAAGTTGGATTTTAAATATGTTATAGCTCATCTGAGCATAGTGCTCAAAGTGAGCTACTGGGATCAGTCAATGTCTGTAGTTCATCGAGTGTGTCATCAACAGCTTCAAAATACAATTCCTCAGTATACCACTGGGCTAATTTTCACAGGAATATTCCCTCTACAAAAGTAAACTTTAATCCGTTAAAATATGATACGAGGTGTGGCTGGTTTCCCTTGTAAACATTTATAGGAAACTTTTAACATACCCCCTGGAACCAATCGTCAGAATTGAATAAAATTTGGTAGGGATATTTCCTCGGTGACCCACTACAAAGCAGATTAAACAAACTTGGTCCCTCAAAAACATGGCAGCAATGGGGCGTGACCATCGTGTATCAATTCCTGATCTTTGTCTTCTTCCCTTATTTGTCCGACTGGACTTCTGCAGGTCGTCATATAGCTCAAACCAATCAAACTGTTGATTAGAATTCTAAGTCGTTTGGGCAGAAATTGTTTTTGGTGACCTTCTACAAAAATAGTATAAACAATGTGATCTGTCGCATATCAACAGGGGGGCTTTGCCAGTTTCCAACAGATACATATTTCTACAAGAAAACATAAACTCAGGTGAGCGATACATGGCCGTTTGGCTCTTGGTTATTGAATCAGAAGAATACACCAATCAATTCACGAAGATTGTAAAATTGTGCGGTCAAATGATTATATTGTGAAAACTATTAAATTATTATATCGTGTGTATGGTTTGTTATATCGAGCGCATGAATTCTTTATCCGTTTGCACGAATTATTTGATCGAGCACTCATATTATTATTTCGTGCTCATGGATTATTATATCGTGCGAATGGATAATTATTTCATGAGTATGGATTATCATATCGTGCGCACAGATTATTATAAAATTATCGTGCACATGGATTATTTTTCCGTGTACACAAATTAATAAATCGTTCTCTTGGATTGGCATCTCATGCATACGAACTGTTATAGTGTGTGCACAGATTATTAATCCATGCCATCGAATTATTATATCGTTCGCATCGATACAGACTTCGTGCGCACGCTTTATTAAATCGTTTGTTCTGAATATTAAATTGTGTAGACAGATTAGTAAACCATGCGACCGAGTTAGTAAATCGTTAGCATGGAATGCTATTTCGTACGCACAGAGTATCATTCCGTTCATACAGCTTATTTAAGCGTGCCCACGGAATATGTTTTCTAAAATGAAAATAGTGAATGTCCTAAAGGTACCACCGTAGATTGTTATATTGTGCACTCAAATAATTATATCGTGAAAATGGATTATTATCTTGTGTGTACGGTGTATTATATAGAGCGCATAGATTCTTATTCCGTTTTACACGAATTTTTAAATCGAGCGCTCATATCATTATTTTGTGCTCACCGATTATTATATCTTACGAATGGATTATTATTTCATGAGTATGGATTATTATATCGTGCACATGAAATGTTATTCCGTGTTCACAAATTAATAAATCGTTCTCTTGGATAACGAACTATGATATTGTGCGCACAGATCATTAATCCATGCCATCGGATGATCATATTGTTTGCATCGATAAAGATTTTGTGCGCACCATTTATTAAATCGTTTGTTTGGAGTATTAAATTGTACGGTGGTACCTTTAGGACATTCATTATTTTCATTTTAGAAAATATATTCCGTGGGCACGATTAAATAAGCTGTTCAAACGGAATAATACATTGTGCATACGAAATAGCACTCCATGCTAACGATTTATTAAACCATTCGCATGATTTACTAATCTGTGCATACAATTTGATATTCCGAACAAACGATTTAATAAAGCTTGCGCACAAAATCTTTATCCCTGCAACTAATATATTAATCTAATGGCATGAATTATGAATCTGTGTGTACAATATTCCAGTTCGTATGCACGAGATGACAATCCAAGAGAACGATTTATTAATTCGTGCGCACGATATAATAATCCGTGCGCGCGATATAATAATCCGAGCGCACGATATAATAATCCATTATCACGAAATAATAATTCGTTTGCACAATATTCCGTGCGCACGAAAAAATAAACTGAGCGCTCAATTTAATAATTTGTGCAAACGGAATAAGAATCCATGCGCTCGATATAATAAACCGTATGCACGAGATAATTATCCGTTTTCCGATATAGTTATTTGAGCGCACAACTGAACAATCTACGTCAATTGAGTGGTGTATTCTTCTGATATAATAACAAACGAGCCAAATGACCATGCATCGCTCACCTGAGTTTATGTCTTCTTGTATATGTTTCTGTTGGAAGCTGGCTAAGCTCTCTGTTGACATACACGTATTTTTGACAGATCACATTCGTTTATAGGCCACCAAAAACAATTTCTAGCAAACGATTTGGAATTTTAATCATTAATTAGATTGATTTGAGTTATATGACGACCTACAGGAGTCCAGTTGGACAAAGTAAGGAAAAAGATAAAGATCAGGAATCGATACACGATGCTGCATGGCATTGCCCAGAGAAATGTTTAGGCTTTAAGCTTAAGTATTAATATCGCGGATCGGCCACTGTCAATTTCGACTGCTAGGAGCTCTTTTTCACTTGCTGTTGGTGATGTATCGGTCGAGAGGAGTGTTCGATTTTTCTGTAATTTTGTTCCGCTCTGAGTTGTAAGCATTCATATTTGAGTTTTAAAGCTGCATAGTCTGTAACTTTTGATCTTTTAATTTTTGAAATAATGTTTCTATTTTTCAAGAACACAGTAAAAACTTAAATTCAGGTATACATTTAACCAATTTCGTAAATCTTTACAAATTATCAGTATCAAAACAACAGCATTTATGTTAAAATTGACTGTCTATAATTATTGGAGGAACGCAAATAATTACCAACGAGAGAAAAAAAAACAACCGTTTTTATAAGATAATCAACTTTTCCGTGCAGTTTTCAGCTATAGTGAACAGATTTATTGTGAAAACTTAACTTAATTCTGTTTTTAAAAGTGATTTAAAAAGAAAAGAAAATTTTTCGAAAAATGTTCATAGTTGCAGACTTCTCTTTTAGTGCGCCATTGACCCAGGTTATCAACCATTTCAGAGGATATTTTTCAAGTTTCCTTAGCCGGAATAAGCAACGCCCCACTGATAGTCATATGCATATTTACATTAGGAAAAAACATTTTAGCTATTTTGTGCTAAATTGTGTTCACTTCAGACCAACGGTTTCAGATGAGAAGATGTTTAACTCTTTTTACACCAATGAAATACATGTAGATAGTCCATTGTGTATATGCATATTATAAGGTCACACACTATACAAATACTTACAAGTTAATAGCAAAAGAGGTGGCAGCTGAGTTGCAATCCCTTTTGATGTAAACTTTCACTTAATTTCTTCCTAAAACAACTTTAGTCCAACATTTCTACCTGTTATTATTGTAGTTATTCTCCGGATCAATACAATCGAACAGAACATATTTTTAAAGCCGTTGAAGGGTAACACCAATATCGGTGGCCATTAAGCTACCACCAAATTGGTGTAAGGTTACACTTATTTTTTGCAGTGTATGTTATAATTTGTCCGAAATATTTTCTTTTCTTTCTCTGAATATGGATTTTGTCATAACAAACAGTGCAGACCCGGATGAAATGACACATCGTGTGGCATTTCATCTGGGTCTTCCCTGTTCGATAAAGTACCCAATAAGGGGTTTCTGGTATACAAAGGTTATACAAAGGCTTAACATCTCTTATTTTCGGGTACAAAAGTTGCCATGTTTTACAACGGATCAAATTCGTTATAGCTTTTATTGTGAAAGGTTGTCACCATTTCTGTCAAATGATGAGCGGTTTTAGAGAAGATTCCAACAGTTTCCTTATCTGTCAAAGGTCACGCCCCCTGGCTGCCATGTTTTTGAGGGACCAAGTTTGTTTTATCTGTTTTGTAGTGGGTCATCGATGAAATATCCCTGCCAAATTTTATTCAATTCTGAAGATTGGTTCCAGGGGATATGTTAAAAGTTTCCTATAAATGTTAACGGATTAAGTTTACTTTTGTAGAGGGAATATTCCTGTAAAAATTAGCCCAGTGGTATACTGAGGAGTTGTTTTGTTTGTTTGATTGATTTGATTCTTTACGTCCCACCAACAATCTTTCAGATAAATAGGGACGGGTCTTCCTGGGTTGAACCAGTACTAAGCTAGGATAAATGTGTCTTGCTCAAGGACCACAACGCAGTGACGCCTGTGAGGCTAGAACCCGCGGCCCCTCGGTCTCGAGTCAAGCACTCTACCACTGAGCCACTGCGCTCCCTGAGGAGTTGTAATTTCAAGCTGTTGACGACACACTCGATGAACTACAGACATTGACTGATCCCAGTAGCTCACTTTGAGCACTATGCTCAGATAAGCTATAACAGATTTAAAATCCAACTTGCAGAACTTTTGTTCTATTTGTGCACATAGACTAATAACCTATATTCACAGATTATTATTTCCAGCTAATTGATTATTTAATCGAGCTCTTAGATTTCTATTTCGTTTTAATGAATCATTAACTCGTGCGCACAAATTATTATTCCGTGAGCTCGGAATCTTATTTTGAGTGCACGGAATAACATTCCGTTTGCACGAATTATTATTCCGTTATCATGGATTATTATTCCGTTTGTACGAATTATTTTTTCGTTTGCACGAATCATTATTCCGCAAGCATGGATTATTATTCCGTTTGAACGAATTATTATTCCGTTTGCATGGATTATTATTCCGTTTGCACGGATTATTATTCCGTTTGCATGGATTGCTATTCCGTTAGCATGGATTATTATTTCGTCTGCACAGGTTATTAAATTGTGCACACGGAATATCTATTTCTAAATGAATGTCCTAAACATACCACCGTAAAATTGTGTGGTTAGATCAGTAAATAATGCGAACAGTTTAGTAAATCGCTATCATGGAATGCTATTTCATACGCACAGAGTATTATTCCGTTTGAACAGCTTATTTAATCGTCATCACGGAATATGTTTTCTAAAATGAAAATAATGAATGTCCTAAAGGTACCAGCGTACAAAAATGAACAGCCACGTACTGCTACTTTGTATAGAGGTTGTGCGTTGTTGAAAAAATGACTTTAATTTGAAATGCAGGTGACGCGTTATTTCGATGACGTCATACCATGACGACAAATTGCATCCATCGCTTATGATTTCAATTTGAATTTGCACCCAGTTTGTGCCGTTAATGGTTTGCTAAACAATGAACAAATTTTGGATCATTTTTCAAACAGTATTGCTTGTGAGTAATAACTTTATAAAATTATGACGTCATATTAAAAGCAAAATGTAAGGTCCGTTTACTAACATTGCCAACATCCTGGCTTTGATTTAAGTAATTGAAAAAAAATGATAAGGGGGTACATTAGGTAATGTATACAGAATATGCCTACAAAAGATTACGTCATTTAAGATGAGCTGTAACGTCCAATGGCCAGTCGTTGATCTACGTTAACGTCATCCAAAACGGCCGTCTGGAACACGTGCCAGAATGCGTTTTCTCAGGAATCGTCGCTGGTTAAAGATTAAAGACTTTTGCAAATGATTCGTAACAATATTTTGAACCACTTTACAAAGGCATGACGTTTAAGTTTTACAAAAATGCATGGCGAAAATGTCTGTGGGGTAAGTTGTTTCGTTCAGCAGACGCATACAGCCATTGTCTGAACATTAGAATTGCATTTTTGGTAAAATAGAGATGGTTTTACAATGTTAAAACACGTTTGTAGTGTCAACGGATTGTGCCTGGAAACAAAACAAATGTGGCTAAAATCTTGTGTCACACAAAACTGGTAACCCCTGTCGCTAACCGAGGTCGTTTTCTCAAACTCAAATATTCTTATAGCAATGTTGTTTTCATGAGATACGCATGACTGATAAGATGTTATAATGCACTAAAATTTATAACTTTAGTCTGATCAGTCTAAGAGATAATCACGTTTATTTTTAGATGAGACGTATTTTCTTGACGTCACTATGTATGGTATAAGTACTTAGACATTTATCTCAACAAATAATTCTCAATAGATAGCAGCCTCAAAACTTAAGGGAACATTTTTCAGCTTATTTAACTCTGGTATGCATGAGGAGGGTCTTAACCCAATCACATCCAAACTTACTTATAAATCCGTAGTCCTAAAAACAATTATATGGGTGTGAATTACGGTACGTTATTTAACAAAAACACGTAGAAATGCTTGAAAGTCACACCGCTTCTGTGTTAAATTTACACAGTCCCCCAAGACGTACGAGCACGGACGTCGCTCTTTCCTTGCTTAACATAGTGAGTATAGAGGTAGAGATTGACTATCGTAAACTAACCCCCCCCCCCCCAATATTGTGCTTAGGCGATTTTATACACAGGCTTGTTGAGTATAAAAGTCATCCTAACGCTGTACAAGGGTTCTTTGCTTCTTGTAAAGTATTCATTACTAGATTTGTTACAAAAAAAAATAGAATGATGGCGAGTTTGTTTCAAAACATTCCCGGAAACGTACCATATGGACAAGCATGCAATTGGCGGAGCCGGAGATGTGTCAACTCTGCAAATGCAAACTCTATAATGAGAATTAAAGAATTTAACAGAGGAAGTCAGTAGGGCATTCCCAAAATATTATTCTCTGACCCAAAGCTGTCCGTATGTAAGGTATTATGTTTCTGGTCTATGGATCAGCGAGTGCGATCTCTGCCACGAAACTGTGTTAGAGCCAACTGGGCACATGTTGTTATTTTGCTGTAAAACAAATGTCTTCCGGCAGATTGTTGCATAGATTTGGCATGCTATGTTTCAGTACCTTTTTATCTGAGTCACCAAAGGGCTAAATAGATCAGAGCCACGACATGAGGTTTCCAACAATGTGGTATGGACGACCAGCAAAGGCTCAGACCAGCCTGCGCATATGCGCAGTCTGATCAAAGCATTTGCTTGTCGCTTGAATATTTCATGACTGTTAAGCTACTGACCGAACTACATTTGGAGTTTCTAAGCTTAAAAGGAGGCTGCACAGGCTCGTCTGAGTCTACACTTGTCAAAATGCCACATTGTTGGAAATTTCATGTCGTGGCTCAATTGTTATTCTGAGGCTGTACCAAAATTTTGAAAAATGACGCAGACGTCACTGATTGCGTCAAAAGCTTTGTGAAGTCGCTAATTGAAGTACATTCTCAGCCAGACATTTAAATTTTCCTCTGTGATTTAGAGCTCATGCAACACGAACTTAGGGCTACACATGTTTGATCCATTTCATGTCCCTTTTCTTCTGAAAAGGGCATCCGAATGGAATTATCAACAATATATATATATAGCGTCAATGTCTGGTGTAGTGCTAGGCGGTGTTGTCGAGGTCGTGGGTTCGAATCTCGCTACAGGCAAAAAATTTACAGCATCTATCGGCTCAGTTGATTCACTATATCCCTCTGTATTTATCTACTGTCTGAATCTGCATCAGTTTCTGATCCTGTGTAGCTCGAAAGCAATGATGTTTGTGAAATTATATTTCCGCACTTCTGATATTTATCTAATTTCACTTGTATCCTTGGATCCATCAGGCTTTCACTTGCGAACGAAACAGATGCCATGCATTGAAAAGGAACCAATATACGACATGTACTGCATCAGGCGTTGTCAATATCAGCGCTTCCTGAACATCCTTTTTTGGGGATGTCTCAGTGGCGCAGTTGGTAGCGTCAATGTCTGGTGTAGTGCTAGGCGGTGTTGTCGAGGTCCTGGGTTCGAATCTCGCTAGAGGCAAAACATTCACAGCATCTATCGGCTCAGTTGATTCACTATATCCCTCTGTATATATATAAAAAAGCGGTCTAAATAGCTGATAATTCTTGCATTTCGTTTCGACAAGGATTACTAAATGACAACAAGGCAGAAACCCAGTTTCGTCTGCCAGTTTTGCTACGATAGCCAAAGTCTTGGATCAATAAAGTGTTTGATAAAAAAAATCGCTGCTTGACTTAATGGCTTAGATTTTGTAATTTTTAATTTTCTTGAAAATGACGATTTCAAGTTTTCTGGAAGTCTGTAGAATCTTCTGAATTTGTTAATAGCGTAACCTAATGATTTCTGCAACATTAAAAAGGCTATTGACTGTACAGACATGATGCTGCTGTGGTGCTTGATTGAAAAAAAAATCGTCTTAAAATTTGGTTTTGAAAAAAGGGGTATTTTTAACAAAATTCCATTTTTACATAAAGCGTTCCATGGAGATTTCTAGAAAGGAATTACTTCATTTTTATCAACAAGCATCGTCCTTGATAGGTAACCAAACTAATCAGAGGACAAACATGTGTTTGCCTTATTTACCCAATTCTCTATGTGAGTCAGACTATGAGTGCATTTGTATTGTGATCAATGGCAAACACAGTGTTCCTTTAAATACTTGAGCAGTGTATGTTACTCTGTGATATTGTAAATATGTGTTGCTCTTCCATAAATTGGAGGAATAAAATTATAATAATATTATTATTATCTGTCCGTCCAGTCTAGGTCAGTTAGTGAAAATGCTCATAACCCTTGAACCGCACGTTATATCGTGATCAAAATATGCATACATGTACTTATATGCAAAACGGGGACGAGGCTTTGCCAAAAAAAAATCGACTGCCACCCGCTTCTCCTACACTCTGGAACAACGCTAACTGATACAGATTGTTCAAGTATATACCCGTCAGTACTCTCAACCATGCCTATATATCATGTGTTTTAAGTCTAAACGGACCTCGTCTCGAGAAAACCTGTCTTCGGAGGTTTGCGAACAACACAGGTGCAGACCAGCCTGCGCATCCACGCAGTCTGATCAGCGCCTTTGTTACGAGTATTCGCTTATTGGAAAGAATCATATCTAGACTTGCTACGAGCGAATTTTCAATTTTCTAACTAGTCTCTGTAGCTGAGCTGGCTGGTTTGAGTCTCGTTTTGTCGGAAACCCCGAAGACAGGTTTTCTCGAGACGGGGCTCAAACAATATTGTACGACCCGCAGGTGAGCACTATAATTGCAACGTGAGTCCGTCCGTCAGTCCGTCCCTCTGTCCGTCTGTGGTTAATTAGTGAAAGTGCTTATAACTCTAGTGAACCACTTGGTATATTTTTTTTATCAAACTATGCATCATTCTGCAAGATATAACCAAGGACCTCTGACGGTGGTAATGGGAATCACAGTGTATCGCTGCCTATAATTTTGATAAAAATTAAAGTCGATCAAATGCTTCCATCTTAATAAATAAGCTCCCTGTTGGTCTCTATTTTATGATTTTGCGTTTGATTTCCTATTTCCATGAATGTACGGCTTTATTTTGGGGCTAAAATGGTCACTTTTTGTATTATACATATAGGTAATAGAAAAATATTTTTAAAACATCATTCCCCCCCCCCCGAGTTCCAACTAATCCTTTTGCACGTAAGTGTGTTCTCATATTTTACATAATATATTTGGAAAGCTAGTTGGAACTCGGGGGGGGGGGGGGGGGAATGATATCCCATAGCCCAAAATGTGACGTCTGGGCGAGCCCGAACATTAGCATTTGGATTTTGGTGTGCTCTTTTGAAAATATTTTTTTCCAGTATAATGAAATAATTAGTACAAGTAAGCTCCCTTTTCATAACACATTAGTCGTGAAATATTACAGCGTTTTTAGCATATTTTTTCTTTAGATTATGAAAATTGTCCTTTTACTAAATTCAGTTGGTAGATTATTTTGCACATATACTGTATATATGCAATACACATAAACTACATGGCCATTGACTAGGCGTATTTTACGCATGGATGACTGGTTATAATACATTGCTGCATAAATTGCACCAGGTAAATACATTGTCATCAATGTTGAATTTGGACTACAGCACTTCAAAATATTTCTCAACAAATCAGATAGAAAAAACAACAACAAAAATAATCATTAAAATGCTCATGATTTTGGACTTTAAAATAAATTTGCTGTAATTTGTAATCGAGTATTGATGATATAATACCCTTACACGTAAAAATAATTGATTTCTAAATGTTTTGGCGAAGTCAAAATTTGCAACCCCTACCCCCTTTGGTAGCGTCTCCTGTTTTGTAGTAGGTGTCTGCCTGTCCAATTATAACCTTAATTCGTTCCTAATACATCAAGCGTCCTATTCAAAAGGATACCAGTGATATCTTATGCATAGGGAAGTCTTGGGAAGCCTCTGAAAAATAGGCAGATACCCTATCAAAGTGTCAGAGGTCCTTTACTTTCCACACTTCATCCTGGCACCGGATACTGATCAATCTACGTTGACCAAGGGTCGTGCACATTAGGGTCAGCTGATTTAGAAAGTTTAATCTATGACATTGAAACAACAAACAGTAGTCTAGTCCAGTCATGTTTCTTAACCGATATTTTTTCTGAGTTCTCGGAATAGCACCGTTGTTTTCAAAAGACCCTTCCAAATTTGGAAATACTTTCAACTTGCACCTTCATGTTTATAGTGTAGGGGCCAAACTGAGATTTATGGGCTATTTTGCGAGTTTGTTGCACCCCACAGGAAGAAAAAGTTGGTTACTATTTTCAGTCAGGGACATGTCTGGGGGCCTTAGAAAACCATGTTTTACTAAGTTTTCTGTGTTCAATTTTCTGTAAATGGCCTGTAATCAACGTCGCCCCATAAACATTGAAAATAGCAGTACACAAAATACAAGACTAATAATATATTTTATAATAGTATCAATAAATTTATTTGAGGTTTAAATGCTTTATCTAGTCATAAACATTAATTGCAGACATCTATGAGATGTTTTACCCTCATCAGCGTTACGTATGTTACATTTTTTACGGAACTGCAGATAATGACTTTATAGATTGCATATAAGAATGAACCATGTTCCTCAGCCACAGGAAGAGAAACTTGGTTACTATTTTCAGTCTGGGACATGTCTTGGGGCTGTAGAAACACATGTTTTAGTAAGTTTGCTATAGTCAGTTTTCTGTACGTGAACTGTAATCAGTGTTACTCTAATTTTGAAAACAGCAGTAAACATAATACAAGAGTAATAGGATAGTTTACAATAGTAATAATGGAATTATTTGAGTTTTTCATGTTTTAACTAGACATAAACATAAATTGCAGACATCTGTAATATGTATTTCTGCTCGTCAGTTACTTACGTTACATTGTTTTACGAAATTGCAGATAATAACTGTAAAGATTGCATTTTATAATAAACCATGCTCCCAACCTTAAATGTGCCGTAAATATCCTTATTCTAATGATGAATTCCATTTTTCCATATTTGAATCTATTTAAAATTTGTAATTGGAGAAAATTTGTAGTAAAATAAATTTTAAAATATGCTTATAAGCATATCATTTCTACTGGCATACAGATTTTCTATGTCAACCATATACATCGCATTGGAATTGACAGTGTCTTATTTCATCTCTGTTACAATGAAATGAAATAACAGCTATGAAAGCTACCATGGACATTTAATTTCTGTTTATATATAAATTAGGTAACGTAGGTAACAACAATGGTGTTTTGCATAAATGGATATACTAAAAATTGTGGAGAGTAGACTCATATTTTTTTACTTAAGCCTGACGACACGCAGAGTCTACTCTCCACATATTTTAATAACTACAATCATTGAATAATTATTTGATATACGAGGGACGTTTTTTATGTTCGTAGAGAGGTAGATTTAATGAAAACGGCGAAAGTAAATGCATGCATCATGCATATATTTGGAAAGATTGGGCTTTTATCTATACATGCAATCTAAAATTATTTCAAATGCATAACTTTAATGTCTTCTAAGAGGCAAAGACATACCTATATATCGCACACTGGAAATATGGCAGAAATATGACATTTATGTACTTAGTCTCTGAAAGAACGTCAGTAACAATTGCATGAAAATGGGTCCATAGCCATACACAGCTTCTAAAAATTTGGCTGCAGATCAAGGACACCACGTGCTACAATATTATATAAACAATATAGCAAATACGCAGCTATTTTTGGATATGGAAGATTTGTTTGGAACCTCAGCAAAGTGAACAGTAGGCATATAAACTTTTATTGTAAAAGTTGACACAAGTGGAAGTTGGATACGGGATTTTGAATGTTGCTTAATATGGTAGCTGTAAAGTAGTATTATAATTTTTCTTGCTTATATGGTAGATGGAAGTGTTGTGGTAACTTTCATTCCAAAACAAAGTTAATGCTTTTGTTTTATTAGAAATGAGCTTCAAAATAAATAGCCTAGGGGGTGCTAAAATCCCTTATTTTGTACATAAATGACGTCATGGAGCGTTACTATATTTATAAAATACATTAAAACTGTTGTTGTGCCTCTAAACAGGTGATGAAATTACTGCAAAAAGAAAATTATCCAGATCCGATCGTTATTGTGTTTTCTACGCGGGGTTGCTTTACCCCACCCACTTTTTGTAACATGGGGGTATGCCAGTACCGGAAGTTGCCAGTTACACGCTTAAATCGATACATCAATATAACTGCTGACGAATGATTGACTATATCATGTGCTATGCAAAACCAGAAGAAATTTCAAAATTTGTTCATAATCGTAATTTTTACAGATATAATAACTAGCACCTGACTGTTATTATTTTGGTATATTGATGGGTGTTTTAAAATTGTTATAGAACAGCAAAGAACATGCTTATAGTTTTGCTGCACTTGTCTACGATTAGCGTTTGAATAATTAATTTTGATGGTGCAAAAGAAATATCGGCCTGAAAAATGCTTATATCACCATAGCGAATGGAACTTTACAGCGTCTAATTTCCTACTTGCAGCGAGGTTAAAATGGCATGGATTTCGACCAGTGTCCTTTTCATGCCCTTTTCAAAGCTAAATATCTTGACCGAAGTAAGCCCTAATGATGTAAAATTTATATCAGTTGATAGACAAAAGCTAGACCTTTCAAAATATATATACTTATGGTATCGTAAATTCAATATTTGTAGAGATACAGCCCGATTCTACGAACATAAAAAATGACCCTCGTAAACACTAATCTAAGAGAGTTTTGTAATTTTGATTGATCCTGTTACTTTGATACATGTATGGTAACTTGCAGATTTTTTATCAATGGTTCTTAACAATAAACATATTTACTTTATGATTCAAATATTGGAATGAATATACCGTCCTCAATAAATAAATTTAAATAGAAAAGCAATATTTCCTGCATCTGGTGGCAAGACATGAGGATAGTGTGGGTGTCTTCCAGAGCAGGGCTTTCTGTCGACTTTACACAGAGGACTAATCTTAAAACTAGTAAAGTTCCAGCTGAGCCTTCTTTGAATGGAAAACATATTGGTTAAATTTTGTCTATTCGCTGTTTTACAAGATATTAACCCTTTACACTATATGCATATAGTTGTCAAGCCCATAACATATGTAACAGCACACTGTCATTATTTTAGCTTAAATATGTTTTCTTGCGACACCTTGCTCCTTTTTTGCCAGTAGAAGTATCTTATCATGCCTGAAAAACTAGGTTTGCTAAATAGTGAGAATGACCATGAAATGTCACAATCGCAGACTGTAGATCAAACAAAGGTACCATGAGGAAGGAAAACAGAACATTTTAGGTCTTGGCTGCATTTTGTTATAATCTAAAATTCCTCTATCGTTTTTAAAAATTACAAATATGATATCAATCAAAGTACTTATCAGTGTAGAAAAATAGCACAGTTTATATCAAAATGTACCTGATGCTTTGAAGATCTAGCATTTACTTTTTTTCTTGTAAGCTTAATACATTAATTTTCACTGTTGACAATTACATTTTGAAAAAAAAAATGAATGTATCCATAGGCCTGTCACAATTGCAATTGTCTATTCTCTTGTTGGACACAATTTCATTATATCATATTGCAAAATGCTGATTATTTTATTATATATACAGCAATTTCGAAGAAATTATTTTGTTTGTTAACCAAGCACGTTTGAGGTAAAGCAACCTGAGCGATACGCATAGACTTAAAAAGCATATTACATGGTTACATTAATTAAAAAGCTATTTCATGTTAACATTAATTACAAATGTTTTGTCTGTTAGTGAAGCTTTATTTTAACGTTCATTTTGAGAGGTTATTCTAAAGCTTTAATCATAAACATGACTCACTGTAATTCAACAGCATGGTTTGAATTTCTGAAACTCACATATTAAATTGTTGAATGAGTGTCTATTGAAAAAGTAGTGCCATGACTCACGCGCAGCTGTTAGCTTTCTTACATTATTCACAAGGAAGTTCTTTTTTCTTTCTGTTTTGCACCTTTGTCTCATGTTGAGCTATTTGTAACACTGAAACATGCTTACACATGAGGAGTAAGAGACTTATGATCAGTTTGTTGGTTTCAAAGATTTACTGAATTAGCCTTATTGTATGCAAAACCATCAAATATTGTGAGCAATACTGCAAACAACAGCTCTTAAACATAGTTTTAGACATAAACTGACTCATTACTGCACCCACATACTTGTATATATTTGTTAATACTAACACTATTTGAGGGCTGTTTCTGGTTAAAGAAAAGTATTTCAGTTTTATTTTAAGTGTTATGCCATATTAAGATTACAAATTATGAGTATGTTACAAATTACAAGTGCAAGCTTATCTCGTACATTGCACTGGTTTATACATGTAGTAGATAACTTTAATGTAAAGACCAACCTTATATGCAACGAATCACTGTTTCAGCAAACTAATATAATTAAAACACAGATGCATTTTTAATATGTAAGGAAAGGTGAGTTTCCCACATTTGGGATTTTTTCTTCATCAAGCAAATCAGACATCAAACCAATTGATTATGTTTGTAAATTTGTATTAGATAAACATTTCGTGATGTAATTTCTCCAAACATTAGACATGACCTCAGATAAACTGATGACAGACTGGGTGTACACTCAAGCTATTAGCTGCTGCAATATGGTGAATGACAGATTCTTGCATAGCATGTGTATATATCATTGAATAACCTTGTTAAGAGCCTTAGTCAGCAAAAGGCCAACCCAGACACACTTTGCTAATAGGATATTTTTCAATAGTATCAATGAACTTATTTTAGCTTTACTTGTTTGAGCTTGACATAAACATTAATTGTGGGCATCTGTGAGATATGTTTCTGCTCGTCAGCGTTATTTATGTTACGTTGTATACTAAATTGCAAATAATGGATGTATAGATTGCATTTTAGAACAAAACATGTTCCCCAACCTTAAATTTATACTGTAGATATCTATTCTAATAGTAAATTTCCATTTTTACATATTTGAAGTTGTTAATAATTCATTACTGTAGTGAAATAAATTTATAAATATGCTTACGCATTTTCTATCCTCATTTATTAGGTAACGTAGTTTACATGCCTATTATGAAACTTTGACAATAGGAAGCATAGCAAAACAGACCATAGGAAACGTAGTAAAACATTCAGTCCAATATTTGAATTATGAAGTAGATATTATACATATTGCCATGTACCACTGATTAAAAACCTGTAAACTGTCATATCAAAGTAAAATAATCAATCAAAATTACAAAACTCTCTTAAATAAGTGTTTATTTAGAACAATTTGTCCATAATTGAAAATATTTATATAATATGTGGAGAGAAGACTCAAATATATTCTGAGCCCCAGGCTTGTGGCCAGGCACAGGTAAAATTTGAGTCTACTTCCCACACTTTTTAAATTAGCATTCTTTTCCATTTATGCAAGGGACAATGTTGTTACCTACGTTACATTATATATATTAACAGCAACAAACTATCCATCGTAGTTGATTTTGTTTATAGTAATTATTTCGTTTCATTGTGAAAGTGGTGATGAAGACATTGTACATTCTAATGCAATGTAAATTGTCAGATAGAAAATCTCTACGCCAATACTAGAAGTGACATGCTCATAAGCATGCTTAAATATTTATTTTCAACCTCTATTGCCAGTTATAAGTTGTAAATAGGCTAAAATATGTGAAAATGGAAATTCATTATTAGAGTAGAGATCTTAAATACACATTTAACGTTGGGGAAAAAGGTTTATTCTAAAATGCAATCTATAGGTCATTATCTGCAATTTCCTAAAATGTAACATAAGTAACTATGACAAGCAGAAACACATCTCACACATGTATGCAATTGATGTTAATGACTAGCTCAAACATGTTAAGTTCAAATAATTTCATTGATACTTTTGAAACTATCATATTAGTCTTGTATTTTGTGTAATGCTATTTTCAATGTTAGTAGGGTAACATTAATTACAGGCCATTTACAGAAAAAATGACCAAAGAAAACATAGTATGACATGAGTTTCGAATACCCCAAGATATGTCCCAGACTGAAATTAGTAACCAAGTTTCTCTTCCTGTGGCTGGGGAACATGGTTCATTCTTATATGCAATCTATAAAGTCATTATCTGCAATTTCATATACAAAGTAACACACGTTACACTGACGAGCTGCAATACATCTCACAGATGTCTGCAATTGATATTGTTAAATATTTAAATCTCAAATAAATTCATTGATACTATTTTAAAATATATTATTAGTCTTGTATTATGTGTACTGCTATTTTCAATGTTTGTGGGGTAACGGTGATTACAGGCCATTTACAGAAAATTGACCACAGAAAACTTAGTAAAACATGGGTTTCTGAGGCCCCCAGACATGTCCCTGACTGAAAATAGTAACCAACTTTTTCTTCCTGGGGGGTGCAACAAAACTCAAAATTTGAGATTTGGCCCCTACACTATTACCACATTTTGAGAAAACATGCAATCAGGATAGTTTTTGTTAAACAGAATATAAAGTGTATACAGTATATAGCAAAAAAAAACAAAAAAAACAACAACAAACAAACAATTTACTAAAACAATGGTGATCTATTTGTCCTTAATAGTATTAAATCCAAGTATACTCAGAAAAACAATTGAAGGATATTAAAATTCTTTTGACTTTAATAACATTTTGGTATATAATTTTTAACAAATTATTTTTGCCATTGATAGAATTACCACTATGCAATTCACCAAAATGCAAATTGAAATTCACGGGTCATTGGTTACGATACAGAACTACACCAAATGTACTGACCCTCTCTACCCAAAGTCACAAGCAAAAAATTTAGCGCTCTCAATTTTTGCTGCAACCTTTACCAGGTCATTACTTATGTTCTAATTCCGACCACGGACTAAAGTTTACACCAATTTATCAGACATCGCCCCTAATAATGGGACACTTTCTTCAACAAAAAATACACGAATATGGCATACCCCGGTAAATTGGACCACAAATTTGCAGTAAAACACTGAAAAAAGCTTCAAATTTAGGTGCCATTTTTTGGAGGGAGAACCAGCGATGATTTGGGAGCCAGTCATTGTGGATTACAAACGATAAAAATGGCTTTCAATTATTTTTGAACGTTTGTGACTTTTCAGTATAGAGGGTTGAACCATTTGGATTTGTACTGTACTTAAACCATTGAAGCGTGACTAAATTAAAGCATCCATTTCGATTGCAGATGTCTGGAACTATGAAATGCATGCATAATTAGTAAAGTTTTTATTGTATTGAATGTTAGAGATGAGACTGAATCCAAATATCCTTCAATTGTTTTTCTGAGTATATTATGTTTATACTCATGAACGAGAAATGATTAACTTACTTTATGTCTTGCGCTCAGCTTTTAAATACAACTATGGACAAAACCAAATTTGCTTAACTTTTTACCAACAGTGAATGACTTTTAATTTTCTTTTAAGTATAAATTTAACCATGCGACTATTTCATCTTCCTAGACTGTGAAGAAGCCAAGACTTTTTCAACCTGATGACTTCGACGAGAATAATCCATTCACACAGGGCAATTATGACGACGAGGTAGAGCTAAAATTTGATGAGGGGAAGACACTCTTTGTGTCTAAAGCTTTCCTGTCCCATTCGTCGCCCGTGTTTTCCAGGATGTTTCAGTCGGGATTTAAGGAGAGCAACAGCAGTTCTGTGGATCTGAAAGGGAAGAATTTTGAAGCCTTCCTGGAAATGCTCCTATTTCTTCACCCAAGACTGCAAAAAACATTTTCAGGTCAGTGTCAAACCCCTATTTAAACAGTAAGTTCATCAACAAAGTTAGCGAGTGCCACAATTAAATAACGCAGCCTATCCTAAGCATACATAGGAAATAAAAGTAAGTAAGGGAGCAAAGATCAGGAATCGATACAATCAAGTACCACTTCTGACCCAGGATACCAATGGGAAAGTGACAAATCCACAGTAGTCACCACAAACGAGAGCCAAGAGGTCAGCCCTTTCTGAGCAGGTGACCACAAAGCACATATAGACAGACGCTCACAAAGACGTAGCAAACACAAGACAGAAAAAAAACATAAAAGATCAACAAAATAAGTACCTCCGTGGAACGGTCAGTAAAGCTTGGCCAGGATAAAAATTCGGTCGGATGAACTGGCCATGATTCCCAGATGACCATAGCAGTTGACTTGGACGTTAAGCATCAAACAAAACAAACACACAATATAAGAAAATATATGAGTAAAAGCGGAAACACATTTTAAGTTTGAGGGGTGATTTAGATGCCCAAGTACCTAGGTTTGAACATCTTATGACTAGCTTCAAACCTATGTCTGAAGTAAAAAAGCATTAATTGTTCAAACTAGGGTTTAAGGACTCAAACAGCGGTTTCAGCTCAACAAATGCACATCAGTTCTATAAACCTATGTTAAAACTTCAAACCTAGGTTTGCAAGCTTCAAGTTAATTCTTTAAACTAGGGTTTAAAGTTTCAAATAGGGGTGTCAGCTCGCATTCCATTACTATTAACCGAAGTTCTAAGTGGCCACTTTTCAATATAGTTTTTCTGACTAAGCGCTTATGATATTGAAATGATTTTTGACCAAGTACATGTATGTGCATATAATGGACTAAAGTTAAGCGGTGCTACACAATTTTTGGGTTCAAAAGTGCAAAAGTCATTTTTGTAGAAAATAGGCGCTTTTAGTGCAGTTTTTATCGAATTGAAATACACAGTTTATGTGTTTTATTTTATGGAAATATGTTGACCAAACACAAAACAAGTTGATCAACCCATTTTCTATTGATATTTATTTCAAGATTGTTTTCCACTTTCGGTTTTAACGTGAAATTTTAAAGGTTATTAAAATGACATATAATAAAGATTTTTTTTAAGTCAAACAGTGACGCCAATGCATGATGAAGGAACCCTGAAATGTTCAATGCCGTGCCACAGATAATAAAGCAAACAGAGCAATGCAAAGTGTTAAGCAAATTGCATGGATAGAGCTAAAACTCTTTGATTAAGCTGCTGACAGTGGCTATCTTTATATTAACGTAGAGTTCAAAAAACTTTCGAATCTTTTTTATCTTATATCACAGCTGTTATTTACATCTTCAAACTAATTAAAATATAAATGGATAACGTATCTAATGAATATGTTATATCACACTAAATGTGTGACTTTTTGAAATGAGGGTACCTTTTCTCAGACTACCTCTGTACAAGACATATCTGTCATTTTGAAATGACATAACTTGCAGAGTCTCAACAAAGCCTTGGATTTTTTCATCGGAAAATAAAATTGAAGGAGCAATTTTTATTTGCTGAACAGGCGCAAAAATGTATGGTGGCCACTTATAATTTCTGCACAGTGTATAAGTCTATTAGGATTTTCTAGACACTCTAAGGCAGCTCACTCACTCAAGGCAGTAGTCCATGGTCGAATCAGGATTTTCAAACGTGTTTAAATGTTTTGGATGCCCTTACTACCTGCAAGAATAAAGGAGATTCAATCAAAAATGAAGGCATTAGAGTGACTGCGACCTCATACATTAGATTTTCAGATGGTCAATGGCAGCTAACTCCATATTCAGTAGTGGAATCTGGCCAAGATACAAACTCATCGAAGCTTTTATGCATGTCCTTATTACCTGAAAGAATGAGAAAGATCCAATTAAAAAAGGAAGACACTGCAGTGTTCACAATGTAACTCCCATTATAAGTCTACGATAATTTTTCCAGCACCTCAAAGGCAGCTAACGCGGCAGTCTGGAGTCAGATCTGGCTCAATTTTAGGCTCATCCAAAATTTTATGATTACCATGATTGCTACGCGAAAAAAAGGAACAAGATCCAATGAAAAATTTAGGTACTAGAGTATTTACAATATTAAACACTGATATTCAGAAACTAAAGGGCAGCTAATTACGTAGTCAATTGTTGAATCTGAAATTCAGAGTCATCGTTTTTTTTATGCATCACCTGCAAGACCAAAGAAAATCAAATAAAAAATGAAGGTTCACAACATTTCTTTAATTATAAGCATATGGAGATTTTTCCGCAGTTCTTGGTCTGATCTGGTCGAATTTCAAAATTGTCCCAGCTCGTTATCTTCCAAAAATGATGAAGATCCAATTTAAATGCAAGCGGGAGAGTGTTCACAACATTTCCCCCATTATAGCCCTATGGGAGCTATATATTGCCATGGAAAACAGAGTACTGCTCCGATCTGGCCCAGAACCTAATGAAGCATTTCCCTTATCAATCTTACACCTACCAAACATTGCAATCATTATCCGTAGGAATAATAGATTATGGTGAAATAAAGTTGTATTAATTTTCAAGGATACGGTATATTCAATAGAATGTAAAAAGGCTCCAACAACATTGTTTTATTTAAATTTTTGTTTAATATATTTATATTTAGTTTTCGTTAGAAATTTTACCACTTGAACATATAATTTTGCACATACATGTATTTAGATATCATTTAAACCTAATTTGACGACAGAACATTCAAAAACTTTTTAGACAGAGCTGGCTGACATTGGCCAAGATTTAATTAAAAATGTTATTTTCATTGTTTATAATATAACGACTTCGACAATATTTTCACTTTGTGAGCCATGATTCAACCTTTTTCACATTATTGTCAGATTTTAAAGTTTCATGACATAAGTTTTATGTACACATTTGTCTGAGAAAAAGTCTTAACCCAGAAATTTCGACACAAACCCTGATGCAAAAACTGACACTATCCTAGAAACATCACAATAAACTTCTTGAGATTTATCAGTGATCCTACTGTAAAGCAGGTCTTGTCAATGCTGCTGATTAAAGTAGTGTATTTTATTATGTTCTTAGAAAGCAAGTTATGTAATGTCATACCTGTTTCATTGTTTATTCTAGGCCCATGGGCGTAGACAATCATGATATTGGGTGTAATTAGAAGGCACCAATGTTAGAATGAGTTGATGTTTACGTCCTTTAAAGCCAAAATCAGCCATATTGGGATGTCTTCTTGTGTGCATGCTAGTGCTGTGCAGAAAGAATAAATCACTTGCGCATGAACAGAAAGCGGCAACTGCATATAGCTCAAATCTCGATACCCTAGGCTTCACTGGTTTATCTGATAAGGCTTTCAGCTGTAATCAAGTTTCAGTATGACATTTCCTGTTAGAAGGACTTTAAATAGACTAGACTCCTTAAAAAGGGGGTAATTTCTGTAACAAATATTAATGGTCACATGACCAGACAGCAACCAATCCCATATAAGATAAACCCTTAAGACATCTTCTTCTCTAGAACCAAAAGCCCAATAGCCGTGTGACTTGGTATGTAGCATAGGGGATGGGTCCCTACCCGGTTTCTGGGGCTACCTTTCCCTATTTTATAGCAAGGCCAAATTTGATTCGTACATTTATATTGAAAAAAATGGCTGATGGTGAGCGATGTTCGTCGTCCATTGTGCGTCGTCGGTCGTCAACAATTGCTACAATTTAGGTCATATCCTCCTAAATTACTGGCTGGATTTTGACCAAACATGGTAGGAATGGTCCTTATATGGCCCTCTTTAAAAATTGTTCAAATGGTTCCGGTCCATTGCATATCTAGGTCACACATGCTAATAGATGATTTTTAAGATAAAAACTTTAAAAAAAAATCTTCTTTGAAACCATAAGGCCTAGAGCTTTGATATTAAGTATGAATCATAGCCTAGTAAACTTCTTCGAAGTTTGTTCAAATTATCCCCCTTGGGCCCAAAAAGGCCCCGCCCAAGGGGTCACATGTTTTACATAGGCTTCAACACTGGCAATAAATTGTTTACTCAGAAACTTCTTAAACAAGGCTATCGGTATCATAAACTTTCCAAAACCTTTTCTTAATTTTATAGACGATACTATGATTTGATATCTACATTCCAAGTTGGACTTAAAATCTCTCTTGCGCCAAGGACTTTAGGAATCTGATTTCTATGGTGACTTGGAAGATTGTTGGCTCTAATAATTTTTCAGCGCAGTACATTAAAATAGTTCCCTATTATAAAAAGATTGGCTATAACATTAATGTATTGCAACAGACTGCATGCTTGGTGGTCAACCCAATCATGGTTGGCAACTTTTCTTTCCTCTTTAATTGCACGCCCGTGGGTTGGACTTCAGACTCTATGACGGTTCTGACTTAAAGACTTTTCGATTGATGAGGTGGTAGTTGCTTGATGCTTAGGCTGTTTGTCAGGTCCACCCGGGTTTACCTATTGAATTTCATTTGCTCTGGTATTCCGTTTTATTTACTGATGAGTCCATATTTTTGCTTTATCTCCTTGTCATATCTTGATTTATACGTTTTAGGAGATGATGCAATGATAAGTTAGGGGTCTTTCATGCAAACCAAATATCTATGTGTCTTGATATCTGAATAAAGGGTGGGGTTGGTGCCATGAAACTGGTTTAAACTCTCCAGTAAAATATTTTACTGACCGTTCCAAGGCGGTATTTTTTGAGGATCTTTTATGTTTTTTTCTATCTTGTGTTTTCTATGCCTTTGTGCACGTCTGTTTATATGTGCTTTGTGGTTACCTGCTGGGGAAGGGCTGACCTCTTGGCTCTCGTTTGTGGTGTCTAACTGTGAGTTTGTCACTTTCCTATTGGTATCCTGGGGGAGTTGTGGTACTTGATTGTATCGATTCTTGATCTTTGCACCCTTACTTACTTAGACTGCAGATCCAGTGGTCAATAGTTCGACCCTGGCCCAGTCCAATACTTTCGTTAGGATTGATCATGAAATAATTTCTAAGGTCATTCTTCTCCCTTCCACTGGACCATTCAAGAAGGGTTGTTGTCAATTACAAGGGAAAGTATGAGCCGGAAGAACTGGTTAACTGCTTGTTCAAGCTTACCCAGGAAAAGGTGTGGTTAGGTGAACTGACCATCCCGCCATGACTATAGCTGTTGACTTGGGACGTAAAGCAACAACAAGGAAAGAGAGTAAGTGAAAAATCTTCTTGTCTGAAACAATGAGACTTAGAGCATTGATAATTGATGATAAGCTTTGTCTAGTGGACCTATACCAAGTGTATTTGAAAGTATACCCCTTTGGTAAACAATGTCCCGCCCCAGGGGTCACATGTTTTACGGCTTATATAGATAAAAGCATGAAAAAAAATCTTCTTATCTGAAACCATAAGGCCAATACAAGAGTCTTGATATTTAGTATAATGCATCACCTAGCTGACCATCTACCACTTTTGTTTAAAATATGCCCCTTGGGCTAATAATGGTTCTACCCCAGGGGTCACATGTTTTACATTGGCTTATATTTGGAAAACATGAAAAAACTTAAAAAATTTCTTGTCAGAAACCATTTGGCCTAGAGACTTGATATTTGGTATGTAGCATAACCTATGTAGCATAACCTAGTGGACATATACCAAGTATGTTCAAATTATGCCCCTTGGGCCAAAATTGGCCCCACTCCGAATGTCACCAGGGACATAGCCAGCTTTCAACAGATACCAATATGTAAGTTTAACCAAACCAGGAAATCATAAAACTTTCGAGAAATTTTTAATATATTAAGATACTGGTTTGATATACTATTGCCATAAAGTTAAGCATATTTTTATACAATCCCGATTTTCGGAGTAATGAAAAATAATTTTGAGTTTTGGGTTCATTCGACATGTACACTTGTACTTTGGCTACCAATTTTGGATACGTTCAATTAGTTTTATTCACTACAGTCCATGAACGGGAAGCTTATGACACAGTACTGTCCAGGAGTTGATATGCAAGAATGAATTTCTTTTGCTGTTGAGTCATGAAATAACCTTAAAACGAGTATGTTGGATAAATCTACAAAGAAGAAAGAGGTCAGAATATGTAAAATTGCCATTAGAAACGCTGGTATGAAACAAGATGACATTGCAAGGGTATTAAACGTGTGTTAGAGTGTTGTAAGCAGACCTTTGAAAGAACATAGAGAGAGAGTGGCAGTATAAGAAAAACGAAACGATCTACATTGATTCTTGAGTGTAACTAGTTGCTACTGAAGCATTATGGTCCGTGGTGCATTATCTGACGACCACATGCTACAGTTAAAGGTGGTTACTGGGACTTTGAACTCACAAAAGTACCATGACCAAATCCTGTTATCTGGAGTAAGGCCACGCTTGGACTCGCTAGATGGCCAGAACATAGTGCTCTGAGATGACATTGCAAGACCTTAGTTTACTCGCATCATCGAGGAATACAAAAATCAACAGACCATCGCTAGTCTTCCACGGCCGAGCTTGTTGCTGGACTTGAACCCTATTGAACACATTTGGGGCAAGCTCCGCGGACGTGTTTGAAACCCGGAACCAGCCATATTAAAACTATTGTGAATTTTTCTAGACTCTACTGCAGAAGCACAGGGTTGAACGCAGTTACCCAATGAATTTAATGATGAAAATGTGCCAAGTTGTTATTCAACAGTGTGAAGGCTATACACAACATAATCTGGAAGAAGTGAACTATTGTGAGCCATTTTGTGACTTTTTGCACCAGATCCTGAAAGTGTATGTTCCAAAGAGAAAGTTTTGAAGACATAACAACTAACACAGCCTTATTGTAAAAGTTTTGCTGACTCTTAGCCTCCATGCTGTTTTTTATTGAATATTGTAAAATTTATGGGTGATTTTTAAGGTATTTGCAGCCTATAAAAAGTCAAAGATTCACCAGCTTTTCTTTATCAAATTGCTGGTATTCTACTTTTGTTGTCTATCACAATTAATTTTTGTTCTTTCTAAATATTCTGTTCGAACGTTCCTAAAACCTAAGGGGTGTTATCAAATGGAATATGCTTAAATTTATGTCAATAGTATATAAGCCAGAAGTGTCAAGCTGGCATTGGACTTTGCATCGAAGGCCACTCTGGGCTGCCACAAACGTATCTATTTTTTTCTCAGAAATGGCTGGTTATTCAGGAGATATAACAACATGAACATGATATTTGTTTAGGTCACTAGACCAAAGGTGCCATCATATTGTACTTTCAAAGATAGAGGAGAATCGATGTAAACAAACATTGGCAAGTTTACCTTGATTTGGGCGTGCAGGTAGTCTCAGTTTACAGTTATATTGGATCTATACCACAAATTATTGCATATGGGCATAGCAGTGAAAAGTCATGTTTTACCTGTTTATAAGAAACATAGAATAGCCTCATTACTATGCATCTTTGAAAGTACAATACCAATATATGATCAAACAAATTATTTTTGAATAATAAATCTAAGTTGACCTTGATCTATTTTAAATATTTTATTGTTCCTGCATTCATAATTGATTCCGTTAAAATGGGAGGTTGGAGGCCCTGGATTAAATTATAGTCATAGGGAGCTCAGTGATAGAGTGTTTTACTTGAGACCCAAAGGCTGCGGGTCCTAGCCTTGAGCAAGACATTTTAATCCTAGCTTAGTAAAGTTTCAACCCAGGAACTCCCGTCCCGACTTAACTGAAATATTGTAGACTTGTATCGTGAAGAAGCACATCAAACACAAATTATAGTCATGGAAATTAAATTGTTGGTCATAGAAAATCATGGAATAATCATAATTTTTTTTAAATTCTGTGAAACGCTGCCTCTGATACATCCAATGATTCTTTAATCAAGGGCAGGTCGTGTCAGTAACTGCATGGTTCCAATCTACTGCGATTGCGTTGTATGCACTGCTTTTGTTACCATGCGTTATTTCTGTGCAATTAAGGTCACTGCCCATACATGGGCGATTTTTTCCAAAAAATATTTTTTCTTCAAACTTTGAAATATTGTAGTATAGTTTATTATACGAGTAATAGACGAAAACAGAGAAAATTTACCGTCTAGTTTTAAAATTATAGCCGCTCATTAAATGACCTATATTGTCTTTTTACGCATCTTTTCTCAAACTCATTGAGATAAGAATTATTCATTATAACTTCATTTTTAAAATCAAAACCTTAATTTCAAACATAAACATGATGTCGTCAGTAAATAGAAAATATGTAACAAGCCAATTTTTGCGGTGATACAAATATATATTTTGATTATCGCACTCGTAAACCAGCAATTGATGACAATTTTACTTTCATTTTCAAATACCACATATTGATAAAACAATAATTAAGCATGTTTCAAATATTAGAGTTTTCTATATTTTTTTTCTTGTGAGTAAGTATGATGTAAGATGCATTCTTGTAAAATTTTAGCAATTTTCACCTTCTAGTTTGTGAGATATTATAAATAATAAACCCTACCCCCTAAACTAAAAATTATGAACTAAACAACATTTTCCGATTTCCTATGCTGTTAAAGCCATATGGTTCACAGAATTATTATATACAATAACTCTCCTTGATATTTCAAATAAAACTGTATATGTTTGAAAGATTGGTACACTTGCAAGTTCATATGGCAGGACGTTTCCCCAACCAAAACGATACCAAAATTACCCATCCACGGTAAAAAGAAACTTATCTGCATTTCGTCTGAACACCTAGTCGATATATTATGACCAAATTTGCATAGATACATTACCCCAGCATCCAATTTAGGTTACCTTGCACCCCCAGGACAATTTCTTTCATGGGTGCCAAATTGTTCATTGGGACCCCCTGCATGCAAAACAAAGGTGTCTTAAAAAAAATGGTATGGGCTATCTGAAAATGCATGTTCACAGCGAATTTGAGAATGAGGGTTTGCCTACAAAATGATTAATATCTCAGCTGTTACTTATCCTAGACTAAACTTAATACCTAATTCTAGCTTAGACTTAAACCCATTATCCCCTTGTTGCATATGCAAATTATCTAATTAGCATATTCATAAATATTTATGAAAACTTTAAACAATGTGATTCACGAATGGGAGTATATGTACAAGATGAATAATATCTCAGCTGCTTTTAGTCGCAAATTACTACAATTTGCACTAAATCAAAGCTAAGACATAGGCTTTTATTCCATGGTCAAATATGCAAGTTATCATATTTGCATAATTTGCATATTCATGAATCTTAATTAAAACGCTAAAAAAATAGGGAGATCATTGAAAATATAAATAGGCTGATTTCATCCCAATATTGTCATTGTTGCATGTTTTAATATAATCAATGTTACAAGACAGGTACATTCGTCCAGTAGTCCTGTATGAATATTATCTCATTTTAGTATTCATGAAAATGCATGAAAACTTAAAACAATGAGGGAAAATCACGTAAAAACTATACGCCTAGGGGAGGGGTTAAAGTACGATCTATACTGCAAGCCTAGGGCATTTTTATTTCATGTGAAATTGTTCAGTGGGACCTTCAGATTGTGAAACGAAATTCTCTTCAAAAGAAATTTGGTATGTGCTATGCTAAAATGCATGGTTTCATAGCAAAGTAAGTAAGGATGCAAAGATCAGGAATCGATACAATCAAGTACCACACCTGACCCAGGATACCAATGGGAAAGTGACAAACTCACAGTAGACACCACAAACGAGAGCCAAGTGGTCAGCCCTTTCCCAGCAGGTGACCACAAAGCACATATAAACAGACGCGCACAAAACATAGCAAACACAAGACAGAACAAAAACATAAAAGATCCACAAAAGAAGTACCGCCTTGGAACGGTCAGTAAAATATTTTACTGGAGGGCTTAAACCGGTTTAACGGCTTATATGATTCTCGAG
This sequence comes from Loripinus fragilis, assembly GCA_964019695.1. Taxonomy (NCBI): domain Eukaryota; kingdom Metazoa; phylum Mollusca; class Bivalvia; order Lucinida; family Lucinidae; genus Loripinus; species Loripinus fragilis. Next base: position 26,548,779 of record OZ026525.1, on the reverse strand, counting down.
AAAGGGGGTAAGCCTAAAAATCAATCATATCTAGGGTTCTACTTATCCTAGAGCACTAAAACTAGTGTCAAATTAAAGCTTAAAATCAATAAAAAAAAACATAAACCACAGGTCATCATTAGCAAAATTATAGCTTAAAATTGTAAATACTTTATTGCTCATCATTTTTATATTTGTTTTGGGTGCTCAAAAGAACCGTCTCACTGAGTACCTGTAACTTACCTATGCTTTGGTTGGACCCGCATTTATAAGAACAGGTTCTTTTTATACCCCCACCCTTCCCGCAACCGAATGGGTTATTCAGTGGCGCGAAGGGGGGGGGGGTATTGTTGGCTATGGACGGAATTAGCCACGAGTAGTCTAGAAAGACTAGACACCTTCTATGTGCATTTCACATGAACCAGGTTTGTGATTTAGTTTATAAATTCAAACGTATTGTTGGGAAACCTAATTTTAGTGATCAATTCAAAAAGATAGTAAAACGATATATAAGGATTGGATATAACTTGGATATCATGCGACAGTCTGCATGCCTAGTTTTAAACCCAATCACGGTTTATAGCTATGGTTTCCTCTTTAATTGCACGACGGTGGGTCAGGCCTCAGACTCTATGACGGCTCTGACGTAAAGCTTTAATCGGTGGGTTGGTGCCTGATGCTTATCTGTAGCTGGACCCACCTTGGCTCAAGTTTTCTTTAGCTCTGACTATCTGTGAGTCATGAGCCCTTTTCATTAATATCTAGATATTAATTATAAATAACACACTTTTGCACAGCTTTTGATAGGCCACAAATATGCGCATCGGAAGAGTAGTGCGTTTTCATTTGACATTAGTATAATGGAAGGTGTTAGTTTTTTTATACTATATCTTTTTGAAATTATAAAAGCAGAATTCCTGTGCAAAGAAATGTTTTACCTAAATGTCTTACGATTATTCTGATATATTTTTCATTAATTTCCCTCTGCAAACTCTTCGTCCTTTTTGATGGTTTTTGATAGAACCCTAAGAATGATTAAATTATATAGTAAAACAGGCTTTTGAGATCAGCTCATTGGTTGATATTCAGTCATATATAGTTATTAAAGTATTCAATATATTTTCCCTGTGCAAACGGGACACTATGCTCAGTTCAATTGCGAACAAATTGGTATATTTTTCATACAATTAAAATAAAATTTGATGTAGCCTTTTGAATTTTTCCTGATACAACCCTTTGATTTTTTCACAAGCTTTCCACGCATTACGGAGGTATAGTCTATTTTTAGCAACTGTATCCAAGGTGACAACAGGTATTGACCACACATACACTTTAGTAACCGCGTGTCTGTAACTTAGCTTTTTTGAGCGTGAAAGACTACTTATTTATTTATTTATTTATTCAATAAAGTTACGCTTGATCAGGGTATTCACTGTTTGCATCAAGAATATTCTATTAAATTTAAATAAAAAATAAAAATACCACCCGACTTAATACAGAATGGACTTGCCAAAATGTCAAGAGTGAGAAATTCTATTGACCTAAATTGGATAAGAATCTTCTCTTGCTAGTGGCAATAAATTTGGTACAAACAGTGTTGATCCAGATCAGGCCCGAAAAGGCGTCAAACTGATCTGGATTCAAACTATTTGAGTGAGAAACGTTCACACTGTGTTGATATTTCTGTTTGTTTGTTTGTTTGTTTGTTTTGTTGCCTTACGTCCCAAGTCAACAGCTATGGTCATTGCGGGACGGTCAGTTCACCTCAACACACTTTTTTCTAGGCAGGCTTGAACAAGCGGTTAACCAGTAGTTCGTGCACATACTTTCGCTTGTAACTGACAACAACCCTTCTTGAACAAATCAGTGGAAGGGAGGAGAATGACCGTAGAAATTATTTCATGATCAATCTCCACGAAAGTATGGGAACGGACCGGGATCGAACTCGCGACCCCTGGATATGCAGTCAGACACGCATCTGTAGCCAGACACGTTACCGACTGCGCTGCGCGGCCCGGTTTGATATTTCTGTATTTTAAGGGAAACTGGAAATATTGTTTCAAAGGCCCATCTAAGAAGGAACGGCAGATAATTAAATAGCCGGCAAAATTACTCAGCATGCAAAGAGTTAATTGACACATTGTTCTAATTGAATGGCTTCAATTTATTGCCAATTATTTAAAATGTGAAAATTGGCGACGCTTGGCGGAGTCTATTCGGTGTAAAAACTGCGAAAAGATGATCTAAAGAAGAGCCGTTTTGTCATATCTACTACTCATTAGCTCATTTAAACTTTGTTCTTTGGCGTCTGATCAGGGTCTCCACGGTTTCTTATAAAAGTTATATTAAAACCTGAATAAAAATATAAATACCACCATACAACCCTTGGTTCAGAAATGGATTGGTCCAACTTATAAGAGTGGGAAATAGGACTCATTAGCTAATTTAATTGTTCTTCGGCGTCTGATCAGGGTCTCCGCGGTTTCTGATAAAAGGTTCTATTAAAATCTGAATAAAATATAAATACCACCATACAACCCTTGGTTCAGAAATGGACTGGTCCAACTTATAAGAGTGGGAAATTCCATACGGCTTAAATGGGTAATATTTATATTTCTTGTATTATAAATAATGAAAATAAGGCATTAATTGCTTTCTCTGGAGATCGAGTTTGTCCTAGAAGACAGTGTAGACCTTGATGAAAAGTCGTTTGTGCAGTATTTCCTCTGGGTCTTCACTGTTTGTCACAGTCCCGGTTTACTTCAAATTCATCTGAACAAAATAAATTAAATCTTAACAATTTTGTTTCGCAACAATATGCAAGTCTAAAACGACTTTATCATTTTTGACACACCATGCAGTGCATGAAAAAGCTGTCATGATGAGGATTACACAACGATCATTCCTAGTCCGTTTGGATGCACTGTAACCCTTTGTACATTTGATCAGTGTCTCCTCTGATATATCGACAGTTTTAAACTATTTTGATTACCACTCCTATTTGTGGACAGTGGAAATGTTCAGTTTACTTGTACGTCGCGAGAAAACCTGACTTTGTTACATCCGAACAGCAAAGGTGCAGGACAGAATACATATCTGCGCAGTCTGATCATCGCCTTTAATTTTCGCTATCTATTAGCTTGCCAAACAGCACAAACCCAGATCTGAGTCTAAAGAACGCAGTGTTTAATCAGGGTCTTCACTGTTCCTGCACACTATTGAATAAATTTAATATCCCGAGTTATGATCATACTGCACAAGTTGTGTAGACTAATCTACGCGTCACAATGCAAGAGAGCGATTTTTCTTGCGACGTTAATCTAAATTAATTATGAAGTATCGGGCCTGATCTAGGTCCATGCTGTTTGCAATACATGCAGTAACTCCACTGAGAGACGCATCGTGGTCTGGTTCGAATTGCCTATCGTAGATTTATTATTATTTTATTTTAATCAGGGTCTTCACTGTTCGCTCTCAGATGGTTCCACTAAAAGTTCAAATTTTTTTTAAAACCGACACCAACAGCTGTAAAACTTTAAATGAACCCGTCCGATTGATAAATGAGGAACCTTACTGATCAGAGAGGGCGAGTATAGCAGACCTCTCTACATATACCTTACCAGCACCTAACATAGGCCAAGCGATGATCAGACTGTGTCTGTGTACGTGTTGAGTAGACTAATCAACGTGTTTTTCTTTATTTGTTATGAAATTTATTAAAATTATAAATGATACTAAATTTATGCTTGTTAAATTTGATGAAAATCTGATGTACACTCTGATCAATGTTAGATGCACACGCGCAGAAAATTTTGGCATGCTATTCTAATAGTAATGCTACAAATTTTTGATAATCTGTTTCACTATAAAACAATGAAACAGTCCAGTGGATTAAACGCCCTAAGCTATGCATGGTTACTATGGTGACTCTGTCACCTGCTAAGGGATTAAAAATACAGGTAGTGTCCTGGCAGAATGATATACGAACACTCGATGTCCGCAATTGTTCGACATGGAGAATGTGACGAGTCTGTCTTGCTGAAATTTTAATGCAGGTAAAAACAAAACCAGATATCATGTATATATAACTAAATAAATAATTGTTGCTATGGACTGTCAAAAAATCTGCGAACAGTCGACCGACATTTTCCTGGTAAAATGCGTTTTCCATTACACATACTGATTTTTTCTTCACACAGAGCTGAGCGCCCATCGTTTAGTATCCGTAAAGAATGCCACCTTGTGTTGTTTATTATACTTAAAATATTGTTTGCATTTATAATGTGATATTAATCACTTTCAGATTACCAACGTGCAGTGTAACGGGCATTACTGTCTGTAGAAAACATATCATAGTTGCGTAAAATCACACTTTGTCATAATCAAACGCTACCAAGTATTACCTCCCTTGTTGATTTCGAGTTACGGTTATTGTTATCGGCAGTGACCTTAGGTTTCAAATCCAAATTATTCAGTGTAGTATTTTTACTATGGTAGTCAGAAACGGTCATAATTTTGTATAAGCGAATAATTTCAGTCCTCTTTTTTGTGCTTATTTCCAAACACCGAATCCATTTAATTTACGCCAATTATCTTTTAAAGCTATTTGTTAATTCTTCTTTTTCAGATGCCAAAGCCATGCCTGTCTATCAAATTGCACATGAATATCAAATTCCAACAGTCTTAAAAAGAGCTGAAAATGTTTTGCTACATCAGATCTCGTCGCAAAACTGTTCTACTTTTTACGCTGATAGAAGGTTAGTAGGTGAAAACAGAGAAAAAGAGAGTGCAAATTATCTCGGCAAAATATTTGAAATGCTGAATTTTGCTGAAACTTACAACAACAAAAGGTTATTGATCGCCGCTGCAGAACGCATATCTGTTCTACCAATGATGAGATTTACAAATTATTCATCTTACAAGGGCATACCCAAGTCCACAAAGATTAAAATTCTACAGCACCGGTTGAAGAGATATGACAAGGACGAGACACTGAACGATAAAGTGAACATGTAATCTATCCTCTGATTGTGTTTCGAGATTTATGTGAATTCAGAAATTTTCGTAAAAATATGTGTTTTAGCAGAATTCGCGGGATTAACATTTTCGCAAAAAAACAAACAAACCGAATTTACAGTATTCTAAAGGAGTTATGAGACCTTGACGCTCACGTGCATTTGCAATTAACAAAGATCCAAATGGAAGTGCGCTTTTATACAGTGAAACTAGGGCTTCCATTGACATCACCATATATACTAACTTTTGCTTAAAACATAGATTGTTTGCATTCGTAATGATCCCCTCTATTGTGTGGATCTAGCGAGTACCCTCAATTTGTGTTGTTAGAAAACTTAAGAAAACAATTCTGATTTTGGTTCTCATTTATAAAATTTCTTTTTTGAGTCACAGGAACTGTACTTTAATAATAGGGCAATACTGGATGGCGCATTTGGAGTTTCGTCCACCTCACTCCCCAACTTAAAACAACCCTATAGAAAAAAGGTCTTTCTTCAAAGGGGAAATCAAATAAAATGGGTACAAGTAACAGATAGATGCTTGATAGTGATTGCAGCAACTGTATAACTTCCTAAAATGTCGGACCTAGTATACACAGACTGGTCACTGACATACAGGTACATGTTTACTGCGCTTATATTGGAAATACGTTTTTGAGGCTGAGCTTTCAAAACTGACGTATGTTGAAAATTAAATAATCATATCTCCATTATTTCTTTGCATATATGTGATTTTTCTTCAAAAAAGCAATGGTTTAATATACCATCTTTAAGACTATGTTGTTATATTTATTGAAAGTTTATCCGTCTTTATGAACATCAGCAAGAAACCAAGGTACCCTTTTTAGCTATTTTTGCCACGTTCAATCAAAAATCGGCATAAATCAACCTAAAAAGATGATTATATTCTACTTTATTTACTGTAACTTGTATTATTTTAACTTTGCATACCCGGAATAACTTCGTATAATCTCCGGTATGTTCAAAATCAATTTATAGGCTGTAATACTTTGAAGTAGCGCAAAAACAAATCCTCGACAACATAGCTTTGTATTTTCGTCAGTGACCAGTCCGTTTATACTGAGTCCGGACTTAAATTAAGCCATATTGTGAGAATGAATTGCGAGGATGCAAAAGAAGTATGCACACAAACGCTGAACAGCTCGACGAAGATAATAATGAAGGTTTGAAATAATAAGTTGAAAGCAAATTCTAAACGACCGTGGAATGAGTTCATAATGAATGAGTTGCGACAAAATAACAAACAAGAGGGAATGAGAAACGAATGTCAAGGGTCTCTCAATGCTCTAGCAACGAACAGCGTACTCTCTGCGTGCGCTCTGTGAATGGTGAACGTTCGTAATGTTTTGTAGATTTGACTGTCAGATACAGATCCCTGCTTGCCAATATTAACCCACAGGAACTTATAATCGGCATCCACAATTACAAGCAGGACGATTGTAATTGAAGTACTGTAAATTCAGACATTTTCGAGAGGATTTTAATTTCGAGAAACTTTGCAGATTCTAAGTTTCGAGAAAATCAAAGCCTTGCAAAATGGGAATATCACTCTGTTGTTAACTCAAGTATGTAATTCATGCCCTAATCAGATTTTTTAAGGTGGTAAATATATATTTAAACGCTTTTTGTGAAAATAAAGCTCTCGCGAAAATTTCCGAATTTACAGTAGGTAGAACTACTGTCTTCTGGGGCGGATTTGATTTAGCAATTTTAGGGTACGCGGAGTACGCCAGAATAGCCATCTAAAACAAGCAAAACTGGACACCTTGGAGTACTCAGGAGTAAATCAAGCGATGACTGTTCAAATTGTGAAAAAATAACACAATCCGATTGCCAAGAAGAAGAAAAGAGAGTGATCAAAAACAAGTGCTTTCAATCCAGTTTACTAATGACCATATTTTTCAATATAAACAATTATCAGAATCTATCGTGAAAGACTGAAAAATATCTCAGTACAGTGTAGGCAATGCTCCGCTATTTTATTTTGGAACAGGTCACGTGACTTTTCTTTCTGCACCACCTTTGAAGATGGAGTACTCCAGCGTACGCCAGCACAGGTGTTCCAGCACACTTGTTTTCTGTTCTGCATGTTGGGAGTGGAAGGAGTAAAGAGAACAGCTAAATCAAGTCTGCCCCTGGACACTGGATTGCTATGTGCTTGTCATCAAAGGTGTCACACGCATGTGAAAAGTTATACTCCTGATATAACTGAGCAGCATCGGGACGCCATTGGACAGGTGTATTGGGGACATAGCATGACCTAGACTAGATGTTCACGTTAGTGCTGCGTTAGATCTCTCCACACCATTCAGTGTAATGAAGTACTGAAGTGAAATGCAGGTTATCCAGCTGATCTCAGTGTATTCATCTACGAAAGCTTGGCAAACGTGGAGAAAACAGAAAAATACATGCAAAACATGTGCCTTGTTTGGCAATCCTGATACCAAAGTAAGTAAGGGTGCAAAGATCAGGAATCGATACAATCAAGTACCACACCTGACCCAGGATACCAATGTGAAAGTGAAAAACTCACAGACACCACAAACGAGAGCCAAGAGGTTAGCCCTTTCCCAACAGGTGACCACAAGGCACATATTAACAGCCGCGCACAAAGGCATAGCAAATACTAGACAGAAAAAAACATAAAATATCCACCAAAGAAGTACCACCTTGGAACGGTCAGTAAAATATTTTACTGGAGGCCTTAAACGGGTTTCATGGTGCCAACCTCACCCTTAATTCAGATGTGAATCAAGACACATAGATATTTGGTTTGCATGAAATACCCCTAACTTATCAATGCATCATCTCATAGAATATATAAATCAAAATATAACAAGGAGATAAAGCAAAGATAAGGACTCAACAGTAAATAAAACTGAATACCGAATAATCCTCTCGAGGGGCTCATCAGACATTTCAAGCGGCATTCTCATGAACTTAGTCTGGTCTTCTCCTCATACAGGTTAATCTCCTGACGTCTGGATCCAGGGTTTGCACTCAGTACCTCCTATTACGCAGTCTTCTTCTGCCTTGTATATAGGCATGTAAATGAAATTTGGTACGAACACAGGCCTGCTGTAGTACTGCCAGAACATACTGGCACTGTAGTATCGCCGCATACTCCATATGTATTTTAACCAGAAATGTCAAAGTTGCACAGAAGTATGATTTACATCTTTCAATGATCAGGTCAACAAATATATGCACTAGAACGCAAACCAAACACTACTGATGTGGTACTCATAAGTTTAAAATATCCAAGCACGGAAATCACAGCTTTGAATTCGCAGCAGCAATAATGCAATGGTGATGATATGTTGTTGCAGGTGTCATCAGTATGCCATATATTTCATATGTTATCCATTCAAACAAAGAGTGTCGAAAGAACGCTAAACATTAATTCGTTATTGACATGTTACTAATACGATACTTATACTACATTTGTAGCCTTGGTTTCAGTCTGATCAGTTTCCTCTTTTTTCATTTTTCCATTTCTCGGTCAAAATTGAAAGCCTGTGGGAGTGGAGTTTGATTTCATTCAGCAGTGCAACCTGTATTCTGAGGTTTTGGCCAAGAACGATAACTCTAGTGTGCTATAAATAGTAGCTGTAATCCCAGTTGCTGAATTGATAGAAAGGCAAACTGTACCGCAGATAATCCTTCTTCTTCTTCTCTATCATCTGTCTGCGTGCTGGAATGCACCTTGTAGACGATAGTTGGCTTAACAATTTTACTTGAAACAACGTTTCCCAAATTCTAGGTGTATTTGTAATGCCTTTAAATGTAGTCCTCCCATGTGCGACTGTTTGGGGCTTTTGGTGATCAATCGTTTCGTCCTTGTATTTGACTTTATATAGTTCACAGGTTCCTTTGTTTAATTGAAATTGATCATAGTTTTTCCTTTGCGAGACACACATTTAATACACACAACACATCCAAGAAAAACGTCATCTCTTAAAAATTTCTGCAATATATTTGACACTTCAGTTTCAACCCTGTGTTTAATGATTCTTATCCTTCCTTTTAGAGCAATCGGTCTCGGACCAAGTAGACAAATTCTATCTTTATCCACGTTTTAAACAGATGCTGGCGCTTATCTGCTGATTGATTTTATGGCTGATGTTGCAGCCTCATAATCGGATCTCCATTATCGTTTTTTAACGTCACACTAAAGCAACAGGCTATAATAAAATTAATCAGCTTATCGGATTATCAAAGGGAAATACCATCAAAGTTCCCAGGCGTCAATATCTACCGAAATTATTAACGAACTACCAATACCTTTGATGTGTTATCTTTTATTCTCTTAATTTTTAGAATATTAGCATAAGAAAATATTGGCAAAAACATTGATGACTGGACCAATGCTAAACTTAAACGTGCGAAGAACGTTTAGGCATGACCACAATTTAGTTGGAGGAATGTCACTGTAAAGGTACTGAACCATTGCAGTACTGTGGACAAACAAACAGAATTGGGTTCAGTGAAAGATCCCCCTGCATTTTGGCCGTTCGTCAGAATATGTCAAAACATAGGTGCATTCAAAAAAGTCTTCTATGTGCGGTGCGAACAACAACGTACGCCAACGTACTGTGACAAAATGAAAACAAACTTAAACCGATGAGCTTACTACCTTGCGAAAGAACGAAATTCAACGTGGCTTTGTATGTCAACGAATGCTAAAATACTATCATATGCTGGTGCATGCTGTGCCAGTTGGTTATGGCGTAAAGACTGCTTCATAAGGAAAGCAATAACAACAAAAACCATATCATTTACTTCCGACGAATCTGTGACAAGTTTTAATGTATAAAAATATCGAAATGGGCGTACTTCCAATCGAACTATAGTCCCTACTATAGTAACTAAAGTTTGATTCGAACATCGATAGTCGCTACTATAGTCCTACTACACCATTACTCAAGTAGATTGTCTGATTCCCTTCTCCAGCCCTATCTAACAACATGGGTTCAAGAGTAGCCTCATAATAATTTGCTTAGAAAAAAAATACTCGCTGTGATCTATTCGCAGTCCTACTTATTCGTAATTGTTATAGTGCTACCAAGATCTAATGACCATGTTTACATTTGCTTGTTTGTAAACGTTGAAATCAAAACATCAGGCTGGCATATTCAGCAGGCAGGTGTAGTTTTGAAAAATTATAGATACTAGGTAAAGTGGTTGGCATCAGAAAATCCATTTATTTTCCATCATGCACAGGTTCGAATCCAACCAATACCTTCATTTATTTTTATTCATTTTTATTGTATCATATTTTCATATGTATCCTCTAAGCATGATTGGAAAACAGTTTTAACATTTATACAAAGTGCCCATCAAATGGGACATTACCAAACACGGAACGTATATGCGAGATACCACTGAATGCGTCAACTCAATAGGGTATGCATTATTTGCAGTCATTAAAGCGATATCTATCCACTGAAATGGGTTGGTGTTATGACATAAAGCCGGTCAGGAAGGAAGAGGGGAAATTCTATTGGAAAATTCCTTTAGGCGATGACGATACTACTAGGGAAAAATAATGCACACAACTAGTAATAACTTTCCAGTACTTTATGTACTAAAATAAACATTGACAACACATTAATAATACAATGGCACCACCTACGCTATTATTTCTGGCTAGTTGACCATCCTATACTAGGGCAAATTGCCACTCTAAGATCGTTTCAATTAGAATCAATCTTAGAGTGTCATGCTCTAGATGTACGTCAACTAGTCAGAAATAAGAAACGTAAAGAATATAATTCACATACTAATCTAAGATCTAAGAAAAAAAACTGGGCCCTTCTAATCTTAAGTATTGTGGTATAGAGTGTTTTCCCTTAGTATACGCGTTTCGCGAAAACTACATCTTCTTGGCCACACAATCGTTGACTCTAAGTCAAATTAGGCTCTGACATAATATATATCTAATCGTCACTTTGTACTGGGACGTCAGATTTATTTCTATGGTACTTCTTTTATAACCCGCGTATTTTTGATCACGATCTTGACTCTTATGGTCCCCTAGTTTGTTTAATTGCGATTCCAGCCGGTTGGCTTATCAACTCATAGGGTATGTAGTTGATTTTTCTGGCTACATTGGAAGTAGCGAATCCTGGAAGATCCCACGCTGTTCGTGGCCTGAGGGGACGACTATTAGGTGCCCTCAGGTTTCAGATACTGTGGTTCACCAACATTCTGCCTCCAACGTAGGAGGGGACACAAATCAGAGATAATTCTGCAAAAAAACAATCTACTTTTAGATTCTTGCTTACTCAGAATCACTCTGTTGCGTCAAAAATGGAATGGTTCGTTTCAAGTTTACAAATAAAATAATTTCAGTGGTCTTATTTTTTAAAACTACAGCCTTACCCTATAAGCGCGCGATTAGCCCTCACCCCTGGGTGTATGGCTAACGGCTCCCATGCGGTTAGGATGGATCCGCTCTTCTAAATATCCACACTCAAATATGTGTAATAGAGAAGTATTTTTAGTGACTGGCCTATGTCAGCGCTAACAATACCTCATATGCCAAACAAACAAAAACCCATACGTTACAAAAATCTCCAGTACACTGTCTTAACATCACCCTGGATTGTGCCGCTATCGCAGCCAAAACACCAAGAATCTGTGACCTTTTTTCCCTTTCAGGTCACGTCATCTAGATAGTTTCGACGTTTACAAATACTGATACATATTCTCTTTGAAATTCCAGGAAAACGTTGGACAGCATGGTGCCGACGTAACGTTTGGACGTTACGTTTGACATCATCCTGTCCTCGCGCTAATTTTGTACTTGCATAACGTATCAGTCGTAAACAGCTAATTATCATCCATCGTCAAACATAATATTTACATCAATATTAAGAGATTACATTCTGCTGTTTTATGCGTGAAAAATGTACAATATTTCTACATGTATTTTGATGAAAAACCACCTAATCTCTAAACCTACATGTCAGCTATCACCTTATTTATATAAGTGCACCTAACCCTTAACTCGTATATGCGTTAGGTATAACTTGATGTGACACATACAGGTTGCTACAGAAAGTCGACTATTGCTGGAAGTTAAATCGTCTTTCAAACAACGCAATATAAATCACAACAACTTAAAACCTAGCTGCTAAAATGTTTATTCACCTATCGGTCTCCGGTAAATCTTCCAGCATGCAATTATGGTTTTATGTGCAGACCCGACATAGCCTGCGACCACCTTTGGCCGAAATAACACTTCGAGTCCATCCGGACAGCTTTACTATAGCCGCAAGAACGGTCCCAAAAGATTTTTAGGCACTACGCATGTGCGTAGATTAATACGCAAGTGCGTAACAATCGCTATTTTTGCCAAAAAAACGGGACGTTATTGTTAACGCCCGATAGAACCCGTACACGGAATGCTGGCCGATCCAATAGATGACAAAATAGAAAACGAGCAACTTATTATTTAATCAAAATGCGACCTGCCAGAGACAGCGTGATTCAATGCAATAACACTAAATCGCCAAAGCTCTAACATGTACAATTTCAACACGGTCAAATATATATAACTTCACGTACCTTTCTATAATAATAAATACCGTCTCTATAACGTACCTCGTTACGGTAATTTTATAATGTCCCCTAACACAAATGGGCAATTCCACCCTTTATATAGAGAGAAGAGCACATGATCTCCAAGATCTTCAAGATAGGTAACAAAATCATGCACCCGTTACTAAATAAAGACACAGTGAATTCTATCTCAGACAAACCGCCCTTATATGGGACTAATAGTAGAAAAGGTACCGTATCACGGTTCGTATAGGTGACAAGGTGCGTACCTAAACCTTTGCGTATTTGTGCGTATACGCAGCCAACACTGATTCTGATGCTCCTGACATTCAACATCGTAACAGTTGGAAATGATAATGAATTATATCAATAAATATAAAAAAAATAATAAAAATATAAAATCAAAAAAAAAAACACACAAGGTACAGTGACCGAATTCGAACTCGCTCCTTCCATGACAGTGGACAAGCGATCCATCCACTATGCTATGAATTCTACTTGTGATAGGTTTGTGCATATAATATTTTAGATGAAATAAAATGCATGGATTATTCTAAAATAGTGAGCTATAAAAATAACTTTGTTATTGGTAAATATTATTGTAAACATAGAATGTCAATATAGTCAAAATAGCGCTGCAGGACTATAATTAGAGTTGGCTGTGCAGTATTTGAACATCATTTTTGTCTGCAATGAAGAATTGAAAGGGAGCATGCAAGGCTATTCACTTTGTTTACTTGGCAACCAACTAAAGTTCCAACTGCAGCCGTTCGGATGTAAACGTGCGCGCGCACCTATTACGTAATAACTATAGTTGGAACTTTAATTTGATTCGAAGTGGGCAATAGTCGTGGTTTAAATTCTGATTATGGGGTTATATTTAAATGCGTACATATTTTATTGTGTCGCCTGCAAAGCATGGTCAACACATAGGGATCATGTCTCCGTCATCGTTGGCGTCGTCGTCTAGGCGTCACACTTTTGGTTTCTGGTCAATAACTTTTGAAGGGTTAAATCAATTCCATTCAAAGTTTCACAAAGGGTAAAACGTCATTCAATACAGGTCAAGTTCGAACAAGGAGGTCCTCCACAAAAATTTGGCTGAGTTATGGCCCCTGTTTTTACTTTGATTTTGGCTAAATTTTGGTTTTTGATCAATAACTTTTGATAGTATACAACAATTTCTTTCAGAAGGGTAAAGCATCATAAAATGTAGGTCATCTTTGAATTTAAAGGTCATCGACAACATTTTTACTGAGTTATGACCCTTTTTGACAAGGCCGAAATACAGTCCACATACTATCATGCAGGCCCCCGTCCACTGAGTCTTGCAAAAATTGATGGCTGCATGGTGCCTCCATGCAGAGGTGAAATCCTACTAAGCGCTTGAGATCTAGTTAATTGCTTACAAGGGGTACAACGTAGGGTGATTTTAGTAAGTATATGTTTCTTCATATTTTTTGAATTATTTTTTGCTTTTGATCTAGTGCGCGATGTGAAGCTACATTTTCCCTTTTTTAATTGCTCAGAGCATCTGGAGATATTTTCTGAAATATGAGTGACGCTTGTGAAGCTGCAAATTGTTGAAAATTAATTTCAAAAATAAGAAAAAATAATTGCTAAAAACATCTTTAGTTGTGCCCCTTAAGCTTAGAATGCCTGAGCTTGCCAAGGAAAACGATGTTTTGTTGGACCATCCCTGCATTTAAACCTGAGCTATTTACGTGGCCAGTGCTGTATTTTAGGACTTGAGGTTACATTCATCTTATATCGGGTAGAGGTTCTACGACTTTGGAGGCGATCTTCCGGACAAGACAGGAGCTGTTTACTAGGACGTTAAGCTACATCAGAACAAACAAACAAACAAATAAACTGACAAAAAAGGAAGTCTACATAATAATTTTGATGTTCGTCTGCCAATATGTATTTTATAAGCTTTTATCATTCATAGTACTTTTGAAAGTTTAGTCATTGTGCTGTAGAACTGGTAATTCAAGTTTGAAATTATACACCTATGGCGATGCCCAACATTAGAGGTGTAGTTTTCTAAAATCAAATATTAAAAGGTTAAGATATAATGCTTTAATAGCAGAAAAAATAAATACAAAAGTTAATCGGGGTTTACCTGTTGGATTTCTTTTGCCCCCGTATTCAGTTTAATTTAACGTTGAGTCCTTATCTTTGTTTATTCTCCTTTTTATATCTTGATTTATATGTCTAGATGATGCATTGATAAGTTAGGGGTCTTTCATTCAAACCAAACATCTAGCGTCTTGATCCACACCTTACCTAAGGGTTAGTTTGGCGCGCCATTAAACCGGTTTAAGCCCTCCAGTTAAATATTTTTACTGACCGTTCCAAGGTGGTGCTTCTTTTGTGGGTCATATATGTTGTTTCTGTCTTGTTTTTGTTATGCTTTCGTGCGCGTCTGCTTATTAATGCATTGTGGTCATCTGCTAGGAAAGGGCTGACTTCTTAGCAAGTATCGTTCGTGATGTCTCATTGTGAGTTTGTTATTTTCCCATTAGTATCCTGGGTCAGGTGTGGTGCTTGATTGTATCGATTCCTGATCTTAGCCCACTTTCTTACTCTAATAAAAAAGTGGTATTGCAATCATCTTGATGGGGAAGAGAGAGCTGTTGCTTTGCTTAATTTGTCATCCTGGTGTCTCATGATGGTTGAGCGGCTCTTCTTCACGGTGTCACAGGGTTGTCTGCAGTTTGTGATTGTGCTATTTCCTGATCATACTCACTATTTTTATCATGTGTTCATTTGGGAAGTGTTTGGGTAATGTTTCAACAACAATCACTATAATGTGCGAATTAAAGCTATAGGAAAAGTGCTCCTTGTGTCAATACTTACTGGAATTTAGTTTAACCCTTTGTATACAAATGAATTATTCCTTCTGGTTTGATACAATTAACTTGTGATAGTCCATTGTACATATCAAGGGAAGTTAGGCTATAGTTTTTTTTTTAAATATTGTATTCTTTTGTCTGAAGATCTGTTTTACTTAACAAATAGTGAAGACCCTGATGAAATGCAGCATTAAGCATCTGGGTCTTCACTGTCTGAATAAAGTACTCGTTAAGGGGCTTCTGGAATAAAAAGGGCTAAAGTTGGAATTCCAAAGGATTCTCATTTCCGTTAGGCAGGTGGAAAACAGAATATCTTCAAGTTTCTGTCAGCCCGCCAACAGTGTATGGACAATACACAACTGTGACATTTCTTGCATGGGTCCAGTCGTGTTTATGTTTTGCTAATATTTTCTCATGATAATATTGTTAAGATTAACAATATAACACATCAAAGGTATAGGTACATGTAGTCCATTATTGAATTCTGTAGATATTGATTCCTGGGGACTTCGATAATCTTTCCCTTTGATAATCTATTAGCTAATTAATCTAATAAAAGCCTGTTGTTTAAGTTTGACACAATACAGATGATAACGAGACAATCATCCAATAATGTAGTTGCAACACCGGCCGTTATCCATCAGCTGATCATCGAGGCTATCCATGTAAACTCCATGAAGATGGGATTTACTTACTTAGTCAAAACGGATCGATCCAAACCTTTAAACATGGGGAAGAAACTGAAGTGTCAAAAATATTGTGTAAATCCTTTTTTTCTTGGAAGTGTAATGTATAACGTGTGTTTCACAAAGGGGAACACGTTGATCAATTTCAATCACAAACAAAGAATTCTGTGAACTATATTATCACATGACTTTGCGTCTGGGAGTGAAATAACGCCAATGCAATAAAATCGATAAACCACTAGTGATTTACAGATTTACGGGAATCGTTATGACGTCCATATCAACGTTATGTTAAGACGTCCATTTTAACATTTATAAGACGGCCAAATCTTTCATTTTTACGTCCAAAATGCGGGTTTTAAGAGTTGGTACCAGTAAAATGCATTTAAGCCCCCCGGTGGCTTAGACTGTTGTCCGTTCTAAGGCGGTGGTTCTGTTGTTGTTGACTTTTTGTTAATTGTTACTCCCATTGTGGGAGTCTGTAACTGTTCTATGTTTTGTTGTACGTTACTTTATGTCTATTCTAGTATTGCAATCATCTTGATGGGGAAGAGAGAGCTGGTTGCTTTGCTTAATTTGTCTTCCTGGTGTCTCGTGATGGTTGAGTGGCTCTTCCTCGCGGTGCTATGGGGTTGTCTGCTGTTTGTAATTGTGGTATTTCCTGATCATACTCACTTACTATTTTTTAAGTAATGAAATGTCATGTGATAAATAGAATCTTACATTCGTGCTCCTTTATTATTGAATTTATTTAACTCGTTGCGAAAAAGAGATAAAATGCTCGGCGAGCCTCGCATTTTATCTCTTTTCCCCAATTCGTTTAATAAATTCAGTAAAACAGGAGCACTCATGTAAGATCATCTATTAAAGCCAAATATGCGGACGAAAAGGTGCGTCCCAGCTCGCAGACCGATGATAAAGAAGAAACATTGTTGTGGTAATGGTTGCCTTTCTGTTTTCTATCAATTCAGCAACCGAGGGATTCGGGTTACTATTTATAGCACACAATAGAGTTATCTGATAGAGTTAATCTTCTCGGCCAAAACCATCATAATCTGAGGAATAATCATGGTGGCACTGCGGAAAGAAACCAAAGTTCCCCAGTCTGTTATTTTTACAAAAAAAAATAAATAAATAAAAATGAAATAAAAATTAAAGAAAGGGGAAAAATCAGACTGGAACCAAGGCTATAACATTTCATGCATAGGTAAAGAAGAAATGATTAATTGAAAATCACTATACCTCTAATCAAAAAGGAAATAATTTGTAACAAGATCTATTTTAAACTAGAAATTGGAGCCAGAATCTGTATAAATTACCACTTCATGCTGATTTTATTAGTGTCTAGACGAAATATGTGATTATGTTGAATTAAAAAGTAAGTGGGAAGGATCAGGAAATACCACAATCACACACGGCACCGTGAGGAAGAGCCACATAACATTTATATTAATAATACATCTATAAGACAATAATAGCAAAGCAACCAGCTTTCTCATCCTCTTCAAGATGAATGCAAAACTAGAATTGGCACATAATAATGCATTACGCGGAACTAACTTTTTTGCTGATTGTGCTTGAAAACGTGTCTTTGCAAATGTCAAAAGAGGGTATCAATTGGTCTTGCATTTTGCAGTCAGATGTCTCTAAAAGCATTTAAATGCTCATTTGACTTGGTCAATAAAACATCTAGTCAAGACTTATTTACAGAAAAGTGCATCTTTGCGGTGGCACACTTGAGGATTTCTTTTAGCTTTTATGCGTCATTGACAAAGCTGGTGTTAAAGTGTCAAACTGCTCAGGCTTAGACAGGTTACTTGAAAAAGTACTCATGATAATCCTATACTAGTGCGGAGCCAGAGGGGACCCAAAAGGCCCCTTGACAAAGCTATCTAGGCGGTCACTGAAACCATTTTAACACAATAACAAGTGTGATTACAGCAAAATAAACGACTTAACTGAACGGTCTAGTTCCCATATATGTTACTGAATAACAAGCACAGTTGATGATCGAAATAAATTCTCATTCAATAAGAAGTAGAGTTATTACATGCATGAAGGAAACCCCGTTTTAAGTATACAAATCGGGGGCAATGGTGCATCGACGGCTCGTCTATATATACGTGTGTAATGTGCCTAGTTTCTCCAGTAATTATTTCAACAAAATAAAACGAACGCCTCGTTTAGGGAGATTGCTCGCCTTATCGCTAGAAATTCTTCGCTAGTCGAACAATCCAAGTGTTTAAAGATTTTGGAATTTACACGTGCGGTTCCATAGGGTCGACAGGGGGTCCGGACCCCCCCTCCCTCTGAAAAATCACAAAAAATATAGGGTTTCTTAGCTGGTCCGGTTCCCCTGAAAAATCACAAAGCTGCAAAGCCAGCATTCAATGTTGGGCCATCATCGGCCCGCCAGCAAAACGCCATTGCGATGATGGCTCGCTTTTAGTGCTATTTGGATCCTCTTTCCCCTTAAAAAAAGTTGGACCCCCCCCTGGCAAAGCTCTCTGGATCCGCGCATGCTTAAGATTACACAATGCGATTTTACGTTACCAAGTTTGACACCAGTCCTGTGGAATGTGAAAGAGCGATAGGAATGTTACAAGCTAATGTGACGCCATCGACAATAGGCAAACAGTTTCGATGCCATGTTAGGACGATTGAATGTCTTAGAAATTATTTCCGACAAACTGTCTGCACCCAGGATGGTCCCGTGGTACGACGCGACGTTAAGATCGATACTTTCGGATGTCTCATCTGCACAATCGATTTCGTTTGGTAGGACTACCTTAGGAACAATCGGAACTGCCTCGGCCGATTCAGGGAAATTCCTTGGAATCAAACTACGGATGTATATCGAGAACGTGACGCTGACGTCACAGAAACCATTTTAACACAATAACAAGTGTGATTACAGCAAAATTAACGACTTAACTGAACTATGTTTTTTTCAATAAAATATCGCTTATTGAAAAGAACATAAACTTCATTTATTCTGCTGATTAAACTTTTCGGATAATCCCACATGCTACAGAACTAATTTTCAATATGCCAGTTCCAGCTAACAAAATGGAGCTTTTTGGTACATAGTACTGCGTGTAATGCTCCATGCATACACCCGAGCCATAATTTGATTCTTGAATTGTGGCGGACCTTCCCGAATGCCCTAGGAACTTAAAATCCGAGAATCAGCGCTCAAACTGCGGAAATCGTTTGCGAGGGATTGGTTTTAGACCTCGACGTCCCTAGGTTGGTCCAAACTTAACTTTGCGTCGAATTGCTGGGCTTTTACCGATGGCGTCAAGTTAGCTATCGCCATTCAAATCGAATTCCACAGGTGTCAATAGCAAAACATAGATAGCAGATAAATTTTGCAACTCTCATTTCGCACATACGCAATGTTTTTAATGTTTATGCCGCCGCGGCATTTCTTTGTTTGCCTAGTATGTGTTGATCTGCATTCCGCTTTAGTGTAAACATACGCGGATCCAGAAAGTTTTGTCAGAGGGGTCCAACTTTGACATCGTCATGAGGGGAGAGAGGATCCAAATACCATTATAAGCGGGCCGTCATCGGCCCGCCGGCGTTTCGCTGGCGTGCCGATGAAGACCGAAACATTGAATGCTAGCTTGAAAGCTTTTTGATTTTCAGGGAACCGGGACCAGTATTGCTAAGAAACCCTATATATTTTTGTGATTTTCCAGGGGGAGGGGGTCCGGATCCTCTGTCCATCCCCTCTGGATCCATGCATGGTAAATTATGTAACGTTCTATTTTCAAGTATATAAAATGATCCAATGCTCTTTTTTCAACTGCAATGTTGATTGTGCTATGGTAGCATCATGCTTCATTACGTGTGGTCGTTTTTGGCGATGCTCTATTTTCAACCTGAATGTTGAGTGGGTAATGGTAGTGTCAAGCTATCCAACGCAAAATGTTTCAAGAATGTAACTTTAATTAATATACGAGGTCTTGTCGAAATCATCGTACCATTCAGGGGTTATGGCAGACATTCACCCAACCAGGTTATGATTAAAGCTGCATAGTCTGTAACTTTTGATCTTTTAATTTTTCAAATAAGGTCTCTTTTATTCAAGAACACTATAATAAAACTAAAATTCATGTATTCATTTTACCAATTTCGTATATCTTTACAAATTATCAGTAGCAAAACAATAGCATTTATGTTTAAAATTGACTGTCTATAATTATTGGAGGGACGCAAATAATTACCAACAAGAGAAAAAGCACCTGTTTTATGAGATAATTCACTTTTTCATGCAGTTTTCAGCTATAATTAACATATTTATTGTAAAAACTTAACTTAATTCTGCTTTTACAAATGATTTACAAAGAAAAGATGTTTTTCCGAAAAAAATTCACAGTTGCAGACTTAGTCTCTTTAAAAGGAAATGATTAATTGAAGAAGTTCTACTTTCAATTTCGTAAAGTGTTTTATTTTTTTTTATAATATGCGTTACAATGGACGAAACAATATATGTAATATTTAAGGTTCAGTTTGATTTAGCGTTACAAGTGTGGTTCAGTATATATTCTGTTCGATTGTATGTTGGGTATGGTTCTGAATAAAACTGCAATGTTAATAGTGTAATGGTATGATCAAGCTACATAATGTTTTTTTTTTGTTTGTAGGTTGGTTAACGTTCTGTTTTCAGCTTAACGTTGAATCTACAATTGTAGCATTATACTGCACCCCGTTTGATCGCATGTTGAGTAATGTTCGTTTTTCACTGCAAGCTACATTTTGTTTGATTGTATGTTTGATTAGGCAGGGATTTTCTTAGGCCTGATTTATGGTTGAATATCGACCACTTCCCATTTCAAAAATGAGCAGAAACTTCATAAAATGGTGTATATCATTCTCGATGTCTTAGTTCTACATTTTGTGAAAATTTTATGAAAATCCAAACAAAAATAGCAAAATTACAGATGTATGAAAATGTTCATAATAATGTGGATGAATCATGTTGTAATATAAGATTCAAATTTTTTTTGCAAATTTTCATGAGCTTTTAAGAAGGGAAATTAAAACAACATATGCTATACATTGCTAATTCTTATTTAAAATGAAGGTCCAGTTCTTTTAAGACTGCATCAAAATTTCCCAATATTGATGATTCAAATGCATCTTCCCAAATTCAACATGCCCATGACCCCGACTTCAGAACAGTAGGAAAATCCCTGTTAGGCTGCACTGTTGATGTGTAGTGGGACATGTTGGTTTTGTAGAAATGTTTAATGGTCCTTGTTCCATTCTTGCCTGTTATGTCCATTATCTGTAATAGAAAATAATTTGATTAATATTTGAGCCAGCGCATGAGATTTCCAACAATGTGGCATTTTGACATGTGTAGACTCAGACGAGCCTCTGCAGCCTCCTCATAAGCTTAGAAACTCCAGATGATGTTCAGTCATTAGCTTAACAATCATAGAATACTCAAGCGACTAGCAAAGGCTCTGATCAGACTGCGCGTATGCGCAGGCTGATCTGAGGCTTTGCTGGTCGCACATACCATAATGTTGGAAATCTCATACACTGGCTCATTTATATTGATGGGAAGGCAATTGCCCACTCCTGCATTTGATCTACACAAGAAATCAGAAATATTTGACACACAATAACAGCAAATGCATCTGCCAACGAGTACATTTGAACCGCGACATGTAATTTCCAACAATGTGGCATTTTAACAAGTGTAGACTCGGATGAGCCTTTGCGGCCTCCTTTTGAGCATAGAAACTCCAAATAATGTTTGGTCAGTAGCTTTACAGTCATCGAATATTAAAGCGACTATACCCCGGCATCCAATTTAGGTTACCTTGCACCCCCCCCCAGGACAATTTTTCATGGGTGCCAAATTGTTCATTGGGACCCCCTGGATGGGAAACGAAGGTGTCCTCAAAAAAAATTTGGTTTGGGCTATGTGAAATTGCATGGTTTCTATGCCAACCCATAGCGAATTTGAGAAGGGGGGTCTGCCTATAAAACTACTCATATCTCAGCTGTTACTTATCCTAGACTACTAAACTTAATACCAAATTAAAGCTTAGACATATGCCTAATATCCCCTTGTTGCATATGGAAATTATCTAATTTGCATATTCATAAATATTTATGAAAACATTAAAAATGTGTTTCACGAATGGGGGTATACGTACAAGATCAAAAATATCTCAGTTGCTTTTAGTCGTAGGGTACTAAAATTTGTACTAAAATAAAGCTAAGACATAGGCCTTTCATTCCATGGTCAAATATGCAACATACCTTATTTGCATAATTTGCATATTCATGAATATTAATAAAAACGCTAAAAAATAAGGGAAAATCTTTACAAATATAAATAGGCTGATTTCATCCCAATATTGTCATTGTTGCATGTTTTAATATAATCAATGTTACAATTTGACAGGTCCAATCATCCAGTGGTCCTATATGAATATTATCTCATTTGAATATTCATGAAAATGCCTGAAAACTTAAAAAAATGAGGAAAAATCACGTAAAAACTATAAGCCTAGGGGAGGGGTTAAGGTACGATCTATCCTGCACTCCTAGGGCCTTTTAAATTCATGCCAAATTGTTCAGTGGGACAATCAGAATGTGAAATGAAGTTCTCCTCACAAGAAATTAGGTATGGGCTATGTAAAAATGCATGGTTTCCATGGCAACCGCTTATATGATTCTCGAGATTGGGGGGTAGGCCTACAAATTCAATCATATCTAGGGTTCTACTAATCCTAGAGCACTAAAATTGGTGTCAAATTAAAGCTTAGACTCATGTCTTTCTTCTTGTGGTCAGATTTGTAAATCATCTAATTTGCATATTTATGAATATTAATGAAAACCTACAAAAATGAAGTAAAATCATAAAAAAAAAAAATTAATGAACATATTTCAGCACAAAAACATCATCAAACCACCATTGTTGCCAGTTTTTATATCCTCAGTGATTCAATTTGATAAGTTCTTTCATCCAGTGGTCCTATATGAAAATTATCTCATGGTCCTATATGAAAATTATCTCATTTGCATATTCATGAATATTAATGAAATCTTAAAATGATGGAAAAAAGCATGGGTAACTATAGTATGCAACAGGGGTGATCAGACCTAAATTGAACACATCAGACATTTTATTATGGGCATAAATTTGTCCAATAGGACCACTTAAATGTAAAAAAATATTGTCCTCAAAAATAAATGTTATTTGGGTTTTTGAAATTCCATGGTTTCCATGGCAACCCATTATGCCGACTGTAAAGATTGGGGGTATACATACAAAAAATACTCATATCTTAACAACATCTCATCCTAGATTACTAAACATGATACCAAACTAATCCGTGGACATAGTAGTTTTATTTGGTAGTTAGATATGCAAATTATCTAATATCCATATTCATGAATATTAATGAAAACTTTAGATATGAGAGACAAAATCTCAGAAAAATTAGGGGGTGTATGTATAAAATTACCAATATCTCAGCAGCTATGCGTCCGAGTGTATCAAACTTGGTGCCAAATCAATGCTTAGACATAGTACTTTTACCTTAAGTTCAGCTTTGAAAAATAGTTATCATAAATAATTATGAATTTTAACTAAAACAGAAGAAACAAATGAAAAATCGCGGAAAAATCAAGGGGGTGCACTTACAAATCTAATAATATCTCAATTGCTAAGTGCCCTAGAGTACCAAAATTGGTTTTAAACTAATGCTAAGACAATAGTATGTTTAACAAATCATCAAATTTTAAAACGGTCATATTATAATATTCATGAATATTGATGAAACCATGAGCATTTTGAGTATAATATTTGAAAATGAAGGGGATATACCTACAAAATTACTCATATCTCAGCAGCTTATGGCCCTTACGTAGCAAACAAGGTGCCAACTTATTGCTATGATACAGTCCTTTATCTCAATGGTTATATTTGCCAGTTGTCGCATTTACATATTCATGAAAATTAATATAAACATTAGAATAAAGAGAAAAATCGCCGAAAATGAATGGGGTATACCTACAAAATAACCAATATCTTAGCTGCTAATTGGCCTAGAGTAGCAAATAATATACTTAATTTAAGTCTATGCATAGCAGATTTACCTAGTGGGAAGATATAAGAATTAACTAATTTGTTTAATACCAATATTAATAAAAAAATCTTTAAAAGTACAAGTAAAAATGTATACAAATTGATAGGAGTGTAGTTACAAAATTATTCATATCTCAGCTGTTATAAATTTTATACTTTTTTCTTTTACTCAATTTTACTTAGGATTTTGCTGTTTGATATGGTACCAAGTTTGTTACTATTTGGCAATTGGAAGCCAATATATGAATCACTTTGTAGCTATACCCCCTTAATTTTCCTGTATTTTCTCTTAATCTCTCATGTTTTCATCAATATTCATGAGAATTTAAATTTGATGTGTTATAAATTGGATCATTTTGGTAAACATGTTGTGTCTATGCATTGACTTAAAATCAGGTTTGGCACTATTGGGCACTTAACTACTGAGATATGAGTAATTTTGGAAGTGCACCCCCTTGATTTTTGCCGCAATATTTCTTTCATTTCTTCTGTTTACATTAAAAATCACGAATATTCATGATAAATATTTTTCATATTATACCTTATGGTAAAAGTAAGATGTCTAAGCATTAAATTGGCACTAGGTTTGATACACTGGAACACATGGTAGGTGAAATATTTGTCATTTTATATGTACATCCCTTAATTTTTCTAAGATTTTTTCTTTAATTACAAGACTTTTCATTAATATTCATGAATATGCAAATGAGATAATTTTCATATAGGACCACTGGATGAAAGAACTTATCAAATTGAATCACTGAGGATATAAAAACTGGCAACAATGGTGGTTTGATGATGTTTTTGTGCTGAAATATGTTCATTTATGTTGTTTTTTATGATTTTACTTCATTTTTGTAGGTTTTCATTAATATTCATAAATATGCAAATTAGATGAATTACAAATCTGACCACAAGAAGAAAGACATGTGTCTAAGCTTTAATTTGACACCAATTTTAGTGCTCAAGGATAAGTAGAACCCTAGATATGATTGAATTTGTAGGCCTACCCCCCAATCTCGAGAATCATATAAGCGGTTGCCATGGAAACCATGCATTTTTACGTAGCCCATACCTAATTTCTTGTGAGGAGAACTTCATTTCACATTCTGATTGTCCCACTGAACAATTTGGCATGAATTTAAAAGGCCCTAGGAGTGCAGGATAGATCGTACCTTAACCCCTCCCCTAGGCTTATAGTTTTTATGTGATTTTCCCTCATTTTTTTAAGTTTTCAGGCATTTTCATGAATATTCAAATGAGATAATATTCATATAGGACCACTGGATGATTGGACCTGTCAAATTGTAACATTGATTATATTAAAACATGCATCAATGACCATATTGGGATGAAATCAGCCTATTTATATTTGTAAAGATTTTCCCTTATTTTTTAGCGTTTTTATTAATATTCATGAATATGCAAATTATGCAAATAAGGTATGTTGCATATTTGACCATGGAATGAAAGGCCTATGTCTTAGCTTTATTTTAGTACAAATTTTAGTACTCTACGACTAAAAGCAACTGAGATATTATTGATCTTGTACGTATACCCCCATTCGTGAAACACATTTTTAATGTTTTCATAAATATTTATGAATATGCAAATTAGATAATTTCCATATGCAACAAGGGGATATTAGGCATATGTCTAAGCTTTAATTTGGTATTAAGTTTAGTAGTCTAGGATAAGTAACAGCTGAGATATGAGTAGTTTTATAGGCAGACCCCCCTTCTCAAATTCGCTATGGGTTGGCATAGAAACCATGCAATTTCACATAGCCCAAACCAAAATTTTTTTGAGGACACCTTCGTTTCCCATCCAGGGGGTCCCAATGAACAATTTGGCACCCATGAAAAATTGTCCTGGGGGGGGTGCAAGGTAACCTAAATTGGATGCCGGGGTACTAGCATATGCTCTGATCAGACTGCGCATATGCGCAGGCTGATCTGATCCTTTGCTGGTTGCACATACCAAACTTTTGGAAATCCCATGTCACGGTTCATTTTTAATTGCAGGACTCATTATCCTACACTAGTGGACCTGACAAGTAATTTCATTGTTCTATGTACAAACGTGAAAGTATATATGTATAATTATTCATAGTGGGTTGAGCTTAGCATGGATACTCATGAAGGAAAGGGATAACTCCTATATATATATATAGTCTGAACAGTTACATAAAGCAATATTAAGATCATTTAGAGAGCATTATATAAAATTGCTAACTGAAAGATATAATACGGACTGTGTTTTTGGTCTAAGTGCAGGAATTATGGGTTGCATTACATTTCAAGTAGTTTTATATACATTTATATTGGGCCTCGACGCGATACAACTTGTCTTTTGGGGGTTGGCAAACAACAAAGGCACAAACCAGCATGTGCATCTGTGTATCGGCAGAAACGACAGCGTAGACTTGTTTTATGATGGCGTCCACCATTTTGTTTGCTAAAAAGTGGATTTGGTCATAACCGTACTGAAGAATTCAGCAGGCGCTTAGCCAGGCGGAAGTCAATAAGAATTTGCTTCAACGTCAATAGCTAATTTCATGCCGAGTTTTCTCGACATGTTCCGATTAGCTCCGAGCCCTACCGATTAGGAAAATATCTGGCCAATCAAAAACACTTCCCAACAACGTGACGTATTTTTAAATAAGCGTTGCAGATACTCAATGTCGACAAGTGAAAACGTGCGAATTTATGTAGTTTTCTATTAGGAATTTCTATCGCTAGATTGACTTGATAGCTCGATACCACATTACCAATGATGTTTTTGACGATATTTTGAGTCATTCTTCAAATGGTGAAATGTTTACATGAACTCCAACTCAGTCAGTAACATCGGTACTGTGACGTACTAAATACTGACGTCATCAGCCTGTAAACAACCACTGGGGCTGTTTGAAAATCATAAAATTGGTTTTGGAGGTAACAATAAACATACAAAGCAGCTTTAAGTGGCCCCTTACAACTAATCCCCACTTCGTATGTAATATATACAAGCCTGTTTGCTTACAAAACAGTATTTCTTTTGGTGTTTTGATGTTGGCCTCAAGCACATGGCTGCTCGTTCTCGTGGTAATGGAACAAATTTCGATTGGCTGAGAAAGTCATGTGATATAAGTACATGTGACTTAAGTCCCGATGGAAATCCGGAAAAGTACGGAAGGCCTGTGAAATCAGTTATATGGGCATCGACGCAGAAAACCTTGACTGTGTTGCTTGCAAAAACAAGGCGCAGACCAGTCTGTGCATTCGCACAGTCTGCTAAAGGTCTTTGTTTAGTCTGGTAAAGGTTTTTGTTTCTGCTATCTGAACAGTAAAGTAACTAGGTCGATACCACTTAATTCTCTATTTTTGTGGGCTTCCAAAGGATACCCTTTTAAGAACATATTCAACATCACTGGCTACGTTCCTGATTCAGAATATACTCTTGTAGGCTTACAATAGATGATATTAGGGAAACTTGCACACAAAAAGAGAGGGCATACTCAGACAAAATAATTTGTATCTGGTTAGGGTTATGGTTAACCCTAACCCATTAGTTCTTTTAGACTTACCATAGCTGTTATAATGGAAACTTGCACATCAAAGGAGAGGGCATTCACAGACAGAATAATTAGTATCTGTACAATCTTCATCGTTCCAAACATCGTGAGAAAAAGTATCCAAGCCCACACAGTTCTCAGCAGTATTACCATCTGGTGCACCAACATCTGCCAGAAAAGAAGCGAAAATGTTCAACCACTCTCTCTCCTTAGACTGGCTCCAGTCCTTAAAACAATTTGTCATCAATGTGTCATATCATATACTTGTAGCTAGTCTTACTCTGATGGCTCTGTTTTAAAACAGAGCCATTAATGTAAGACTGGCTACAAGTATATGATATGACACATTGGTGAAAAATTGTTTAAGGACTGGAGCCAGTCCATCTCTCCTGAGTCATACCTTGTTATCGCACACCAGATCGGGATTTCCATTGTTTTTACCCATGTGAGAATATAACTATCCACCATGAGTGTCCATGTAGGATAGAGATATCTTACCTGAGGGGTCCGAATTTGAACCAGGGACAAGGCTGGTTAAATTCTGACCCCGAGGTATCCTACATGGACAGGCTCATGATGGAGTGTTGTTCTCCCGCTTTTCTAATTTTTTTTGTTGAAACATAAAAAAAGTCAATAGAAACGCAAAAAATTCAACTTTTTACTCATTGGATTAACATTAATTCTGAGTTCACGAGTGTGTTTATCGGGTATGGAAATGGGTGTAAACATAGTTTGCACCTTGTTATTGACTGGAAAAAACGATTGTAGCAGGTTAAGTTGCAAATTGACAAAAGAAATTCCTGCATGCTCCCTGTATTTTTAGCGTCACGTTGCATATATTGGCACGTAGCGCACGTTTGGTGACGTCATTAACTTTTAGTGACGTCAATAAGTGATTCTTTACCTTGCTAAGGATCTTTGAGTTATTTAAGCGCAATAAGTTGGTTCTTCGTATACCCTTTATCGAAGAAACGGAAAACTTTGCACTGTAAGAAAGCTGTCAAGTGGTCACGTAAGATAGAAATTTCTTAGTACATGAGCTAAGAGCATATCTTACATGGGCAAAGGTGGAAGAAAATTCTATCTATCTCACATACCCATATCAGACCGTGGAAAAGATAGAAAACGAACTGCCGAAAGTCGATCCGTGACGTCATTGTAATGTTAAAATTACGTCACCACATCGCATCTCAGCGTATTCAGGATTTTCTGGAAGTCTTTTTCATGTTTTCCAATATAAAATACAGTATTTAGTGGTTAGCAAGAAAAAATCCATTATTCCTGTGAGGATGGGATAGAAAAATCTGTCCCTCGCCATTACCATTTGTCATCACTCGGCAAGCCTCGTGATGCCAATTGGTTATCCCCGGGACAGATTTTTCTGTCCCAACCTCACACTCGAAATGATAGATTCTTATAATTTTATCATATAGGATTAGAAATCACACGATTTTTGTTTGATACAATTCGTGGAAAAATGAAAGACGTTACTCTTGTGGGATCGGTGCACAATTAATCGGTTCCATTCAACTCCATGTTAAAAGGCAGAATTACAGCCTCTGTTTCTTTTTTCAGGACATTGCTTGGATATTTTCTGCCTGTGAGTGTCAAGATCTGTTATTTACCATTCAAAAAAGTGAAAGGCAACCTACCTTGATAGCCTCGTTTTCTCAGCATTCTCCATTCTTTGGGGAACAGTCAAAAAATCAAGCTGAATTTCGACCGGTGTCATCTGTTACCTGGGGAGTTGATTGGAGAGTCTGTGACAAAAAAGTCCACACAAAAGATGTATTTTTCTGCATCAGCATGACAAACATATACCAATGCTTAATCATATGCGCATTTAAAGTCGAATCAGGCACCCATTTACGCCATAAAGGGCACAGAAACAGCAAGTGCTAAATTTCAAAAGGTACTATTTTCAAGCTGGAAGACTGTTTTTGTGTAATAACACCTTGTGTTACCTAAAAAAAGGCAGATACGTATGCTGCTCTGTTCTTGTAACCGTATCAAAGTACATTATTTTCAGGTACAACCAATGAACAAAACCAAGTAAGTGAGTTTGATCAGGAAATACCACAATCACACACGGTACACCAACCCAAGCCACTATCAATAAGAGCCAGAGAGCACTAACAGTCATACATTAGGAAGACAATTAAAGTAAAGCAATCAGCCCTCTATATTTTTCGTCAAGATGATTGCAAAACTCCTGCTTACTGGAAAATGTGAGACACTGCATTTTCTAAGTGTAGCAGTACTAACTATTTCGAGCACTGAAAACTCCAAAACAGACACTTTGGCAAACAGTAAAGACCCAGATAAAATGCCAAAGTACGCAACATTTTATCAGTGTCTTTACATTTTGTTAAGAAATTTTATTCTTGCACACCGGATAAGGATATCTGAGATTTTACCCTGGGATAGAAAAGCTTATCCTACGCAGGCTATCTTACCCAAGACGTCAAGTAAT
Organism: Loripinus fragilis; assembly: GCA_964019695.1. NCBI lineage: Eukaryota > Metazoa > Mollusca > Bivalvia > Lucinida > Lucinidae > Loripinus > Loripinus fragilis. The sequence goes on along the minus strand of OZ026525.1, from coordinate 26,518,506 downwards.
GTCCTCATGTGAAATTGCATCTAAGCGTATTCAGGGACTTCTGGAAACGTATTCTAAACCAAATAAATAAATAAACAAAAAACAGTGGTGAGCAAGAAAAAGAATCCATTTTTCGAATGATGGTAGGATAGAAAAATCCGTCCCTCGAGATCACCGTTTGTCATCACTCGGCAAGCCTCGTGATGTCCAATAACCTTAAATCCCTTGATGTGTACAATAAGCCATCTTGGGGTCATTGTAATATTGTGCCAATAAGTTTTGGGTGACACACATCGAAAAGTCTCATTAACTGAAAACTTTGTGACTGATTATTTGCCAACTTGAGGCCTTACCAAAAATAGTGTGGTATTTGGTGAACGAATCAGAGAGAGAGAGAGAGAGAGAGAGAGAGAGAGAGGGAGAAATATATAGAGGCCAAATACTTGTGCCAAGAAACCAAGAGTCATATACTATTGCTGGCTGAGTATCAATACAGAAACAATGAAATTTCCAACCATGCCATTTATTATATACATGTACCTCATTCGGGAAAGTCCATCAGAATTCGAGACTCAAATCATGCCTCGGGTGTATATAAGGAGAATTGCGCGTAGTACTATGTACCAACACGTTCCATTTTGTTAGCCTGAACTGGCTAATGGAAAATTAGTTCTGTAGCATGTGGGTTCAGCTCTATTAAAACCGATTATTCGATTATCCGAGAAGTTTAATCAGCAGAATATAAATGAAGTTTATGTATTTTTCAATGAAATGTCGCAATAGCGATATTTTATTGATAAAAAACAAACTTCATTTATATCCGTTTGTTTGGTGAAATAACACTTGTTATTGTGTTAACATGGTGTCTGTGACGGTATCGTCACGTTATATAACGTCAGCGTCACGTTATCACCCGCGTTATCAAAGTAGATCCTTTATGTACATCCGTGGTCTGATTCCACGGAATTTCGTGGAATTGGCCGTGGCAGTTCCGATTGACATGTATCTATGAATGATATGTACATTGAAATGTCTGTTTTCGTGCCATCTGATACAGGAAGCCAGATCAACGAACTGAGGTTTTCTGATTGCATATCACTATCCTTTAAAATGAGGCTAACGTCGGTTACCTGTTTTTGCGTTGATGTTACGTAAAGTAAATTTCAAGCATGGAACCAGGGACGGAAAACATGATGACGTAACGTAAAGGCAAACGTTCCCGCAATGTTTCTAGATTAAATACAATTTATAATTAATTTTGTTATAAAAGTAAATTAACAATTTATAAAATCAGATAATGTCAGAAAAAAGGTATATAATAAATTTATTATTATAATAGTAACTTGACCTTGCGTACAGTATCTCGTCTCGTAGATTAGCTCAAATTGGCATATTATCGGATCACCCTGGACGCTTCAATTGACAAGTCCCGCCATTTGGCTTGCATTCAATAATACAATAGAAATGCTGTGGCTTATGGTTGCCGTGACGTCGCAATAACTCTGTGACAGCCCAAACTTAAAAAGTCACAGAGTATCAATACAGTAAATTGCTCAGTTTGGAATCTTTCCTAGTTCTGAATCACGTCATAGTTACGTTGCAAACTACACATTAGCGGTAATATTTGAAAAACATAATTGCGTTTTGTTTTGTTGTATAAGTATCACTCTGTATTTGTGTGAATGCTATCTGGTTGGTGAAAATAGTTACAATTTTCCTCCCTAAACCATGTTGATGAAGGTATATTTTCACACGTGTCAGTATCTGTTCACTGCATATTTCCGGTTTCAGCATGTTTTCCAACATTAATTAAAATGTATTCATGAAAAAAAAAAACGCATTCTAATCTGATTTTGGTTCCCTGATAGCCGTGTAATCACTGTCACCTTTTTTTCCAAGTTTAGAATCATGTGTAAACACAAGTTTATTTCGGCTTAAACGTCCCATACATGTAACAATAACGTGCATGCGCTCAGTGCTGTTTGCAAAGATAATTGAACCGTGGCTGAGATTTCCAACAATTTGACATTTTGACAAGTGTAGACTCAGACGAGCCTGTGCAGTCTCCTTTTAAGCTTAGAAACGCCAAATGATGTTCAGTCAGTAGCTTAACACTCATAAAATACTCCAGCGACTAGCAAAGGCTCTGATCAGACTGCCCGTATGCGCAGGCTGGTCTGAGCCTTTGCTGGTCGCACATAACAAATTGTTGGAAATCTCATGCACTGGCCCAATTGGTAAAAAGTTATACGGGCACCATATGCTCTTTCTCTTTGCAGACCCGAATCCAGAAAGTTTTGACTCTGACACCGTTTTTTTTTCCAGAGAGGATCCAAATACCACTATTAGCAGGCCATTATCGGCCTGTCAGCTCTTGGCTACCTGTCCTCTCTGGATCTGCGTATGTTTAGCACGTTCTCATTATGCCTTTGTGTGTGTCTGTTGAATTTCTCTGTCTGTCTGTCTGTCTGTCTGTCTAGCTACATGTAAGTCTCTCTACAGGTATTTGCCTGCCTGCTTGTTTGTCTGTCCGTCTCTCTGTCTGTCTCTCTCTCTCTCTCAGCATATGTGGTGTAGTCCTAGCAGACTAGGGATCACTAGTTCGATACCGGGCATTTCAACTCTAAAGCAGTCCCGTTCCCGATTAACCTTAGTTGGTGGAAGCCCATTATCATGGTACTATTAAATTATACATCATTTATCCATAACCACTATCCCCTCCTATGATTAAAAAATGGGCTGATTTTCGAGTGCCCTGGTATGCCCCACTCCATCACAAGCGGACATGAAGGTGTTGGATGATTCCCCTGCTTTTAGCCCAACTATGTATAACATAATTTTACTTTGGTAGAGCCATATCAAAATTAAGAGTGAGGTTGGTACATGAACCGTTTAACACGTTGAAGCTTTCCAGTATTTATTTTACTGACAGCTCCAAGGCGGTGCAGCTTTTGTCGGTCGTCTTTTTAATTTATATTTCACTTTTGACTTCTTATAAAACCTGGCCTGTACCCGTACTGTGGGGTTTGTGTGTGTGTGGGGGGATGGGGGCAATCAAGACATTTTAATCCATGACCCAGCTATCACTATTTCGCTACGAGTTTAATTTATTTTATACTTAGCAGTGAAATCAATGCATATCAAAAACAAATAAAAGTGATATCAATCACTAGTGCAATGATATGATATCAGTCACTAGTGATTGATATCAGCCTATATTTTCACTGTAGCGTTTTTTGGATCACCTCTGACTTTTCCATTCACTTAATGCAGCTCACTTCGAAAGTTCAAACGCCTATAACTTTCTTATTTGTGAACAAAAACATCAAGTGTGGGTAGTCATTATCTTAGTTAGAACATGAGGAACATTTTGGTACCAAAATAATTCAGATTTGCTGAAATTTTTCGATTTTAAATTTTCAACACCTCCCGCTTCATGAGTGAGGTAATGCGCGTAACCTATGCTATTCAACGTAATCAATAAATTATGACGTCGCTTATGACGTCACTTGTCTTCCACTTTGACGCTGAATAAATTTCTTTTTATATGTTCGTCCTGATGACTATAGATCATGTAGATTGATCCACGTTACGTATTCTGTCACAAATACTCCTTTGTCTTCTTTTACATTATTGTGATTCGGCTTTAAGCATGGTTAACAAATTGATTAACTGTAAATCTTCTACAAAAGTATAAAAGAAAAAGAAAATTTACTTCATTTTAGTAAATACCAAATATATTTCATCTCGTGAGTTGAAAACATCGAAGTTTTCATTCGTGCTGCGCACTCATGAAAATTCTGATGTTTTCAACACACTCGGTGAAATATATTTGGTATTCACCTCAAAAAAGTAAATATCCTCTATTTATTCAATAATACAAGAGCACAAATGTTAGATTCTATTCATAATGTGACATGATGATTACTTAGAAATATCATTTCTTGCAAAAAAACGTGATTATTTTGTCATTATGTATGCAAGGTTGTTATGGACGTCATAACGTTTCCCGAAAATCTGTAAACCACTAGTGGTTCATCAATTTATTCCATGACGTTATTTCACTCCCAGACGCACCAGGAAACGCAGTGACTCAGTGGGAGAGTGCTTGACTCGAGACCAAAGGGCTGCTGGTTCGAGCCTCACTGGCGTCACTTTGTTGTGTCCTTGAGTAAGACAAATTAATCCTAGCTTAGTACAGGTTCAACCCAGGAAGACATGTCCCGACGTAACTGAAAGATTGTTGACTGGGACGTTAAGAATCAAATCAAATCAAACAAAACAAACAAAACCCAGACGCCACGTCATATGATATACATCAATAATCGCGGCTGACCATTGGGTCCCTGTGACGTATGGAAGCATATAGGTTTCCCCCAAATATTTTTATTTTACGACATCATTTTTTGTCGTAAAATCGTGAAATGATCAGGTTATTACGATATAATCTGTAGCGTAATCATCAGATAAATATAACGATAGCACGTTTTATTTATTACGTTGTACATGTTTACTATGGCATGTCAGGCGTTGCAATATTGTATGTGGAAATATATGAGTTGTATATCGAAATATTTATGGACTTAAATATATATTTGTGGACTAAAAATATATTTGTGGACTAAAATATATTTGTGGACTAAAATATATTTGTGGACTTAAAGATATATTTGTGGACTAAAAATATTTTTATGGATTTAAAATATATTTATGGACTAAAAAATATGTATATCGTGTATAAATAATATATTTGTTGTCTAAAAATATATGTGTTGTGTAAAAAAACAGCTATTTCCTTAACGGTTGTGTGACTGTTTCACTGACGATGCTTTTACGGCTATCTCACGAGTTTCTCGATGTTCGTGAGTTCCAGTGCATAGCCAATACAACCTATGTAGAGAACCCTCAGGTGACAGCCTGGGTAAAATAGCATTGGTAAGATAAGATTTTCTACCCATGGTTAAAATCTCAGATATCCTTATCCGATGTGCAAGTACTTTCTACCCTCACACTCAAAATGGATTCTTATAATACAAACGGGTGGGTAGGATGTAGAAAATATTGGGGGTAAGGCAGTTACAATGCGACGTGACGTGTCCCTTAAAACCCCTATTCCACTGGACGGCAATTCTGCTACGATTCAAAACTTTGGTCAAAATGACACGAATCGTAACAGAAACGGCAAGAGCGCAGTAGAAACGCAGTAGAAGCGCAGTAATAGCGCCAAGATCGTAGTAGAAGCGTATCGGAATTTCAGATCCTATATAAAAAGGATACAAAAGCGCACCGAAAGCGTAGCTCCATCGCCAAGGTCGTAGCAAGGTCGCAGCTACATTGCCATCAGCGTAGACAACGCGTAGCCAGATCTTCATTGTCGTAGTGGCGTCGTAGCAGCAGCGTAACGGAAGCGTAGTAGAGGCGTGGTGAAAGCGTACTGGAAGCGTCAAGTCCCCAAATCGTGTGGCAGTCTATGCTTCCACGGCGATTAGGAATAATTTAAGAGAAAATCCTAGGAGCGTAGCAGAATCGCCGTCGAGTGGAATTGGGGGGGGGGGGGGGTAATAACCAACAACAGACATTAGGTGTAATAAAATATGCTAATTATCTAGGATAACAGATATAATAGCCACAAAAAATGTAGACCACAGCTAAAAAATTCCCGTGCCATGATCTGGAACTAAACCTTCACTCCAATGCTCTTACCAATTAGCCAAAATGTTGATTTTCAGACGTAGGTGTCAGAGATTAGAGTTATGTAAAACCAAAACAATTTGTAGATACCTGAGGGGAGAGTGCTGGCCCATAAAAATGGCTGTATGGCTTGGAGTGCAAGGCAGGGTATATCCATTTAGGACATTTGCGATCAGAAGCTTATACAAAAAATAGGCTACGTCACTACTATATCGGCTCATAAATGTACGTGGAGGTGTGTCTATAGATCGTTGTGGGTAGTTTCAATGTGTAGATGCGGACTTGAGGTAGTATAGACAAGGATGTGCAGGTAAATTACAGTAGGGTAGGAATGGATAGGGTCGGTTTGTTGGGGATTGCAAATTAAACGCAAATCAACAGAGCCGATAGATGCTGTAAATATTTTGCCTCTAGCGAGATTCGAACCCAAGACCTCGACAACACCGCCTAGAACTACACCAGCAGGGATTTGAGTTTAATATATCTGTCGCATGTAAAATTTGAGTTTCAGTAGCGATTCGGTACTCTTTCTCAAGTGTTAATCTTACTTCATCCTGGTCTTTTGGTGGGACTCTGACGAGCATGCGCATTTTCGCAGGCTCATCTGAGCCTTCATTGCATGACAACCCTACAAGTACCGTAATCTCATGTGCTGGTTTGTAAAGAATTGCAATGGATTGAAGTATCAATAGGGCACCGCTGCACACACGACACATTCATACACGACCGTTGAGGAAAAAGCTAGTATCCCACAATGCTAATTTTACCCAACATATATTTTTATAGACAACAAATATATATTTTAGAGCATAAATATTTTTTTTACACAAAACATATTTTTTTAGACAACAAATTTTTTTATACACAATATATATATATATATTTTAGTCCATACATATATTTTAAGTCCATAAAAATAGTTTTTAGTCCACAAATATATTTTTAAGTCCATTAGTATATTTTTTAGTCCACAAATATATTTTAGTCCACAAACATATTTTTCAGTCCACAAATATATTTTTTAGTCCACAAATATATTTTGTTAGTCCACAAATATATTTTTTGTCCATAAATTATATTTTTATCCGTAAATATTGTTTTTAATCCATAAATATTTCGATATAAAACACATTTAATTCCACATACAATATTGCAACGCCTACCATGCCATAGTTTACTATTATAAAATTTGTGCTTAATTTTGACGAAAGATATATACTAGGCCAAAGAAGAAACGCCGCATACAATAATAAAAATATTGTGGGTTAAATGAGAGTGGCAAATTTCATCTCCTGTTTATGTTTTGCTATTTAGCCTGCCGCACATTTTCTCCATTGTTTTATTGAGGTCAGTCAATATAAACCAGTGTACTGACCGATTTTCCATTTACCTGTTTTTCACGTGCACACACAGTCCATTAAGATTTACATGTGCACTAACTACTGAAATCTCTAGCTGAACATCCCAAACGTCTAAAACAGTTAAAAACTTTGGAATTTAAGATTACACATTGCTAATTGACGGTGACAAAATTGGCACATGTGGAACGTGAGCGTGCAATAGAAATGTTACAAGCTAACGTGACGCCAATGATGGTAGCCAAACAATTTCGGTGCCATGTTAGGACGATTGTGCGTCTTAAGAATTGTTTCCGACAAATTGGGACAGCATCACACCGTCCACGTCCAGGACGTCGACGTGTGTCGACGCGACGTCAAGATCGAGACATCCAGACGTCTCATTTGTGAAATCGAATTAATCTTGAGTCAGTCACAGCTATGACATCCCAAAGAACTCGTAGTACAAAAATCAGGGCTCAAACTGTGAGAAATGGTTTCAAGAGATTTGTTTAAGACCCCCATCTCCCAACGTTTGGCGGTACTTTACTTTGGCGTAGTATTTACGTCAAATTAAGGAACCCACGGTTGTACTAACGTCTTAATGAATTGAAAAACTGGCTATGCGCATTGTCTAGCACCATTTTGCTCTAATTTTTCTAATCACTGCATGTTTTATTTAATGAACCACATAACTAGTACAGTAGCACGTTTCATAAATAGCTGCGTTTCTTTTTTGGCCTAGTATATTGTGTTATTCGCTGCCTTATTCTTCAGTACTGTGTTATCTTATCTTAAATTTGACGACTTTCCTGATAGTTTTTGCAGATAAAGTTATGCATTTTTGCTAAAGTGAACGGCATACTTTCATATTTATAACATGATCATAATACTTTATCTCAATATATCTACAAAATTATGTAAATATATCCTGATTTTATGGCAGAAAATTGTGTCGTAGGGGTAACTATACGCTTCTTGTCGTCATAATAAATATTGGCGAGAATATGAGACGTCACACAATTGAAGAAAACGCTTCCTGTCAACCATTTTGTCCACATCCACAGGGAGATGCTCGTTACATAAGGGAATGTAAGTGACCCTAAATCGCTCACCTGAGTGTTGTTGCTTCCAGTATATAGAGGATATTTACTTTTTTGAGGTGAATACCAAATATATATCATCAAGTGTGTTGAAAACATCAGAATTTTTATGAGTGCGCAGCACGAATGAAAATTTCGATGTTTACAACTCACAAGATGAAATATATTTGGTATTAACTAAAAAAAGGTAATTTTCTTTTTATTTTATACTTTTTAGAACATTAACAGTTAATCAATTTGTTTGCCATGCTTCAACAGGATAATGTAAAAGACGACAAAGGAGCATTTGTGACAGAATACCTGGATCAATCTACATGATCTATAGTCATCAGGACTTACAGATAAAAAATCCAGCGTCAAAGTGTGAGACAAGTGACGTCATAAGCCACGTCATAATTTGTTGATGACGTTGCGTAGCATAGTTTACATGTATTGCCTCACTCACTGAAGCGGGAGGTGTTGAAAATTCAAAATCGAAAATTTTCAACAAATCTGAATTATTTTGGTACCAAAATGTTCCTCATGTTCTAACTAAGGAAATGACTACCCAAAACTTGATGTTTTTGTTCACAAATAAGCAAGTAATAGGCGTTTGAACTTTCGAAGTGAGCTGCTTAAGTGAATGGAAAAGTCAGAGGTGATAAAAAAACGCTGCAGTAAAAATATAGGCTGACATCAATCACTAGTGATTGATATCATATCATTTCACTAGTGATTGGTATCACTTTTATTTGTTTTTGATATGCATTGATTTCACTGCTAAGTATAAAATAAAAGTGATTATCTATTGAAACCCAATGATACATTTTCAATATAACAAATTAGTTTAAGCTAATTTTTGTAGGTCTCTGATTTACCTTTTTCCTGCCAAATTATGTTATAGTTCTGATCAGCTATTTCAGAAAATGTATTTGACCTACATAAGCCTATCCTCCTTTTTGTGGGACATAGGCAAACTGTGCAGAACCAGATCAGATGCCGAAGAAGGCGGTGATCAGGTTATCCACTATTTGCTAACAGAACTTTCTATCAAAATTTGAATGAAATGATTAATACAATCTAGCAACCCTTAAAACGGGAATGTACTGTACCAATTGAAAACAGTGAGTAATTGCATTTGCCTTAGATGGGTTAAAGTGTCTTATATACACTGCTCAATATTTTTAATTTAAGGAACAACTGATGATTTTCCATAGGTGATAATGTTATTTCCTGTCCAATAGACACGTAATGTATTTCATTAGACTATAAGGCAAAGCCCCAGTTTCTTTTGCCATTTGTGCTACGATAGTCAGAGTTTTGGATCAGAAAAAAAAGTTTTTGATAAAACAATTGCTGCTTAAGATCATGGCTAAAGTTTTGTAATGATTAGTTTTCTTGAAAATGACGATTTTTTTAACTCTGTAGAATCTTCTGAATTTGTTAATAGCGTAACCTAATAATTTCTGCAACATTGAAAAGGAATTTTAACAAAATTTCATTTTAAATAAAGCCTTCCATAGAGGTTGCTAGAAAGGGATTACTTCATTAATGGGTAAGCAAACTAATCACAGGAGAAACATTTGTTTGCCTTATTAATCAAACTCTTGTTATGATTCAGACTATGAGTGACTTTTTATTGTGATCAATGGCAAAATGCGCAGTGTTCCTTTAAATATTTTGAGCATTGTATGTACACTAAGGAAACATGCCATGCCTCTGAGTATGGAAGGTAAAAAGCGACAATATTCAATGCATACATCTTTGTTTTTGTATGTTGGCCATTTCATTTTATTTTGTAAATTGTGTCATTATATCTTGTGAATTGTATTATGATAACAGCTTCGGATGCATACTAACGAATTACAAATAATACAAAGTAATTTAGAAATAGAGAATAGCACTAACAGCTTTATAAAATGACACTCCATTCATTCAAAACAGAAAGTTGACGCATTGAATATTGGCGGTAATTCCCCGCTTCTTTCAATGCTTGATATTTTGACGCCAGAGGGCGCGCTTTCATTTTGGTTTACAGTGTATCCCTTATTCGGAAGTTGATTTCGTAAATCGGTGATGAGGGTTATTTTGACTACAATGGTTTATCTCTAAGGTGGATCTAATAAACCAAAAAAAAATCATTTTTTTTTCGTCTTTTTTGTAAAGCGTTTGTTATAGGACACAAAATGTAATCTCTGATTAAAAAATCCATGTAGAATCTCATGAATATAAGCTCATTAAAATTTTATCGAAATAAATAGAATGAACATTAAAAAATCATTTAAAAGGTGCAAAAGTATGCATGTCTTCCGTTTTAAGGGAAACAATTCTGGAATACATGTACAAGCTTGGCTTTTTAAAAAAGATTAGAGCATCATAGTTGCTGGACAACAGTTTTTGCATTATCTAAAGCTGAGAAACAAAGCCCATCTTTTTTCCATTTTTATCATGCATTTCAAGCTCAGTAGTTGTATACTAAGTTCTGAATATGTGATCCATTGGAAGCAAAAAAGCCTCGGGAAGGAGGTGGGGGTAACTTGGAAGTCATATTGGTGCCAATGAGAGGCCCAGAATTTCAAAACTAACCCCATTCATATATGAGCCGCAGCATGAGATTTCCAACAATGTGATATGTGCGACCAACAAAGTCTCAGATCAGCCTGCGCATACGGGCAGTCTGAGCAGACCCTTTGCTAGGCCCTTGAAGATTCTATGAGGGTTAAGCTACTGAGTGAACATCATTTGGGGGTTTTTAGCTTAAAAGGAGGCTGCACAGGCACGTCTGAGTCTACACTTGTCAAAATGCCACATTTTGGAAATCACATGTCACAGCTTATATATAGATGTCGAAAAATATTATATGTATGCTACATATAATTTCACTATGTGCGCAAATTTCACTAAATGTGAAATATTGATATGAAAAATGTGACGTATTGGCACCAATTTTTCACGCGCTGTAAAGAATTGGTACCAATTTTGCACAGTGTGAAATTTGTGAAATGTGAAATTTGCGGTCCAACAGGGCTTCAATGCCATTTAAGCCCGCCCAAGGACATCGTCTGCAAGTTAACATATCGTCGCTAATGTTTTATGAAGAAATGACCAAACTTTTTCAATTACCATAAAATAGGCTCCTTTATCACACCGGATAGGCGGCAATCGAAAACGCTCTGAGCAAGTGATGAACGCGGATCACAAATCGCTAGAAACAGTGTTTTCGATTGCCATTTGTATGTTAAAAATAATTTTGTTTCACACCAGATAGGCGGCAATCGAAAACGCTTTTAACAATCGACGAACGCGGATCAAAAATCGCTAGAAACAGTGTAATTCAAATTTCACTAGAAGCAAATTTAGATATGATCAGGGGCGTACCTACGTGTATGCAAATACGCATGTGTGTATAACTTGACACAGCCAGTATAATATAGGCCACTCTAAAATGGACAACAACCAGGTCTTAATGACGAATGGTAGCTTAATGAAGGTCGAAAGTATTGCAGAATGCTCCCCTCGGAGCATTCTGTAATACTTTTGACCTGCATTCAAGTGATAATCAGTCTTGAAAACCAAGTTTTGGTCTTTTTGAGTGTTTTACTGTATTTAATTAGATTTTTTGGACCAAAAATGCAGCAAATAGTGAGGCCCTGGAAGGGGTTTTAGGGATACAGGGATATGGGCCAAAAGCATAAAGGGGTACGGGATAATTTTGTAAATATTTAAAGGGATACAGGATATTTTGATCAATTCTAAGGATATAGGGATACAATGCTTTCTGGATTTGGGGATATTTGCCATTTTTCTTTTAGGGATGTGGGATATTTTTCAAAATACTTAAAGGGATATGGGATACTGGGACCCCCCCCCCCCCCCCTTCTAGGGCCTCAATAGTGTTAAGCTGCGTGTCTTAGCATGCTTAAGGGCTTCTTTTAGCCCTTTGAATTGCACAAAAACCATTTTCTGCCACATAGCTTCACCCATGGACCCATATAAGGGAGAGCCCCACTGACCCCCTCAAGAGTGCGTTATCTATAAAATGCCTCAGGTAAGCGACTGATGATATAATAACAAAGGCGCTTACCAGTCTACGCGGATGCACAGGCTGGTCTGCGCCTTTGTTGTTTTCAAACTCCGACGACAGAGTTTCTCGAGTCGAGGCCCAAGTGTTTTATTGCTATCCTTAAATATAGTTGACGCGTTATGACAATTGTCGCAGACAGGAAGCACTCTTGAGGGGGTCAGGGGGGGGCTCTCGGGTAAGAATTTGATCGTTTGGTAGAGGGGTCAAGGCTCAGGCCCCCCAAAAAACACTTCTAGCCCCCGGAGATAGCTTTTATACTTGTGCACTATATAATTTGGAATTCGCCCAAACGCCCGGATCTTAAAAGCTGTATTTATCTATCCCGAATCCTAAACCGGCAGCGGTTCATCTAAGAAGACAGGACCATGGCTTTAAGTCATGTCAGACAGACTGGAAGAGCTGGGGATGGAACTCAGGAGCCCTGGGTACAACGCGCGCGAGTGACTATTCCACTACACCACTTTTAGTGACTTTCCCTGGGTAGTAACCAGCATCAGGCTGGAAGGGTTTATGACTTGTGTGTGTATTTTAGGACGGGGAACCCAAAAGGCTTAACCGAAAGTGGTTTTGGAGAACTAGGAATTATTGTTTGTGGCCGTGTTCCTTGGCTGTACCAGTACTGGCCGGGTGGGGTTATGCTTTTTGTGGTTCTTTGGAGGCTCAACCGGCAGTGGTTCTGGTTTTAAAGCGTCTCAGAAGACGGGGCAAATGGCTTGAAGTCTCATCCGACAGACTGGGGAATTGACGATACATTTAAAAGATTTCGATTTTCAATGCACATTTTAACTATTAAATACTTGTGAATTTACAAATATTATGATGTGATTCTTTTTTCTGAAAAAGAAAAAAGCATCTCTTTTTACTAAAATTTCTTTTGTTTATAATTTGCGAATATAATCGTATACTTTATAAATACATCAACTTTCATGACAGCATGAAAAATAAATAAGATGCAGTTGTACTATTAAAGGGAGGCGATTTGAGGATAAATGGTTCAAAGTAAGAAACAGGGCAAATACATGTCCGTACTTAATGCGGTATATTATGTGTCTTCTGCATCTGCATGTGCGGATCCAGGAATTTTCACCAAGTGGGGGGGGGGGGGGGTGTAGAGGATCCAGGCCCACCTGACAGTAAAAAGCTCGGACAGCATTGTTTTGTTATTTTTGCTGTTTTTTAGTCCTCACCTTCAACTTATTGAACAGTTTTACAGAGGGGACCGATCCCAGGGTCCGATGGTTTATTTTTTGGATAACAATAATTTTCCAAGGTTACAGAGGGGGTCCAACATTTTACGGGGTGGGGGGGAGGGGTCCAACTTTTTTCCAGGGAGGGGGGGGGGGCGTACAAATGCTAATTTCTGTAGAAACCTATCGAAATTGTGATTTCCCCCGGACCCCCTATCCCCTCTCTGTATCCACGCATGCTCTGCCTTCACTTGTAGCTCGGACCCAGTAATAGATCTACATTTGTTGGTTGTGTGCAAGCTTGGGGGGACGGGACGAAGTTTTCTCTTATGTATACGTGTAAGGGGAGGGCAGTGGCTCAGTGGTAGAGTGCTTGACTCGAGACCGAGAGGCTGCGGGTTCGAGCCTCACCGGCGTCACTGCGATGTGTCCTTGAGCAAGACACATTGATCCTAGCTTAGTGCTGGTTCAACCCAGGAAGACCCGTCCCTACATAACTGAAAAATTGTTGATGGGACGTAAAGAATCAATCACACGTAGAGGGAACTTCTTGGTAAAAAATCATCCTTAACACCGTTTGCAGCGAGTTCTACTTGTGTTACGACATAAAGCCGGTCAGGAAGGAAGAGGGGAAATCTTATTGGAAAATTCCTTTATGCCATGACGATGCTACCAGGGAAAAATAATGCACACAACTAGCAAAAACTTTTCAGTACTTTATGTACTAAGAAAACATCAACAATACATTAATATACAATGACACCACCTACGCTGTTATTTCTGGCTAATTGACCATCCTATACTAGAGCAAGTTGCCACTCCAAGATCATTTCAATTAGAACCAATCTTAGACTGTCCTGTTCTAGATGTACGTCAACTAGTCAGAAATAAGAGACGTAAAGAATATGATTAACATATAGCTTAAGTTCTCATAAAAAAAGCAATTGGGCCCTTTAATATTTCAGTTCTCGTATTGACGAGAAATCTCGAGATTATACGCGTCTCGCGAACACTATGTCTTCTAAGCTGCACGTGTGTCTACTTCAGACCATCGGCGCTGAGGTGATCGAGCCTGTACTTTGGTCGTCACTGGATTCACGTAATATTTGTTACGCGTACTGCTGATCGTCGTTCAAGACGTCAGAATTAATATAAATAGGTCTTCCTGATCATATCCCCACGTTGGGGTGTCAGATTCACGTATAACCATTCAAGCCGGTTGGCTTCCCATACGATTGTGCTACGTGGTAACGATTGGGCCTTGATCCACGCTGGTCGTGGCCTGAGGGGGACAGCTAATATGTGCCCTCAGGTGATAATCAACGGCTCACCAACATTCAGCCTCCAACGTAGGAGGGGACACAAGAGACGATTCTGCAAAAAACAATCAATATTTAGAATCTCAGAATCACTCTTTTGCGTCAATAATGGGGTTGTTCGTTCGAAGTTCACAAAAATAGAAATAATTTCAGTGGTATTACTCTTTTAAATTACATCCTAACCCTATAAGCGCGCGATTAGCCCTCACCTGTGGGTGTATGGCTAACGGCTCCCATGCGGTTAGGATGGATCGGCTCTTCTAAATATCCACACTTAAAATTATATAATAGAGAAGTATTTTTAGTGACTGGCCTATGTCAGCGCTAAACAATACCTCTTATGCCAAACGAACAAACCCACACGTAACAAACTCTTCTATACACTGTTGTAACGTCACCCTGGTTGAGACGCTATCGCAGCCGAAACATCAAGATCCCGTGGCCTTTTTTCCCTTCAAGGTCACGTTATCTAGATAGTTTCGAGGTTTACAAACACTGATACCAATTCTCTTAAAATTCCAGGAAAAAGGTTGAACAGTGTGGTGCCGACGTAACGTTTGGACGTTTACGTCGGACATCACCTTGCCCACGCACTAATTTCGTACATGTATAACGTATCAGTTGTAAACAACTAATTATGACCTCTCGGCAAAAAATATTTACATCAATATTGAGAGATTACATTCTGCTGTTTTATGTGTGTAAAACCGTACAATGCTTTCTTACATTTATTTAGGTGTAACACAAAATACTTTACATTTACTTTGGTGTAACGAAAATATTTTACATTTACTTTGGTGTAACAAAAAATATTTTACATTTACTTTGGTGTAACATTACACCTACCTAATCTCTAAACATACATGTCAGCTATCACCTTATTTATGTAAGTGTGTTGTAGTGTATGCACCTAACCCTTATTCTTATATGCGTCAGATATAACTCGAGGTGACACATACAGGTCGCTACAGAAAGTCGATTATCACTGGCAGTTAAATCGTCTTTCCAACAACGCCGTACAAAATCACAACAATTTAAAATCTAGCTGCTAAAATTGTTTTTCACCTATCGGTCCCTGGTAAATCTTTCAGCATGCCATTATAATTTTAGGTGCAGGCCCGACATGGCCTGTGACTACTTTTGTCCGAAATAACCCGACGAGTCCATCCAGACAGCTTTTACTATAGCCGCAAGAATGGTCCCAGCAGATTTTTAGGCAATACGCATGTGCGTAACTTCATACGCAAGTGCGTAACAGTCGCTATTTTCACCAAAAAAACGGGACGTTATTGATAACACCCGAAAGAACTCACACACAGAATGCTGGCCGATTCAACAGACGACAAAATAGAAAACGAGTGACTTATTATTTCAATACAATGTGACATGCTAGAGACATCGCGATTCAATGCAATTACACGAATCGCCATCGCCCTGTCATGTACAATATCAACACAGTAACAATATATATAACTTCACGTACCTTTTATAATAATGAATAGCGTCTCTATATCGAACCTTTCAACGGTATTTTAAAATGTCCCCTAACAAGAATGGGAAATTCCATCCTTTATATATTGAAAAACGCACAAGATTTCCGAGATATTCAAGAAGAGTAAGGAAATCGTGCAAGCGTTGATAAATATAGACACAATGAATTCCATCTCAGACAAACCGACCTTTTATTGGGACTATCAATAGAAAGAGTACCGTATCATGGTTCGAATAGGTGACCAGGTGCATACCTAAACCTCTGCGTATTTGTGCGTATACACAACCATCGCTGATTCTGTTATTCCAGCCATTCTGTATCGTAACAAAGGCCCTTCCTTTTGGGAGAAAAAGGAATGACTTTTTCTTACGATACACGATGCAGAAAAGAAGGAATAATACAGAATAAATATATAATACAACATATATACACGTACGACTTAAATGGCGGACTACCTGGAAAGATAGTCTGCCCCCACATTGTCTTGTCCTCGGATTGCCACAATCCTAAATCTGTATGGTTGGAGCTTTAATGCCCAACGCATAATTCTGGGATTCAATGCCTTAGCAGTCTGCATGAATGATAGGGGTTTGTGATCACATTCCAGGATAAATTCTTCCCCAAAGAGATATTTCCTGAACTTTTCAATTGCCCAAATAATTGCTAAGCATTCTTTCTCAATTACAGAATAATTTCTTTCCCGGGGTAACAACTTCTTACTAGCGTAGGCAATTGGTAATTTACCTTCCCCCTCAAATTCTTGCAGCAGTATAGCTCCGATTCCTATATCAGACGCGTCTGATCTAAGTATGAATGGTTTCCCTTCATTAAAGACAGGCAATCTCAGAATAGGGGAGGATGTAAGACGACTTTTCAACGTTTGAAAAGCCCTTTCGTGATGACTTAGCCAGTCCTTAATTCGGTTTGGGCGATCTTTCTTCGTTAGATCAGTTAAAGGTGCTGCAATTTCTGAGAAATTGGGGATGAATTTCCGATAGAACCCAGCTAAACCCCAAAAACCTCGGACTTGTTTCTTAGTAACGGGCCTTTGTGCATCTTTAACAGCCTGTATCTTGTCATCTTTAGGCCTTAATGTTTGGTCTTGAATATTATGGCCTAGGCATTCAATTTCACTGTACCCTATTTTACACTTAGAGGGTTTTGCGGTAAGTTTAGCAGCTCGCAATCTATCTAAGGTGGCTTTTATGGATTTTAAATGTTTTTCCCAAGTTTCCGTGAAAATCCACATGTCATCTACGAAGCTATCGACATTTCTCAGACCTTGCAATACTATGCGTATGAGACGACAAAAAGAGGCCCCCGCATTAACTAAACCGAAAGGCATGGTTTTAAACTGGAATAATCCCCTAGGTGTTTCAAAGGCTGTATATGGCCTTGACCTTTTGCTGAGGCCTAATTGCCAGTAACCTTTACATAAATCCATTTGCGAATAGAACCTATGCCCTGACATTCTATTAATAACTTCCTCCATATTTGGCATAGGTTCCGCATCGAATTCCGTAACCTTATTAAGCTTGCGGAAGTCAATACAGAATCTAACCGACCCATCTTTTATTGGAACTAACACAATGGGCGAAGAGTAAGGAGAGATCGAAGGTTCGATCACGCCTAGCTCAATCATCTCATCTATTTCAGATTCCATTATCTCTCTGGTTTTATATGGTACAGGGTAACCCTTAGACCTAACAGGTTCTGCAGTTGATAATTTGATATCATGCTCCAATAATTCGGTCTTGCCTGGTATACTGGTCAGTACATCTGGGTATTTGGCCAGTAATTCTCTGACCTCTTTTTTCTGTTCATCCGAGATACTAACATCTCGATATGTCTCAATTTCCTTATTAGAAGGAAATGTACAGTCCTCAAGTGAATACTCATCACTTTCATCGTCATCATCTTCGCTTAACGGCATACTCACTTCGGCGGATAATAAGCAGTGAGATGCTTCAGTTTTCCGTTCAACATAGAGCCTCAAAATATTGGCGTGATATGTATGGATGTAACCGTTTACGTTTACACGGTAGTCAACACGGTTCAACACTTCTACTATCTCGAACGGTCCCCGCCATTGTAGTAATAGCTTATTACTATCAGTGGGGAGTAATAATAGAACTTTATCTCCCACTTTGAAAGAACGAGGTTTCGCTCGTCGATCATAATACACCTTTTGTTTTCCTTGCACTTTTTGTAAATTTTTCATTGCCAACTCGCAAGTATGCTCGAGACGTTTTCGTAAATTTATCACGTAATCATAGGTTGAGCGAACCTCTTCATCTTCCACTTCGTCTGTCCATAATTCTCTTAAAATTGCCATCGGACCGCGTACGTTTCGTCCATACAATAATTCAAACGGCGAAAATCCTAAAGACTCCTGAGGTACTTCCCTAACTGCAAATAAGAGTGCAGGAAGATACCTATCCCAATCCTTAGGGCGTTCAGTGCAGATTCTTCGCAACATTTGTTTGAGCGTCGCGTGTGATCGCTCTACTAAACCATTACATTGAGCATGAAATGCTGACGTAGTCAGCTGCTGTAATGATAGCAATCTTGCTACTTCCTTCATAATTTCAGACGTGAATTGTGATCCACAGTCTGTTAACATTTCATCGGGTACACCAACCCTACTAAACATCTAAACTAATACTTCTGCTACGCGCTCGGTCTTGATACTAGGTAATGCAATGGCCTCAGGATAACGCGTCGCGTAATCCATCAGTGTTAAAATGTATCTTGATCGGTTGTTCGATCGGGGCTCCATTGGTCCTACAATATCTACTGCTGCACGCTTAAAAGGGGTATCGATTAATGGTAGCCGACCTAAAGGCACCTTTGCTACCCTGCCCTTTTGAACGGTCCTTTGACATATGTCGCAGGATTTGCAGAAACGTGTCACGTCGCCGCAAACACCTGGCCAAAAAAATTCTGCCACTACCCGATCGATTGTCTTTCGAATGCCTAAATGGCCTGCCATGAGCGATTCATGGGCCAAAGTCATAACCCTATCAGTCAGACTCGAAGGTACAACCAGCTGCGAAGTAGTTTTACCACGCAAAGTAAACTGCTGATAGATTAACCCCTTCTTCATTATGAACTTTGTCTCTCCGCGGTGTATCCCCCGACTCACGGTCACGTTGCCTAACTCTTCTCGCTTCAGTATATTCGAGAGATTTGGATCCGAAGCCTGATCCAACTCGATTGCATTCCTATCACTATTGATAATCTGATCTGGGACTTTAAGTTTTTTATATGTACGCTCGTCTTTTTTCGCTTCTGACCTAGTTACTACGCTCGCTGCGAAATGTGACATATCTGGCAATTTCGATCCGTCGATGTTCCCTATAACTAGATCATACAAAGTATCCTCCATGCATAAGGCTTCTGTAGTGCCATTAAAAAATGGACACTCCACGCTAATACGCGCCACTGGGTATTTCAGTTTGGACTCATTAATAAGAGTAACATCTAACTCTTTCCCTAACATTTGCTCATCGGATACTAAGTCCCTTCTAACCACTACACCGGTACAACCCGTATCTCTCAAAACTCTGACCTCCTTCCCATTTACAGTACCTACCGCCGTCGGTAGTCTAGATCTTAAAAAATAGCAAGTACCCTTGCTATCCTTATGGGGATTCTCCTTATAGTTATCAATTGGGTCTTGCATTTTAGCATGATACACGCTATGCACTCCCTTATCTGTACTTTGTTCTCCCTTTACTTTACAAAAGTTGACCTGATGGTCGACTTTATCATTATTATAGTTCCTATTGGAATTCCTACCGGGAGCTGACTGATTCCGACGGTAATTATTATGGCCTCGATTCCAATTGCGACCCCTATTTTGCCATTTTCCCCCTTGATTTGGAGAATTAAATTCAGCACTTGATGCTATTTCCGTACCAGCCGACACCCTCTTGCTCTTGTTGTGCAAACAATTATGTGTTTGATGGGCTTTACCACAAATCTTACAAGAAATATTTGATTTTCGATCAACCTGATTTCCATAATTATGCGGAACTTGACTCTTAGTCTCATGATGCCCTTTTGCGACACATCCGGGAACTCCGCCCCTTGCATCGGCGAACAAATCCGCCTCATGGGCTAACTCACCCAGGACCTTAAACGTCTTAGGTTTGAGATACAAATAGAGCTCATGACTGCAACAGTCAAGGAACTGGTCTCGGGCCAAAAAATCACAAACTGCCTCGTAGGTCTTTTCGACCTCAGCCAAACCTAGCCATTTCTCAAGGTAGCTCGCTAGCCTACCGCTAAATTGTCTGAAAGTTTCGGCTTTCTCGGGCCTACAATCCCTAAATTTCTTACAAAAAGATCGTTCAGTGAGGTCGAAATTAGTAAGCAGAGCCTCCTTAATCTGACCATAATCCGACTGGTCATCTCTGGAAAGCATAACGAAGACCTCCAAAGCGCGTCCCTTTAATAAGGCACTTAAGTATGATGCCCACATGGACGGGTCCCATTTATTTGACAAAGCATAACTTTCGAACCTAGTTATATAGCTATCCATCTTATCCGTATGTTCGTCAAAGTATGGAAGCTTGGGACTCCTAGGATTTGAACTTTTCTCTTTGGGCCCCCAGGGATGTGAAGTGGTCTCGGCCTCGATTTTTTTGAGTTCCACTTCGGCCTCAATTTTTTTTAGCGCAATTTCCTTTTCCATTTCCATTTCCTTATCCTTGCGCGCGGCCTCAATTTTTAACTTTTCCAATTCCTTATCCTTACACGCGGCCTCAATTTTCATTTTTTCTAATTCCCGATCTTTCTCTTTTTGCTCCCTATCTTTATCTTTTTGCTCCCTTTCTTTATCTTTTTGCCCGGCCTCCCTTTTCTCTTTTTCATATTCCCTTTGGGCCAACCTTTCCTCCCTTTCTAACTCTTGTTGTCTCTTAAGATAATCCCTTAGCTCTTGCCCTTTATATCCTAATTCCCGTGCTAATGAAATATGTTTATTCATTTTAGCCTATTGTTGGGAATGGTATAAGTCAACTATACTGTTGAAAATAAATAAGGGTTCGCTTTGTCCCTTTTAGATAGGTATGGGCTAACCAACGTTCACGCTGGTAAACTAATAATTTTACTAGGGATTTAATGACGTTACATATGAGTAACGTAAAGTACAACGTATAAGAGATCACCACGGAAAGGTGCCTAGGATATATATCAACTTTAAATAGGCCTTCACTGAACGTATTTGACTAAAAAACGTCATTCATTTTCTCGCATTAATGTCAAGAAATGTATACCTACGCGATATTAATATAAACGCGTTACAGTCAAGTCAACAGTCACTTGTCATAGCAAGACATAATAATTGACTAAAATAATCTTTCTATGGACTTCTTCTAATAATAGAAATCAGTTGAGTGGCGTCACACACTATGACGTCACTGAGGTGATTTAAATTATTAGTACCCTCAAACGATATGAAATTTTCCACATCAGTATCCTTAATTAATAGGAATACAGGGCATAAGCCAATACACAATAATATGGGTAAAATAAAGGTGGACAAGTCTAATAATTAAACTCTGACAGATTTTCCTTGGGTTTTATACCCTATTGGCAATCCACAGAACAAGAAAGTATGGGTCCCCTCAGAATGTTATGTGATGACTTATTTACATGTGTCGCACTTCATCACAGGGGAACGCATGCAATCAGTACTGTGTGTTGACACTCACAACCTTTCTTGTAAAGAAAAACTACTAGTGTGCGCCCGTAGCAACGTCACAGCAGAGAAATTTGCCAATAAAACCTCAAAAATCCCACTTCTGACACCATTGTTACGACATAAAGCCGGTCAGGAAGGAAGAGGGGAAATCTTATTGGAAAATTTCTTTATGCGATGACGATGCTACCAGGGAAAAATAATGCACACAACTAGCAAAAACTTTTCAGTACTTTATGTACCAAGAAAACATCAACAACACATTAATATACAATGACACCACCTACGCTGTTATTTCTGGCTAACTGACCATCCTATACTAGAACAAGTTGCCACTCCAAGATCATTTCAATTAGAACCAATCTTGGACTGTCCTGTTCTAGATGTACGTCAACTAGTCAGAAATAAGAGACGTAAAGAATATGATTAACATATAGCTTAAGTTCTCATAAAAAAAAAACAATTGGGCCCTTTAATATTTCAGTTCTCGTATTGACGAGAAATCTCGAGATTATACGCGTCTCGCGAACACTATGTCTTCTAAGCTGCACGTGTGTCTACTTCAGACCATCGGCGCTGAGGTGATCGAACCTGTACTTTGGTCATCACTGTATTCACGTAATATTTGTTACGCGTACTGCTGATCGTCGTTCAAGACGTCAGAATTAATATAAATAGGTCTTCCTGATCATATCCCCACGTTGGGGTGTCAGATTCACATATAACCATTCAAGCCGGTTGGCTTCCCATTCGATTGTGCTACGTGGTAACGATTGGGCCTTGATCCACGCTGGTCGTGGCCTGAGGGGGACAGCTAATGTGTGCCTTCAGGTGATAATCAACGGCTCACCAACATTCAGCCTCCAACGTAGGAGGGGACGCAAGAGACGATTCTGCAAAAAACAATCTATATTTAGAATCTCAGAATCACTCTTTTGCGTCAATAATGGGGTTGTTCGTTCGAAGTTCACAAAAATAGAAATAATTTCAGTGGTCTTACTCTTTTAAATTACATCCTAACCCTATAAACGCGCGATTAGCCCTCACCTGTGGGTGTATGGCTAACGGCTCCCATGCGGTTAGGATGGATCGGCTCTTCTAAATATCCACACTTAAACTTATATAATAGAGAAGTATTTTTTAGTGACTGGCCTATGTCAGCGCTAAACAATACCTCTTATGCCAAACGAACAAACCCATACGTACCAAACTCTTCTATACACTGTCGTAACGTCACCCTGGTTGAGTCGCTATCACAGCCGAAACATCAAGATCCCGTGGCCCTTTTTCCCTTCAAGGTCACGTTATCTAGATAGTTTCGAGGTTTACAAATACTGATACCAATTCTCTTAAAATTCCAGGAAAAGGGTTGAACAGTGTGGTGCCGACGTAACGTTTGGACGTTTACGTCGGACATCACCCTGCCCACGCACTAATTTCGTACATGTATAACGTATCAGTTGTAAACAACTAATTATGACCTCTCGGCAAAAAATATTTACATCAATATTGAGAGATTACATTCTGCTGTTTTATGTGTGTAAAACTGTACAATGCTTTCTTACATTTATTTTGGTGTAACACAAAATATTTTACATTTACTTTGGTGTAACGAAAATATCTTACATTTACTTTGGTGTAACAAAAAAAAATTTACATTTACTTTGGTGTAACAAAAAATATTTTACATTTAATTTGGTGTAACAAAAAATATTTTACATTTACTCTGGTGTAACATTACACCTACCTAATCTCTAAACATACATTTCAGCTATCACCTTATTTATGTAAGTGTGTTGTAGTGTATGCACCTAACCCTTATTCTTATATGCGTCAGATATAACTCGAGGTGACACATACAGGTCGCTACAGAAAGTCGATTATCACTGGCAGTTAAATCGTCTTTCCAACAACGCCGTACAAAATCACAACAATTTAAAATCTAACTGCTAAAATTGTTTTTCACCTATCGGTCCCTGGTAAACCTTTCAGCATGCCATTATAGTTTTAGGTGCAGGCCCGACATAGCCTGTGACTACTTTTGTCCGAAATAACCCGACGAGTCCATCCAGACAGCTTTTACTATAGCCGCAAGAATGGTCCCAGCAGATTTTTAGGCAATACGCATGTGCGTAACTTCATACGCAAGTGCGTAACAATCGCTATTTTCACCGAAAAAACGGGACGTTATTGATAACACCCGAAAGAACTCATACACGGAATGCTGGCCGATTCAACAGACGACAAAATAGAAAACGAGTGACTTATTATTTCAATACAATGTGACATGCTAGAGACATCGCGATTCAATGCAATTACACGAATCGCCATCGCCCTGTCATGTACAATATCAACACAGTAACAATATATATAACTTCACGTACCTTTTATAATAATGAATAGCGTCTCTATATCGAACCTTTCAACGGTATGTTTAAAATGTCCCCTAACAAGAATGGGAAATTCCATCCTTTATATATTGAAAAACGCACAAGATTTCCGAGATATTCAAGAAGAATAAGGAAATCGTGCAAGCGTTGATAAATATAGATACAATGAATTCCATCTCAGACAAACCGACCTTTTATTGGGACTATCAATAGAAAGAGTACCGTATCATGGTTCGAATAGGTGACCAGGTGCATACTTAAACCTCTGCGTATTTGTGCGTATACGCAACCATCGCTGATTCTGTTATTCCAGCCATTCTGTATCGTAACAAAGTTTAACACCAGGATCAGAGCTATAATTAAAGACTGTAACATATGTTACATGGCATAATAAATGAGCAAGGAAATTGTCTTGATGTAAGAGATGGTATTTCAGACAAAAATGAACATTTTTCGCATGTTTTCCTCTAAGCCTCTAGCCTCTGGTGCCTTTATCTTAGGAATTATAGTCATTGCTGATAATAAGCTCATGGACTTGTGTTACAGATGTTATAAATAAACTTTTTATGACATATTTCCTAATGCGTATAATACTAAATTATATAGAGATACAAATAGAAATATTGTTTCACGTTAAAACGAGACAATTTAATAAATGTTCCTGTTAAATGTAAATATTCAAAACTAATCTGTATTCAAGTCAACCTCAAATACAATGTCTATCATTGTGTCTGCTTCTGTGGCAAAATAATCGTTCATTTCATCACAACCAGTAGATTCATCGCATAGTATTATGACTGCAAGCTGAGTAAGGTCC